>JAPMOR010016556.1:42180-64963 GCA_026543865.1 Argiope aurantia | reverse complement strand
GATTTCCCTCGAAACATCGTTAAAATGCTCCAACGTTAAAGAGCAAAGAGAGGATCGATCAGTACGGCGCATTTTCGTTCAGACAGCCTGTTGTACGTTGTGCGGTAACATTGATATGAATATTAGAAAATTTTTCAAATCGCAGTAATTTAAGTTTCACGGTTTCTTATAGTTGATTGTGAAGAAAAATAATATGTTGAAATGAACGCAAATAACAAACATTTTTAATTTCTCGTATATGTAGAATAGAAAAAATATAGTAATCGTTAAAAAAAAAAAATCGAACTCGAGATTGTGACGAATCTACACGTTTTTACTCCGTGAAGTCCGAAAACCACATTTTTGGTATTATGTCCGGCTGTCTGCAACATAGATAACTCAAAAACGCTATGAGCTAGACGACTGAAATTTGGTTCACGGTCTCTATAACAAATTTTTAAGTTTCTTTCAAATTTTCAGCAAAATCCGCCCAGGGGAAATCTGTCTGTCCCAACATTCGAATATAATTTAAAACGATAACTGCAAAATGAAGAGAGATAAAACTCGGGACACAGAATTAATATCTATTGAGTAGACAGCTATCAAATTTTGGACTAAATCCAACAAAGGATTGACAGTCTGGTGATCTGTATTTTTAGAAACACATAAACTCTATAACTCAAAGGCGCACTGACTTAAATATGTTATGTGATTTGATTATGCGATTTAAATTTGGCGTGTGACAAACTAGAGAGGTGAAGCTACTACAAGTGTAGTTTTGTATCAAATTTTCGTTTCAATCGGTTGTGAAAAACGCATCTAAAATACAAATTCGATATTTGGATATTATTAACTTTCTAAAGGCACATAACACGCGCCGGTGTCCTGGCCTAGGGGCAGCGCGTCTTTCCCGTGATCTGGATGTCAAGGGTTGGATTTCTGGTTCGGCCATGGTTGTTCTCCATCCTGTGCCATTCTCGTATGAGCTAAAGTCTCAATTCTGCTTCCGGATGTTCAGGAGACCTTACCCTCGGAGGCTACTGCATCCTTCTTTGCCCGGTCTCTTACTTCGTGTTTGAATTAAAGTTCAATACAAAGGGGATAAGCAACAACAAAAATATACGAAATAACCAATACATCCCAAGGATTAATCACCAAATAACTCGCCAAGGATGGCGCAATACATTCAGAAAAAATGTTAAATTCACACCAAAAGTTATTTTTTCATATCGATTGTACGCCAATGCCTTGCAAGGCGTTTTCTAGGATCTCTTCTATGACAGAGTATGCGAAAAAGTTTTGGAGTGACTACTCACGCTGGTTAAGCAAAGTAAGTCATATCACTGACCCTCCGACGCACACGAATAAAATTATTTAGTAACCGGACCACCACAGCAGCAACAGTCTCGGAAACTGGCCGAGTCCTTAAGGTCATCACCGATTACGGTATAACCCTTCCCTAAGGAAATATGTCCCGTCATCGATAGGATGAGTCAACCCCCCACCTTTTCGTGTAACCTCAAGTGTAGTGAGATCCAATCACCATACCGGAAGCATCTCATCCTCATTTCGAGGTACCTGCCCCGGAAATTATGCCATTATGAAATGTAAATGAGTTTTTAATGAGCTACAATCATGATTATAGCATTAATATATTTTAAATTCTGTGTTTTTATCAAGTACAAGTTATTTCAAGCATAAGTTATTCAAGTTATTTCAAGCATAAGAGCTGATATTATCCTGTATAAGAAGAGGTAAAAATCATTGTTAACATGAAACCTGTTAACTCTAAATATCTTGTTTCTAATATTATTTGAAATTTTATTCTACTTTTTAAATATATTAATAATAAAATAAACTTCTTGAGAATAGGTTTCAAATAGGTTTCAATAGGTTCAAGAATTTTAAATTAGCAAAACATTAAATGATGTAATACGCTAAAATAATTTAAATTAGTAATACATTGAAGATATTAATAATTTAAATTATTGAGATTTGCAGACATGCATTCTACTCATATCTTTTTTTTATATATATTTACTGGAAATACAAAAGCATTGTGCAAAGCGGACGTCTCCGCCTTTAATTGGAACTTTCACATTATATCGAATATTTAAAACTATCAGATATCTTTATCTCAAAGTGATGTTCAATTTTGCAATCAAATATATATCAATAAAAGTTGAGTTTTGAAAACACAATATTTGCTTTTTTAATATTAATCACTTTCAATTTAATTTTTTTTGTTGTTGTTTTCTTTTTTTTAAAAAAAGTGAGCTGTATCCTGACCAGTAGCAGAATACTTCATCATGTTTTTTTTTTTTTTTTTTGAATAATGCTTATTTTTTAAACCTCTGCTTCAGTAGTTACAATGCAAAATGTTAAAAAATTGCATGTTAATCCATTATTTTTTTTAACTTTTCTATATTAGAAAAAGTGGCGTAAAATTTTTCTCCTGTGGAAATATTTTGCATAGTGATACTATCGGATAATTTTTATGTTTCCCTATACGTAGAATGCATGAAGATAAAATATATAGATAAATATAACGTCAAAATAACGTTTGAATAATTAGAATATTTACCTTGTTTAGAAAAAAAAATTCTAGATATTCTGCACTGAACCATTTCAAAACCTTTCTTGTAATTCTTAGTAGAAAAAAAATATTGTTCGACTAATTCGGTAAAATAGATGTTGAATCTAATTCAGAAATACCTTCAAAAGGATAAGAATGTTTACAATTCAAATTAATAATGCTTCTAATTTCAGTAAAATAAAAAAAATAAATTGAAATCTGCTGTCGCAAATTTCGTGTCAGAACATAATTTTTTTAAAAATCAATCCTACAGAAACATCATGTTCTCATATGACTCATATTTCGTAATCACCAACATTTAGAAATGCGATGGTTTTCGACCATCTCAAAATCAATCGAGTTCTAAAAATTTTTTCTCGAATTCAGAATTTTTTTTCGTGAAAAACAATCACGTGACTATCGGATTACACATACTTCAATTTTTATAGGGTTTTTTTTTCCCCATCTCAAAATTGTTCGAGCTCTAGAACTTATTTTTGTGCCAGTCAAAAAAAACTGAAAATTTAAAAAAAATTATATTATAATATTATATACATGTATACATACATACATACATACATACACAACTTTCGATACCTCCCCTCGCTGTTCCGCCTTCATTTCTATTTTCTTCTCTGTGCTTCTCCGGGCGATAACTTTTTACGACCCTGCGCTTTATTGGCCAAACAGAAGAATCGGGTACATGGCAGATATTCGTGCCAAACTGTAACTTTTGTTGGTCTTTATCATTTTCGAATAACCCTAAAAGCGGAAATTGATGCCCCAAAAGCGATAAATCGTGCCCGTGCCTTTTGAAGCTTCAAAATCCCCAAACCAAAACAACATCATGTTTCTCACATAATAAAAAGGCTTACATTTTGTAGACATATCAAAGATGGTGTTTAAAATGTAAAATTTTCTGCCTTCGTCTTTCAAATTTGATCGTATCACTCTAGCATCGTCTTTATCTTTATAAACATGTGAAAGATAATTTAATTCACCGAAAAGAGTTTTTAATCGCAATCAAATAATTTAATCGCAAATTAAGCGATAAATTAAATATTGTTGCTCTTTTTTTTAAGTCATAATGATAAATTGGATATTTGCGATGTTGTGATAAACTGATTCGAATCAAAGCTCCAAAGAATAAAACGAAATTTGTTTTAACGATAGTAATTTTATTCTGTTATTATCCATAAATATAAATTATAACTTGATAGGATTTTTTTCCCTTGTACGTATATTAATATTCATAGAATTCTTTAAAAAATTTATATAATTATTTTTGAATATTTTTCATTTCTTTGACAATTTAATTATTTTACAAGTATTTTTATCCTAGATGATACCCCTTCCATTAACCATCTCGCTACTTAATTCTTTTATCAAAATAGGTTAAAAAAAAGCTAAATGTTTCCTGCCAGAAACCTTTGAGCTTTGAAAAGAGCTAAGTGCTGCAAAACATGCTGTATATTTTACAGAACCTGTACAACTAACGCCATCTGTTAACCAAAATCTGAATGCCAAATGAAACAATGAGCAGGAAAAGAGCGCGTTGCACAACTAAATAGACGGAAAAATACGTCCGTGGGAAAATCACAGGCCGCGCAAATTTTTCTATTTCTACGTTTCCCATAGAAATCTTGGGATACGCAGCGGGAAAGTTAAGAATAAAGTCAACCGAAAACTATATAATTTTTCACAGAACGAATGTGTAAATTAAATATTAAAAGACGTTCATTTTTAAGTAGGCATTTTTATTGCACAAACGTCATATATTTTAGTGTTGAATTCCGAATGATCACAAGTGGACGAAGACGATCTCTGGGAAGATATACGACGGATCATGATGATGAGGCTTTACTACTACCATTCCCCCGAGTTAACTCTATATTTACATCTAAAAGTAGTCGCTGAAAGATTTCTACCATTCCTGCCCTGATGACCATGGTCATCTGGGCAGAAGAGAGTTTTGAAGGAATCTTCGTCATTAGCAAAAAAAATATCTAATATTTATTGGGATATTATGAATGTTTGTATATGGATACATGCATATAATATTCAGGGGAAAATATTATAACTTGGAGGTGAACATCATTGTAGGGAAAAGGGCAAAATGATTGTCCTGACAGTGAAGAATCTTTAAATTCGGAACTTGTGCCCTATTGAGTCAGCGGAATTGGTTTCCCCAAAACTTTCTCGCATGCTCTCTAATAAACTTATCATGCCCAAGAGCGCCTTGCATGACATTGGCGTGCAATAGCTGTGAAGTATTAATTTTTCGCGTGAATTTAGGATTTTTACTGAATCTATCGTATCATCCTTGGCGACTTTTTTGGCAATTAATCCCTGGCATGCTGTTAAGTGCATCCGAAAATCGAATTTGTTCTTTAAACACCTTTTTCTCAATTGGAATAAAGATTTGACACCAAAATGTACTTGTAGTCACAAAATCCCATACCGAATTCAATATATTTAGGACATTTCGTGTTCAAATTACCGCGTTTCCTTGTTTATGAAAGTACAGAAACAGATGGTCAAGCAATGGTTGGATTTGGCTCAAAATTTGACAGGTTTCTGTGCTATAGATGTTAAATGTGTGCCAAATCTTGCGTTAACACACGGTACACTCGGGCAGACTAACTTCTTCCGAACAGACTTTGCTCAAAACTTTGTAGAAATTTGCAAATTTGGTGTAAAGGCCGGATACGAAATTCCAACTGTCCAGTTCAAAGTGTTTTTGATTTGCCTTTGTCAGACAGACGGATATTTTCCAAAAAGGCGCTTTTCGAACTCAAGGAATTCTAAAAAAATTCATCAAAATCTTCATCAAATTCATCAAAATCTCGAGTTCAAATGTTTTTGACGATTACTATACTTTCTCTAGAGGTACTGATTTAAGGTTACACACACACACACAAAACCAAAGGAAATCTCAAAAATGTCGCTTTTTTTTTCATTGGTTCATATGATATATTGAATCGTTCTAAATAAGTCTGCAAAATTTTAGAGCTTTATCTATAATTTTTATTAAGTTATTGAAGAAATTTTGATGCATCACAAGAGAGTTAACAGTGTTGCCATCCCACTTTTCAGATCGTCTGTTAGAACAGAGCCGATAAAAAAATCATTTATTAATTTATGATTTATTGTTGTTTCTACCTCTTGCTAAAATTATCGTTAAACTGAAAGGAAGTATGTCATTTTGTTTTGTCTATGTACAATTTCCTTTAGAAGAACGAAAGATTAAGTTAAAGAGTTTTTTTTTTTAGCTTTGGTTTTGTTTGTTTACATTTTTCGACACACTAAAGCTTTTAAAATAATAAAAATAAAAGTGTTTTGATTTTTTATATGTGCTTTTAATTTATATTTATAGCAGTAATATGCATTTAATCAACTAACTCTAAGAAATGTATTTAATTTTTTAAGCTGTTGTAATTGAGATTTATGGAATATTGAGCATTCGTAAGTTTTTCTTCATATATTCATTGTATTGGAATAATATTGTATTTCAATAAATGTTTGCAATTTTTTTTTATTTTGAGCATTTTAAATAATTTAATTAACATTTTGTAAAATTTACAGGCAAATTGAGTGAATTTTGTACCATGGTATTGATGAATGAAAACTTTGAATTCATTTTTCTCCATGTTGTGTTTTTTCTTATAATGCTATTCTTCGGAAGCCTAAGGCTTTTGTGAATGTTTTAAAATATATGTTTTATGAAACTTGCTATGGTATTAGCTCCAAAATCTATAATATTGTTTTTTTTTTAAGTTCAAAGTCAAAATTAATGTATTTTTCATAATTTTTGCGTGTTTTAAAATAAAAATAATAACAATAAATTTTATTTCATTAACAGATAAATATCCATAGTTAGTTTTATGTAGTATATTAGTAGCTACCTGAAAAAATTTGCGAAAAAATCCGCATATTTAAAAAAGCTTAATTTTTTTTTAATGCTGGACAAATTTTTTTTAATGTTTCAAACTATTTTGTAGAAGACAGTTACAGAATATTATTTTATATAAAATACAATTAAAAAGAAATTCAAAGCCTTAGAATTTAAAAAATTGTCGAGATGACCTTAAATAATTAATTTATTTCCTAGTAATATCAAATTGTGTTATTTGAAACAACGAAAATATCTTCGAATCATTAATTAAAAGATTTAAATTAATAAAATTGCTGTTATAACATTTTTAAATAAAATTCGAGTTATTTTTTTAAATGAATACACATGGAGTCCATCTGCAATATTTAAATATTCATGAATATATTGAAGTTTGACGATGTTTCTGGGCTAATGAAGTGGAAATGAGTGAATTCTAGAGAAACGATGCCTAACTATTGTTGGTAAACACCTAAATTTGAGACATATGAAAATTCAAGCAATTCAAGTTAGCTAGAAAAACGATGCCTAACTGTTACGGTTAACACCTAAATTTGAAGCATATAGAATAAGCTGACTAATCATTTCATGCTATTTTCCATTACATAGTTTATTAAGTCAATTACCTCTAAATTTTAGCTTCACTTAAAAGTAATGACAGCAAATAATTAGGTATTGATTTTTTTTTACATTTTATTTTATGGAGTTATATTACACTTTCAGAATATTGTTGCAATGTTGCTTCCCAACGCAGATAATTCTATTGCAAGGAAAACAATTTGACAGATATTTTTGTATGTTGCTGCACAGATACCGGATCATTGGCTCCGATCTCGGTGACGAATTTGGTAACAAAATAGATGATTTCAGAATCTTCAAAGATTTTTGTGATAGGTCCATTAGAATGTTATTTTAAGTGATCTTGCGAGAACCTTTTCTTCCCTGTCTATTGAAAGGCCGTGAGACCGAGCTGGAGCCAGTCATTTGAGTTTAGCTCAAATTATTAGTTGAACTTGTTTCTCCCTGAGCCTTTCAAACTGCTTATTATTGTTGTGTTACTTGCGTTCAGTTGTTTGCTAGAAGGCTGCTGTTTGTTGTTTGAGTACATCTCGGCTGTGTATTCGTGTCAATAAACGTCATTATTTGTTATTGGGGCCTGTTGAATGTGTAATACCATTACAACGAACCTGTTGAGTTTACGAAATTTTGTGTGTGCAGAATTATTTTCGTAAAATATTAATCTTCACATAACTTAAATTTACAGTTTTTATGATAATTTTTTTAGCTACCAATTTTACTTCTGTTGTTTTGCATAAAAGCAGCTACTTTCTGGAAACGAAAATAAGTTGGTAAATGTGGAGTTGAAATTAATATTCTTTTGCAGTAATAGAATCAATTTAAGATTAAACATTAAAAATTTTGAGCTAAAAACAAGCGTTTCTTTTACTCATATTTATTTTTCATTGAGAAACCGAAATTCTTCCCATAACTATAAAATATGTTCTTTAGAAAGTTAGAATATTATCTCATTATCTGTATCTTTACTAATAATAAAGAAAAATGTTGACGTGTTGATACTAAACCCCGAATGTCAGTAAGATCAAGTGCTACCCAACTAGGCTCACATATACTTTTATATATGTAAATGTGTACTTCAGTGCGATTCTTTTTAAAATTTTAATTAATTAAAAATTAGGCGAAATTTTAATGTTCCCCTGCCATAACTATTTTTGCAGAACAATGTTTTTTGCACCATTTTAAAATCTAAGCAATAATCTGTTTAACAATATCAGTTGAATAATTGCACAAGTTTTTTCAGTAATTTCGCACTTTTTTTAAAAAAAATTATGTAATTTTTAACAGTAAATTTCATCGCTAAACTGAAATTCAAATTATTTTCATTGATCTGGCCAAACATTTAATCGCATGATTTTCTTCGATTGTTAAAAGCTAAGGAAGAAAGAATCTGTTTAATATCTATGCAGTTTACATGATGAATAGTTAAGTGAAATTATGCTATGGCGAAAGTTAAAATGTGGATTATTGGGAGAGTTACGTCAAGATACCACTCTGTTATCATGGGACTTGACTCTATTAAAATGGTGCATGTACACAAAGTGGAAAATGGAAAATGTGTTAGTTTGTTAAATTAATACGATTTTAATTTTTGTTACAATTTGATGCTTAAAAATATTTTCATGAATAAATTATGGATCTTAAGTTTTGAATAAGAAATTTAATGAAACACTATTTCAATGATTGTGACATCAACTTATTAAAATTCTAGATGAGACAGATGATCGCCAAAGGCGGCTAGTGTTATAAATAAAATATCTTTTTTGTTCATTGTTTCAGTCAGAATCATGGAATATTCTTTGTGTTTTTCTTTTTAGGATATGCATTGCTTCATAAATTGTATTAATTTTGTTTCTCGTCTTTACAGCAATTATTTTAATATTATACGCAGAGCTTATTATATAAATTGAAATTGCTAGTGTAGAATCATTTTATTTTCTGAGAATGATATGATTAAAATTAATGCTCGCTGTCTCAGACATAAGGTATCGATGAAATATTAAAATCATTCAAAATCTTAAAAGTGATTTTAAAGTTAAAAAATTGTCTTTATTAGTAAAATTTTCAAAATTTTAATATTTTTCATTTTGAGAAAAAGTAATTTAAGGGTTTTTTTTTTTCAAATTTTTATTACCCGTGATATTTTTTCAAAATTATTTGGGAAAAGAGAAATCTTTGCAAAATTGAATTTCTCAAATAATCACAGAGCATACCCAGTGTTAAAAAGGAAAGTCTACTTTGTTAGAAAACTTAGTCTACAGATAATGAGGAAAATTGCAGTAATTCAGACCTTCAGTTTGGAGCATCGCAATTTTATTTATATGCCTTGTCTTCGCATATGGTTTGTTTGTATAAACCATATATATTTCACGTCATTAAAAAAGAAATGTTGCAAAATGTACAAGAAATAGTTTTAATTTATTAAAATTAAAGAAAAAAATTCCATGGTAGCTTATTTAGCAACATTGAAAAGATAAATTTAAGATAGTACAAAAATCAATTTTGTGCAATAATATTTTCAGGAGTTCTTGCGGAGAAACTTCAAAATTTCACTTCCTTTTATATAATTAAAATTCTATTTAACATTTAAATAAGAGCCATT
The DNA here is from genome assembly GCA_026543865.1 of Argiope aurantia. NCBI lineage: Eukaryota > Metazoa > Arthropoda > Arachnida > Araneae > Araneidae > Argiope > Argiope aurantia. The sequence goes on along the minus strand of JAPMOR010016556.1, from coordinate 55,339 downwards.
TAAATTCTTGTCGCCATCCTCCAAATATATTTGCGCCAAATTTGATATCTCTAAATCCATTCGTCTGTCTTTAGAGCAATTCCTATCTTCTATGTGTAACTATTTTTTACAATTGAAATTCTCAGAAATAACGTCATTTTTTTTATCATAATAGGATAAAAAAATATCTTTTTTTGTGCAGACTGAAATTTAATCATGGAAAATTAAACATTAACAATGGAGCATCTGTTTACTTGCATTACAAGGAACCTTTCCTCAAAATGAACTTTTGGTTATGAAATTATTATATTCATTCAGTAGAGATAATCGACTATTATAGGCTTTGAAAGTAACCGCTTAGATAGCGAGATATTGCATTTCCTATTTTTGAATTCTGGCCGCATGTTACAAATTAGAAACCGAAAACAACTTGCTACTTTCAGTAGTAACTTAAATCTTTCGAAAACAAAATATTGTTACAAACCTGCAATTCGGCTTCCCAGCATAGTTTGTTCCATCATTGGAAAGAAAGTTTTACAGTCATCTGCATGGGACGAAGTCCAGGTGTGCGTCGGAGGTCCCAGAGCTTGGCGACAAACTTGGCGACCATTTGGCGACTTGGCGACGAATTTGGCGACTTTGGCGCCAAAATAGATAATACCCGAAACTTCGAGAATTTTCCCGATCCGTCCAGTAGGAACCGAGATACGCCTCGAACGTTCCTGATTGGTTGAGAGGCTTCTAGCCCCGCCTCCTGAGACCTATAAAAGGAAGTGGCCGCCGCTGCCAAAGGAGACGACGAAGCCAGTAGTCGAAGACGACGGAGTAGTCCGAAGACGGAGCGGCCAAGTCAGTAGTCAGAGTGGACGGAGTGGTCGAAGAAGAATAAGCGGAATCGACGGAGCGAAGTCAGTAATCCGAGTCGGAGAAGTAGAAGACGGAGTAGTCGGAAGCGACTGAGTCAAGCTAGTGCTGAACTGAGCTGTGCGCTACTGTCTGCAGTAGATTCTGATTGTATGCTGCTGTGTGTGCTGTTGTATGCTACACGTCTCGGGTGAAGATAATCGTCTTTTGTGCTGTATATAGTTGTCGTTTTTGTGCTGTCCTGTGTGTCTTCGTGTAAATAAACGTCGTTGTTTTTATTTTCTACTACCGTCTGCTGATTGAGCGTTCTCCACACACCATATCAATCCCACTATCCAAACGAACCCCGGTAAAGAAAATTTCGTAACAATATCTATTAACATGATTTAACATTATAATCAATAACTTTCTTACATTTCTTATACAATGCATAATTTACTTTCTTTATATATATTCTTTTTTATGTTATAATGTATAATTTTCTTAGTTTTATATTATAATGTTTAACTTACGTGCTTCCCAAAAGAAAATGGCCAAGCAAAGGCTTAAAAAAAACAGTGAATGCGGTCTCCCCAAAACTTTCTTGCATACTCTTTAATAAAAGTGTTATCCTAGAGAAGGCCTTAGAAGGTATAGGTATATGATAGTGAAGAAATATCACCCTTTGGCTTAAATTTATCATTTTTGTTGAGTCTATCATGTGATTCTTGGCGAGGTTTTTTTTGGGGGGGGGGGCCTGGTAATAGTATCTGAAAATCTAATTTGCGCTTTAAATGTTTTTATCTCAAACGATTGAAACATAAATTTTACTCAAAACTACTCTTATTGCCACAAAATCACATTCGAATTCGATATGTTTAAGCCATTGTGTCGTTGATTTATCTTGTTTACATATTTCTGAACGTACGTACCTACAAACTGTCAACTCCTCGTTCGATTTAATTGAAAATTTAAAAGATTTCTAGATAAAAAAAGGTTCGACTAGATGTTAATTTTGTGTATCGAATTTTATCTTTCTAGCTCTCTTCGCTTTGTAGTTATCATGTTATATCATATTCGAGCAGCCGGACAGACAGACTTCCTCTGAGTGGTGTTTGTTCAAAATTTGATAGAAATCAACAGATTTCGTGCAACGATCAAATACCAAATTTCCTCTATGCAGAACTAGGCATTTTTGAGTTATCTTTGTCACAAACAGACAGACAAAAAATTTTCAGAAGTAAGGGTTTTCGAACTTAGTGGGGTCTAAAATGTGGTGATTCGTCAAAACCTCGAATTCGGATTTTTTTAATCGGTTAATATACATTATCTGTACTACTCATACAAAAAGGTAAAAATATTTTTTTTTGAATTTAGATTCAATTTCCACTAAAAGTATTCAAAAACATTAAAAAAATTATACATTATTTAAGGAACTCTAATAAATAAATAAATTTATATAGAATACTACTCAATTCTTCTTAAATATGTGTGCATTTTAAATAGAATTATTAAAAATTTAATTTTTAAACCTTCATTTCATCGCTTAGTTCATTAGAATAAACCTCAAAAGATCTTAGTGATTTGTAGAAAAATGTCAAACACATTTATTTGGAAATTCAATTAATTAAATTAAATAACGTTAAATAGACACTTTATATAATAAAGTATTTAAGAAATGAAATGGAATAATTCATTTAAAAAAATGACAGATTCGATGCTACTAAAAAATGTTTCTTCAGTCAGATATATTTAAATTTCAAAAAATATCTTCTGTGAAGCTAAATGAAATAAATTCCTGAAATTTGAAATTAAAAATTTAAAACTCTCCCTTATATTGTAATTACTAGGAATTTAATATCGTTAATGAAAATTCAGTTTAATAATCTAAGGATGAATTTTACTTTAAAGCTTAAAAATATTTAATTTTAAAAAAATTAAAATTTATGATTAAATTTTAAAATATTTAACTCAACCAAACGTAAAAACTATTAAAAGTTAAACACGAGAAATCTTTAGTTTGAAGAGCATTTCGTTTCTGATAAAAAAAATTTATATTTGATTTTGATATAAGCTTGTACAAAACATTTTCCAACTGATTATGTTAATATTTTAAATTGTATTGAGAAAAAATATAATGACAAATGAACAATAATCAGGTTTCAATATTTATTTCCACAGGTGTTTTAATAAGAATTAAAGTCAAAAGTGCAGCTTTAATCTCAATCGAAAATCTAATATAAATATCTTGATAAGCTTATTAGTTTTTGAAATAATCTACATATACTCCAACATTCACAAATCGAAAATATGAAAAGCACTGAATGTTCCAAAAATGATTGTAAATTTGAGGAATTGTACAAAAACAACTCACACCTATTTCATGTTTAAAATGTGCTGAGCCTGTACAAACCATCACTGATTATTTTAATTTTAATTCCTTGCATTCAGTTAGGCGTTCAGGAGAGAAAATAAAAATTTCAGAACCCACATTTTCCACTCCTTTTCACAGACACGACTTAGATTTTGATATTCCCTACAAGATACTTCTTACAAGTTCATATATGAAATAAATTATTCGAATAATCTTGGATCATAATCAATGAAAATCTTCACAAAATTCTCTAATCACATCATGGGAACTATTACAATATGTAGAATAGCTACAAGGAATCCACCTATTATTACTATAAGAAATCTACTTAAATGTCCGATTTTACAAAAATGCATACTTACATTTGGGACATCCAGAATATCATCATAAAACAATTGTTCTGTTTTTAATTAATTATTTTATTTAAAAAAGCATTATATAAAAAATGTATCATTATCTTCTTCTCCGAGCCCATGTTATTTCACATAAAAGAGCTAAAACACCAAGTTTTAAGCCGACCCAAAGCAATATGAACATTCCAATAAGATCTCTGAATGATAACGGCCTTTTCTCTAGACTAGCATTTTGAATCTTCCTTTCTAGGACAGCAAATCGCGATTTGAAAGCCTCCTCTTTGACAATCTGCATATATATGCCAGCGTTATTCAATCGAGATATTACTTTATTCAGTCTCATTTTATGGCAAAATCTTTTACTCATTGGTATAGCAAACTGGAAAGTAACGAGAGAATCTTCAGACAGAAAATGTTCCTTCCATTCTTCTGGGCCAGCAATTGTTTCCAGCAAAGACCTGATGGTCATGATTGCTGAATGTGAATCAATTTGTGGGCTTACTGTTAAATCATAACTTCCTAAATACCAGTCATGGCGAAGAACAGCTTCAGCCAAAAAGTTCAAATATTCCTTTTCATTATTGATGAGTGCGTCGACCACTATTGAGCCTTTGGGAACGAAGCACTTGTAATTACTTATTGCCACTGCTCGAGAGAGTTCTTTGAAATTCTGAACCACGGGCATTTCTGGCGGGACTGTTAGAAGAGACAGAAGCACTGCTGAATAGCTGTAAGAAGCAATTACTGTAAAGATGAGCCATGAGGAGAAAAATATCCTGCTGCTGAAAGAATCAAGATTTATCGTAATAGATTGTTTTAGAAGCACTCCTAAAAACACAAACAAAATTCTGGAATAAGTATACTTTGTTCGTATTAAAATCCGGAAAGCCAGAGGCATTAAAACTATCAAAACAAGAATCACGATCCAAATGCTGAATTGAAACGGATGTATAAAAGCCGAAGAAGTCGGAATTCTGCCGGGTTTCTTAATAGCGAATGTTACATCTTCTGTCTTGTAAACAGGACTAAATTCAACGACTTGAGACCTTTGCTCCGTTACAGTCATAAAATGAATTCCCAAATCAGCCTCACCCTTCTGTATCATACCTATCATACCAGTCCAGCTACCGTTTGACGACAAACGGCCCCATTCTTGGTCCTCAGGAAGAACTACTTCATATGGCATATCCATAGCCTGCATGATGACATTTAGATATCTGCCAATAATTCCAGAAAGAATTATGCTGCCATCTTCATTCTTTTTAATTTTCAAATCTCTTGTAATAATTGTGGCGACTTTTGTTACTGCTGGACAAACCATTTTTTTCCAAGCGTTTCTTTGTTTTGAAATAACACCAGAATTATTTGAATGAGAGAAGCTTTGATTTCATTCTAAATCACTCTAGAACTGTAGCAACTTTTATATGAAAAGAAAAATTGTTCTTACTCGGAATAAAACCAGAGAAACTTGAAAGAAAGGAGCAGTTGTCGGTACTGCTTGAATTCTCGAACACGAAGAAGCATTTTTCTGATTTTGAGTCATACTAATGTATTTATAAAAATACATTGTCGGTTTTTTTAACTTTTTGTTGTAACTTAACACTTACTTCATTTCGGACTTCCATACAACATTTTAACTACTAGTGACGCTATAAATATTTAAGAGTGTTAGTTTTAAAAAATGCCTGTAACAAGTGTCTTCGATCTACTTAATGAAAGAAGGCACGACATGATAAATTTGATGTTCTAGCATTCCACTGAATTATTATCGATATGAAAGTTCAATATTCCGATAAAATTTGTAATGATATTTCTCAACGTCATATTTTTCACTGTAACTGAATTGTAATCACCTTGTTTCGTAATTATAAAACTAAAAAAACTTCGCTAAAAAACCGAATTGTTGTAATTTTTCTTGCACACGACTGAACATTTAGTCGAATCATGTGTTTAAATATTATTGATTGGAACAGAGATGTGCTATAAGCGCCACAAAATATTGTACGAAACAGAAATTCTAGTAAACGTTTTTCAATTACAATGAGTTGTTCCATTAGCTTTTTAAAACCTGTTTAAATTAAGATAATAACATTTTAAATTTGATTGGAAAAAAGTGAACAATTTGTGCTTATGGTTCTAATGGTGACTCTATTAGCATAAAATATTCATCAATCTTGTTACAATATCTTCACGATATTGCAAGGCAAATATCCGTAATATTCGAAAAAAATCGTGAAAATATCAGATAATATCTTGCATTAATAGAGAAGCCAAATTTCTCTAATTTGCTAAGACAACCATGACATAATTACTGAATTTTCAAAATATATTTATTGATATACTTAATATCTCAGAGAGCCTTATTTGCCGATTCCACAAAAAAATTAATGAAATAGAAAAAAGGAAATAAAATCCAATATATCATTACCAAAGAATTTTAGTATTAAGTTATGACTTTAACATTTTTTTTATTATAAAAAAATAGAATTCTTCTTTCTTGGTTTTCAATCAAGGAAAGGAAATATGTAATTAGATACACAATGAAAATGATGTGAATTTAATTGGAAAAAATAAAAACTGTTGTTGCAAGTTATACATAAAAATATGTTTAAAAATTTGTTAAAATTAGGAAAAAAGATCGGTAGACAATTAAATACTTATCATTGAAATATTTTTTTTAATTTTAAAGTAATACAAAATTACTGGCATCTACGCCTTATTTTTTTTTAAATGGATATGCCAGTTCTTCAAATTTTTATATAGAATTTCCTCTATAAAATTCTATTCTCAGTGGAAATTTTAAATTTTATTACCTCAAAATTGTTTAGTTATATCAATATTTTATGTAATATAAAAAGTTATTGTGAGGCAGAATTCATAATTTTTACCGTGACTGGATAAGGACAATATCTAAGCCAACACTATAGTATAAGAAGTTTAATACTAGCGACTTCAACATATACCAGGCAAACATGTGCGACTGAATGTTTGGCGGAATCAGCTTTCGAGTAAGGCACTCGTAGAAACGAGACCTTATTATCAAGTTACTTTCATTCTGATGTTTAATTACCTATGTTTAAGAAAATCCATTATTATACTTTTTAAGGGAAACTTCTAACTCTTCAAATTGTAATTCCTTGTTGTATAAATTTTTGCGTTAAATTACTATTTATTGCATTAGTGTAAACTAAATTTTAACTCTGGCAGAAATCTAGCCTCATTAAAGCTACACTCTTTGTTTGAACCTCTTTTTTACTTTCTCATATATGAAATATAAAGAAAGTTATGCAATTGGAAAAAAATGTAATTGAACGACTTTTTAAACGAAAATTTGAATTGAAAGAATGAAAAATTTGCTTTCACGACTTTCCGGTTTTTAGACCTGCCTGAATTCGAAAAACACAGTTTTGGAAAATATCTATTTGTCCGTCTATCTGCCTCTTGCAAAGATAACTTAAAAATACTTTGCGCTACAGAGATGAAATTTGGTATACAGTCTTTAGACCAAATTTGCGGATGTCTAGAGGAACTTATTTGTCTGGTTGTTCGAATATAAATTAACACGATGACTACAAAATGAAGAAATCTAGATGAATCAGATTTAACATATATATTGAAGGCACTGTGTCTCTAATTCAACTATGGGGTCTATCAGTCTCTACTTTCGAAAACATTTAAATTCGATAACTCAAGACTAAAATATACGAAATTTGCAGCTTGCTTTTGTGATTACAGTTATAATGATGTGTCAAATTTTGGTTTCAATCAGTTACAAAAACGCGTCTAAAACAAAAAGTGGATTTCCGGATACTATACCAAAGATTAATCGCCAAAACTCTCACCAAAAATGACACAATAGATTCAGTAAAAGTACTAAATTTACACTAAAGGTTAATGTTTCGTAATTTTTGTATATCAATGCCATCCAAGGCGTTTTCTAAATTACCTAAGCTCCACAATTTTTGGCATGTGTTGGGGAATAGCATCCTTAAAATAAAGCATGCGAGATACTTTTGCGGATTCTCCCAAAGAATAATTCTTTCAATAAGAATTTGACGTTTATGAATAGAATCCACTGAAGCATCGAATTAGAATTATTTTTTTAAAAATTACTCCAACTGTTTTGTGGCTTTTTCACATTATTCAGAATTTTTTTTATCCATTATTTTGATTAGTCGCAAGTTTTTGGTGCTGAAATAGTTCTAATAATTTTTATTCCTGGAAAAATACTGAACTGATTTCGGGAAAAATTGCACTTTATTGCTTTTTTCGAATTTTTATTATTTGTAGACTCCAGTGAATGATGAAGCGGAAAGGTAGCCGGCGTTATTTTGCTATATCAGAATCTAACTTTACTATTCTGATTCTGAGAAAAATTGCACTTCATTGCTTTTTTCGAATTTTTATTATTTGTAGACTCCAGTGAATGATGAAGCGGAAAGGTAGCCGCCGTTATTTTACTATATCAGAATCTAACTTTACTATTCTGATTCTGAGAAAAATTGCACTTGATTGCTTTTTTCGAATTTTTATTATTTGTAGACTCCAGTGAATGATGAAGCGGAAAGGTAGCCGGCGTTATTTTACTATATCAGAATCTAACTTTACTGTTCTGATTCTGAATCATATCCAAAAAATTTGAATTATTATGCGAAACGAATCGGTGTTCACATTCTGTTTCATACTAGAACTGCTAAGATTCTCAAATACTAAGATATATTTGCCGTTCCTGAATCTTATAAACACGTTTGTCTGTATTTTTTTTTAACTATTTGCTGTTATCTAACACTTGCTTCACTTCAAACTCCGATACGACATTTAAACTACTGCTACGTCTTGAATATTTAAAAAAATAGATTTATAAACCACATATTGGTATCCGCATGTGATTGCCAATATACATTTAGTTAATCGAATACTCGATTTTTTTTTCAACTTAGATCATTTCTATTACTAGAAAAACAGTGGCAATGCAATTACTCAAAAAACTTGGAAGTATAAGTATTTTATAAATTTTATAACATTTTACCCTAAAATATGTAATAAAATTCAGAAAATTCTCAAGAATAATAAGTAAAATAGAGAAAAAATTATTTGAATGTGGTTTGCTCTTCAACGATAAAAGCTCAATATTTTTTATGAGAAATATAAAAGAAAATCATAGCGAAACATTTTCTGTTGATTTTCAAAGCAGATCTTAAAAAAAGAGAAGGGTAATATTTTTAAAATGTTGAAAGCATTCGAATTTTGAAGTTGTGTTATTATAATTGAAATCTTTTGAGATTTTATTATCATGAATCTGTGTAAAGCGTGTAGAAATATCTATTTTATGGGGCAAAATTTTTCAACTCAATTTTTTTTTTAAAGATAGCAAATTTGACGAACGTAAAAATTTTTAGTTCATTTCCCTATCATTTTTTAAAAATTTATTAGTAATACTGCACGTTTTTAAAATAAAGTCTTTATTATTAAGCTTTCATCTCATTGAACTTTCACTTTTTCCTCTCAACCTACAGGCAACTCACTACATAGATTTTTTCATACATTTAGTACAGGGATTAATTGCGTTTTCATGAGAATATTTAATTTTCTGTGATCTCTTTTTACTATTTCAATTAAAATTATGGGAGATATGTAATCTGAATCTAATAAATCATATTTTGTTTAAACATTTTATGAGTTTTTATTTTTAATATTTCGGTTTGTCTTGGTGTAAATGTACAAACTCTACATTGTATTGGAGTATTTACTGTTACTGAATACCATGCTTAATTAAATAGTGCTTTTTTCTGATTTATTAAAAACAGATATTAAAAGTTTAAATAGCATGTTATGTAATTTTGAAATTTGCTGTTCATTTAATTTATCCTTTATGGAACTGGTTTCTTTAATTTCATCAAAATCAAACAATGACCACCAATTTCTGGCAAATTTTCATTCATACCTTAGACAGCCGGCCTATTCATAATCATATTAATTTTATTCTGCTCTCTTATGATAGAATTTTAACAAGTACACATAGTAAACTCGATAGTTATCGTTTATTACCTCTTTCGAAACTAATTTCGGATAATTTATTCTCCAGCCTTCCATTCTTCTGCTAATGTGTTTGATTTACACATCAATGCTTTGCCCGTTTTATTAAAACCTGAAATGTTTGAGCATTTTCAAAACCAGGAGAATTGTCTCTCTAAACCTTTCTCTCATGATAATCTAATAAACTTGTCATGCCAAAGAATACCTTTCATGGCAATGGCGTACAATAGTTACGAAATATTAACTTTTGGTTTTGAATTTAGCAGTTTTACTGAATGTATCGTGTGATCCATGGTGAGTTATTTAGAGAGTAATCCTTGGCATGCGTGAATAGCATCCAAAAATCGAATTTGTGATTTAGACACGTTTTTCTCAACTGACCGAAAACAAAATCTAACACAAAACTGCACCAAATTTGCAATACCATACCAAATTTGATATATTTAAGTCACTGCGTTTTTGAACTATCGCGTTGAGATGTTTTTGAAAGTAAAGACAGACAGACAGTCAACCCGTAGTTGGTTTTGGCTCAAAATTTGACAGATATCCTCACTCTAAATTTTATCTACTGAATTTTATCTATCTAGATCTCTGCGTGTTGTAATTATCGCTTTAACTTTTAAACGAACAGCCGGACAGAAGAATTTACACTGAACATTTCCACAAAACTTGATAGAAATCTATAAATTTGGTGTAAAGACCGTATACCAAATTTCAGTCATCTATCTCAAAGCGTTTTTGAGTTATTTTTTCCACAAACCGGCAGACAGACGGACATTTTCCAAAAATGTGTTTTTCGAACTCTGGAAGGTGTAAAACAAGGAGATGCGTGAAAATTTCTAGTTCGAATTCTTTGACTACTGCTATACTTTCTCTGCACAACGTATACGAGGAAGTAAAAAATTCAAACTGACAATAACATTAAGAAACTTATAAATCTCCGATGACTTGTCAAAACCCAAAATCGTATTACATATTGTTGCGAATCCGTAATGCTGCATCCCAGCATAGTTGGTTCCATCATTGGAAAGAATGTTTTACAGTCATCTCTATGGAACAGAGTCTGGGCGTCGTGTCGGGGGTCCCAGAGCTTGGCGACAAACTTGGCGACCAATTTGGCGACTTTTGCGCCAAAATAGATTATACCCGAAACTTCGAGAATTTTCCCGATCCGTCCAGTAGGAACCGAGATACGCCTCGAACGTTCCTGATTGGTTGAGAGGCTTCTAGCCCCGCCTCCTGAGACCTATAAAAGGGGTTGCACTGCCAGAGAAGTCAAGTGAGTAATCCGAGCCAGAGTCGGAGAAGTAGAAGACGGAGGAGTCGGAAGCGACTGAGGCAAGCTAGTGCTGAACTGAGCTGTGCGCTACTGTCTGCAGTAGATTCTGGTTGTATGCTGCTGTTGTATGCTACACGTCTCGGGTGAAGATAATCGTTTTCTGTGCTGTATATAGTTGTCGCTTTGTGCTGTCCTGTGTGTCTTCGTGTAAATAAACGTCGTTATTTCTTTTTCCATTGCCGGCTGATTATTGAGCGTTCTCCACACCATATAACTTCCACTATCCAAATGAACCCCGGTAAAGAAAATTTCGTAACAATATAATTATAAGTATGCCAGTTTAACAATACATTGGAGTTGTACTACACCGAACTGACATTACAACAAATTGCCGAACTAGTGACAACTATTTATTTTATTCGATATGCAAGACTAACACCAACCGGCAGGTGAACTGACATAATGTGAAAGGACTATTGCCAACTGAGATGCCCTTATTTGCCCCATGTTGGGATTCATATGCAACTTGAAAAGATACGACGTGTAACGTTTTCAAGCTAGGTGTCCCTTCTTCCTTCTGTTATTTAATCATTTTCAGTGATCACAGCGAGAATTATACAACTATTTTCGTAAATACTTTAGTTGTTCAGTTTTATTTCGTCTTAAGTTCATTCAAGTGCATTCTGTAATTCTTTTTATACAACTTTTTTGTTCATTCTAAGCAAAGATTTTCTGCTTGGTTTGTACAAAATATATTCTTTAAATACAGGACAGTTCAATAGCTTTCTCGGAGGACAGCAATCGACTTAATAAGCTGAAAAAAGCGTGATTTATCATAATGAGCAATTCTGGACTAATTATGATTCTGGTCGAACTATGATGAGTATAACTCTCAGGCGACTTGTCAAAACCCTAAGTCCCATCATATATGAGAATAAGTTTGTACATTGAATATGTAAATACATTGGAATTGTATTACACCAGGCTGAAATTACAATAAATTACCTAACTATTCATTTTATTCGATATGCTCGGCTAATACCAACGGGGAGGTGAACTGACATAATGTGAAAGGATAATTGTCAAATGAGATGCCCTTTACTTGTTTCGTGTAGGGATTAATATTGTTACGAAATTTTACCGGGGTTCGTTTGGATAGGGGAAGTGATATGGTGTGTAGAACGCTCAATCAGCAGACGGCAGTAGAAAATAAAACAACAACGTTTATTTACACGAAGACACACAGGACAGCACAAAAGCGACAACTATATACAGCACAGAAGACGATTATCTTCACCCGAGACGTGTAGCATACAACCAGAATCTACTGCAGACAGTAGCGCACAGCTCAGTTCAGCACTAGCTTGACTCCGTCGCTTTCGACTACTCTGTCTTCGACTTCTCGGACTCGGATTACTGACTTCTCTGGCAGCTGTGGACCCTTTTATAGGTCTCAGGAGGCGGGGCTAGAAGCCTCTCAACCAATCAGGAACGTTCGAGGCGTATCTCGGTTCCTACTGGACGGATCGGGAAAATTCTCGAAGTTTCGGGTATTATCTATTTTGGCGCCAATATCGCCAAATGGTCGCCAAGTTTGTCGCCAAGCTCTGGGACCTTCGACGCGCCACCTGGACGCCGTCTAGTACCGATGACTTTAAAACTTTCTTTCCGACGATGGAACAAACTATTCTGGGAAGCCGAATTGCAGGTTTGTAACATTATGTAGCTTGAAAGAGTCTGGTGTTTAATAGTAGCCGTCTTTGCTACAGCATTTTTAAACTAATTATACCCCATCCTTTACGTTATTTAGTCATTTTCTGTGATCACAGCAAGAACCATGGAGTTCTTTCCCTAAATGTTCGGTTTTGTTACATCTTAAGTTCATTCAAATGCATTCTGTTATACATAGTTTTTGTTCATTCTAAGCAAAGTTTGCAATCAGGTGTTCAAAATGTATTCCTTATGTATAGTATGGTTCAATAGCTTGCTCGAAGGACAATAATCATTTGAATAAACTGCAAATAAGCACGATTTATCATGATGAGTAATTCTGGATCAGTGATAGCCATACAGACTGAACATCCACAAAAAAATATTGCATATTTATAGTTTTGTTTTAGTTTTAATATCCTTATAATGGAAGAAATATTAAAAATAGTAACCCAACGTCCAGAGAAATCAAAAGAAAAGCAATGTAAATGAGAATGATTTACCGACATTAAATGCGCTTAGAAAACTGTGAATGAATTCAGTGGTGCTTTTTCTATTTCAAAACATATAGGATGAAATATATTA
>JAPMOR010016556.1:0-32436 GCA_026543865.1 Argiope aurantia | reverse complement strand
TCACGTTATCATTCCAAACCAGTATAAATTTTATATTCGCAAAAAAAGAAAGAGAAAAGTCACCGAGAAAAATGGTGGAACTTGAACGATTTTGAGTTTAAAAAAATGATAGCTTTCCTAAATATCGACACATGCGTAGTAAAATAGTCACGTGATTTTTTTTCAAACCAGTTTAAACAGGTTTTTTAAGAGGAAAAAATGTTAAAATTCGATTGATTTTCAGATGGTTATGTTGGTGAGTGCAAAATATGAGTCGCGGGAAAAAAAGGATGTTTTTCTGTCGGATTGATATTGCATGACTTAAAAGAATAATATTCTCGCATGATAACTTGAAATTTACGATAGCAGATTTCAATTTTTCTTCTTTTCTTTTATTTATTTATTTTGATTAATATCCAACAATAGATAATGTTGTTGATGGAAAATTCAAAACCTATTCATCGTTCTATCAAATATTTTATTATTTTATTTCTAATGTTGAGAGCTAAAAAAGAAATATTCTGTTCAATATTTCTTAGTTTATAAGACAAATAGTAATCTTGCCGTAAATCATGAAATTTTATCGTGAAATTTAGAAGATAGACGAGCAAGATATTTACTTTTTTAATTGCACTATGATGTTAAGAGACTGCTTCCATTAGAAAAGTTCATGGTACAATAAACAGAATTTAAATAAGACTATTAAAATAACAAGTCTAATATCTGACAATTTGACGGAATAATGGGCATGAAGTTTATTTAAAATCAAATATAAGTATTCCTAGCGACTATTTCGAAATCTGAAGATAGAATGAAGAACCGTTCAATAATAAAGCTTTGCGTATACTACAGAATATGTTTCTTAATTTATGTAAATTTTTTCCGAATTATTCAAAGAATACCTCTCATATAACAAAAAATTTAATGTAATATTATAAACTGTAATAGGCTTTTACACATTCCGTTAAATTATAAGAAAGAAACAGTATTGTTAAAAATGGATACAATTTAACAAATTGTCACAGTTGTGTACTTAATGAAGTTAAATTTTAGCATTATTTGTAAACTATAGAGGAACCTATTAGTAGCTTGAGCGCATGCTGTATGCGTAACAATACATTTCTCACTTCATAAAATGTGTTATTGCTCATGCGCAGCGGTAAAAAATTGTTCTTTTAGAACTTTTCACGAATTAACTGAGTTTCCCTTGAATACTGGAAACTCTAAAATGATTGATGATAAATATAAAAATCGTGTGAACAATTAAATAAATTTATATTTGTATTTATACTTTGAAAAAAAAATGTGGGGGTTGGAATTCTGTAATACCGAAGCAAATTTTATTTGCACTTCATAGCCCGACAAATTAAATAACATGTGCTTATTATTTGTAGTCGAATCCAAAAGATAAAGATGGGCCAATAGCCAAGAACTTTAATCTCACTGTGTTATTGTGTGTCAGATCGTAAGATAATATTGAATCATGTCCGCTTTTGCATCATATCAGAAAGAATTTGGTTAATTCTTCGTAATAAAACAAATATTACGGAATTAAGGAAGTTATCAATTACATCCTGCCAGCAAAGTAACATAAACCTTTTGTTGTTGCTATTCGCAGGCGTAATGTTTTACAGTACTTTTCTTCCTTATTATTTTTGCGAATTCAGCTCACAACATTTTAAATATAGAAAAATATCAAGTTGTAACATAAATAATGACAAGCGCAAATCTTTCTATACATTAAAAAATTAGATAATTTTAGTTGAAATTTCACTGGAAATATGTTGTGAACTACTAGTTTACTTTTAAAAGAAAGGACTCGAGAACATCTCAGCTTATTTGAATAAAGATTATTTTGAAATCACTATTATTTGATTAAAATGTTAATAAATATACCTTGGAATTTTAATTCAAGTATTTCTATCAAATTTTTAACATTTGAAAGTGTTTGTCAATTATTTCGAAGTTACTCAGGGCTTGTAATTTTTATGGCAGGGAAAGCCCATAATTTTTTAAAATTAAAATAATGAAAAATACACATAAATATTTTTTGGTTGAAGAATTTTTTATCTTAACTAAATAAAGCTTAATATTCTGAGAAAATATTTCTAAAAAAACGCATATTTGCAAAACGTTTTATAAAAATAGATGTGTGAGAGAATTTTTTAGCCTCTGAAACACTAATATTATCAGTAAAAAAAATTAAGTAATTTTCTCACCATTTTAACTCTAAATTTTATTTTTCTAAGTGAAAGATTAATGCACGGTGAGGTAAAAATTCAAGATTGATTTCGAGATTTGAAGAAAAGCGTCTTTAGTTAGTTTCAATTTTCCTTTACGAAAACTTACATAAGTTTTAGCTATAGATTATTAAATTTTTTTATGCTCTTGAAGATTTTTGCTAAAATAAAACAGGGATAACCTCCAACAAACATAAACTTTGTAATGAATCTTTTTTTTAACGTATGTTTAAATTTTTTTAACTTTTTTTTTTAGATTTATTTGAGTCATTCATTTTATGTTGACGTATTTCGATTCCCGGATTATGACGTCACATCAAGTCGAACTATCGAGTTGAAACTAGAAAGGTGACAGGGTTATTAACAAACTGTATTTGTATTGTATTCAATTTTTTATAATAGATTTTTGGTTTTTAACTCCAGTTGCATAGTGATTACTTCCTAAATTAAATACTGTGAATACATTTTGAAAGATTAAAATAATGTCTACTCCTGCTCGGAGACGACTAATGCGTGATTTTAAAAGGTAAGTGTTAAACCTTAAACATGCTCTTTTTCCCTTTAAATTCAAATTGACTTTATAAATTTGAAATTATTATCTTTTAAGATGAAATATGATGTAATAAAGGTATTTTTGATATGATTTTCTTTTTAAATACTTCATTGAATGGCAAACTTTTCTGTAGCTACTTTGTTCTTCCTTCGCATTATTTACATTTAGATGCGATGTCCTAGATTGATAATGTAATTAATTTGCAATCAAATGCTTGATACAGCTTCAAACTAAAACGATTTCGTTTTGTCTGATTATTTTTAAGGGTAAATATTATCGTCATTTTATGCTGTGTAGATGCTTCATCAAATTGACTCATGCCATTAATCATGGTTTGGTAGTACTTGTAATTAATAAATATGTTCGTAGTAGAGTTGCATAATAAGACATTAATAAGGTTTGTGCCTACATTTGCAGTTTAAAAAAAATATTATTGCTATTATTAGGTGCATAATTTTAATTTTGCATTACGTAAATTGGTTTGCGTTGCTTAGTTCCCATGTTATTGATGCGTACAATGGTAGACTCAATTGAAAAATAACTTGAAAATATTTTTTTAAAGACGATTAATTTTTTAAAGAGAACAGCATATGATAGATTTCCATGAAGAATTTAAATAAAAATTTATTTTATGTAAAGAAGAGTTAATGTAATTTATTATTTACCAAAACAAGAACATGTTGATAATTGTATAGATAAGTTGTAGAAGTACATTCGCACTTCGTAAAGATTTCTCATGATTTAAAAGTCATTTTAATTTTCATTATGCTTACTTTATCAACTGAATTTTTAAAGTGATTTGCTTCTGAAAATAGAATAGAGAAATCTTTGTATGTTTATCGTGTAGTGCTGTTTTACATGATCAGTTTTTTTTCATGTGTCTGAAATTGTGTTAAATTATGAGAATATAGAGGGTATGCTGCAATATTAAAAAAAAAAAAAAATGCTTAATAAGCTGTCATTTGAACTTGCATTAAGAAACTGCTCAAACTAAAGTTCTATTTTTTGATATTTCATTTTGCAATACGTCCAAAAAATATATATAACGTACTTTTCTTCTATTGAAAGCTAATTTACAAATTCATTTTAAAATGTTTCTTTGGTGTTTTTTAAATGCTTTCAGTTAGAACTTTGGATCATTCTGAATGAAATGATTTCTGCATTTCAGAATAAAGCAGTTTTATATAAGATTTTGTAATTTTTTCATATTAAGATTTTGTATATTGTATATTTCATATTAAGATTTTGTATATTTCATATTTTTTCAATAATTACTCTTATTTAACATTTAATTATTTTATTGCTTTTATGATAATAGTTTTGTAAAGCCTTACTAATAATTTGTTTCATTTATAGCTTCTTTTAATGTGTTGGAAATGTTCTAAGATATGAATTGAACATTTTGCATTTCAACATTGCTAATAATAAAATAACTTGAATAACTAAAAAATCTCAATTCATTTTTAAGCTTTGAGATATTTCTTAATTTATTCAGTGATTTAAGATTAATGTATCTTTTTTTTTTACTACAAATTTGTTTCAATTGTAGAAATATTCGCAATACATTCATATTTATAAAATGTTTCAGACATATATACTGATAATTTCACTGCAAACTCTTAATTTATCAAAACAACGACAACTGATGGTGTAGGTAAAAACTCTTGTAAGCGTATCAAAATTGTTTATAAAGCAGTTTTTATATATATTGTGTTCTATATTAAGTTAGGAAAGAAAACACTCGTGTTATTTCATTATGATCCAGTCTTTTTATTGAGGTAATAGTATTTCATTATTTCCTTTATAAAACCTTTTTCTTTATTTTATTTTTCTGAAATATAAAAATTTTACGTTTATTAATGTAATTAAAAAATTTTAGTTAAATTTTAAATTAGTTTTAAATTGGTCTTATATTTCTTTACATTAATTTCAAAATAACTATGTAAAACTGAACATTTTGATTATTAGTATAGTTTTGAGATTTTAAATTCAAGATTGATGATCACAGAAATAATAAGATACAAACAGCTGGGTCACTTATTTCTATAATGTAAACATGTAAATTTGGTTAGTCTATAATTATTAAAATTTACATGTATACATTTTCCCTGTGATCTAAATGATCTACTCTGCAAATTTTTGTGTAGATGGGGAAAGAAAAAAAAATGTAACAGAATAAAATTTACAGATTTATATTAAAATCATTTAGTGGGTTAAACATAGAAATGTATGATAAGGAAATGAAAATCTGCTGTTTAAATTATAAAAGTATAAAACCTTAGTGAATTAATAAAAAAAAATCCTTCTTTTCTTCATATTGTCACTTTTACTGAAATAAATGGAAGAAAAATACCCAATAAGGAATATTTTGGCTATAAAATGTTCATATTTGTTTGCTAACAGGCCTATTCTTTTCTTTCTCTCTCTCTCTCGTCTTACAGTAATCATTTGTTATCTTTATGTTGGAACTTAATTAGATAATTGACCTCAGTGTATTCCTTTGAAAATCGTTTCTTCAATTCTAGAACATCTATTTCCTGTTACTGATCACGGGTATATCTTTCAATTTATAAAAAGTTTGTATTTTTTAGCAAAAAAAAAAAAAAAAAAAGTAGTTTTTTAAATTTTGTCTTGATTTCTCAATCTAAACTCAAAAGTGGCTGAATAACTATTTTATTAATAAATGAGTGTACCTTTTTTAATTTCTTATATTTTTGCCGATTAACATCTCTTTATATTTAACATTATTTATTAAATAGACTATTTCAACAATGGCATTTCTACATTAAGCAGTATAGAGGTTGGGAAACATTGATTTTCAGGTTACTGTAAACTATATCTTATTACTATTCAATAAATTATCAGTAGCTGATAGTTATTGGTTATATAACATCTTCAGTAATAATTGTTCAAGTAGTATGAAATAATCTATTATGTAGCTTGAATTTATTAATATAATTCTTATTAGAATTTTTTTCTCAATTTTGATATTTAGTAAAATATTATTCTTGCAAGTATTTTAAAAACATCTGTTATTATATTTTTCAGAATATTATATTTGTTTTATTGTGTCCAATTCATTCAGTTAACAACTGTGGAATCCACTTTGCAAATATGTTAGAACTTTGTATCTATCACTGTAACATAACAATTGCCCATTGGAGGCTATTTTTAATGAACACATAAAAATAAGCAATTTCATTTTTATATGTACTGAAACATATCACATATACTAGTCAGTTTGTATGAATGTTTTTCTTTTTCATGTATTATGAAGAGTATTTTACATAACAATTGATAATATTAAAGATATTCAATAATTTTTTTAAAAAACGTATATGAAATAGCAAAACAATTGAAATATATAATCATTATCTGTCTTGTATCTTTTTCATAAGCTGATGCTAAGAATAGTTTAAGACCCAAAGCAGGTAGAAAGTTTGATTTCTCAAAGCATAATATTTTATTTTGGGGGGGAAAAAACTTGTAACTTATATTAATACTGATAATTAAAAATACTAATTAACCTATGACTATTCTCTTTTCAACCATCATATTATTTTTTGATCTGTCAAAACACATAAATATGCATTTGTTATTGGAATGAAAAGAATTTTAAGACTATCTTTTACCTTTTCTTTATTCTGCTGAATTTATTATGATATGTTTACAAGTAAATTTTTCTAGTTAATATATTATCTTTTGTTTAAAGTGTCATCTGGCATCTAAATATTATTTTCCTTTATAGAATCTAATTTACTATCACCATTTTTATTAGAAAATGTATCTGATTGCATTATACTTCAAGCGATAAGACACAAATTAAAATTTATGGAGTTAATGTGTGTGCCTATTTTTCTATTGATTATTTTTTTTGAGAAAGAAAAATATTATTTGTTAAATTTTTTATCATAACTAATGAATGATGAATGCTAGCACTTCAAACCTTTAATACAAAACAAAAGTTTGAAAAATACATTTATAATATTGTCACTTTATCAGGAGTTTCCTGGAACCATAATTTAAAAATGCAGTTAGCTTGAAAGATGCAATTCAGTTTTAATCTTTAAATTGACTAATCTCTATCAAATTTTGATATTGCATCTGTTCTTAGGGAAAGGTAATTCACACACACACACACACACACATATATAAATTTTATTTGAATTCTAAATAAAATAAAAAGGTTCATTTTTTGCAAAGATATTTTTACTGTAAATATTTCATTTATATTTAATAGAAATGTGGTAATTTTAATTTATTTGTATATATACTTTTTAAGTAATTTTTAATTTTGTTTAATTTCCAAATATGCATAATTTCTACTGCATACTTCATTCTACCAATTTATATAATATATCTATGTAATTATTATACTTCTTGAAAAATGTTAGATTTTTATGTTATAATAGAATAATACTTTTATATTATAATAGAATAATATATTATATAATAGAATAATATAATGTAATAATTATTAGTATTGTATTCAAGCAAAAGTATGCCGATAAGGTATAAAAACATATAGTTTAAAAAATTTTTTATGTGATCTAATTTGCATGTATATATTTACATATGTATAATAAATTTTGTCTAAATAAAGACGCAAAATATGTGACAAGGCTTGCAGATCTTGATTTGGAAACAAAAAGCTACTTCAGGAAATATATAAATACTGGTTTTGAAGTAGAAAATGAAAAACATTGTATTTCTTAGTTATTCAGAGAATAATTATTATTTATAATCTTGCAAGAAACATAAATATTTCTTTTTATAAATCCCTTTAATAAATTGATATTTATGGGATTTTTTTATCTTGTTTCTTAAGTGACTTGTAAAATGTGGATTATAGATATAGGATTTCCACATTTGTATTTTGTCATGCTTTTAAGTTTGCCCTAGTTTAAATAGCTGATCATTAAAAAAAAATTGTTGTGTAAATGAATGCAAATTTTAGCTGGTATATTAGAAAAAATTTGAATAATTAGAAGTCAAAAAATAACAATAACCTTAACTTATTTTTATTAGTATTGTTATTAAATAACCTCTTTTCTCAATTTCTTTCTCCCTCTCTTTTTTCAAGAAAATCTAGTAGTTTTCAAAATCCTCTTTGTAATTGATAAAAAGTTTGTCATTTCTTTATTAGTATTTATAGTTAGTATTTCTTTATTAGTTATTTACAAATTATATTTACTTTTACTGTACAATATTTTAATGTAAGTTATTGTTTTAAAAAAAGTTTTGATCGGTATTATTCTGTAGATTTATCTATCAGCCTTATGGCTAGGGGTTATTTGGTTCTATAGTAGCACCTACCTTATGAATAGATTAGAAATTGCTTATAAAATCAATATATATAACTTTTGTGAAATTTGGGTTGCATTGTATGTTTTGTTTCTAGTCCGTTCCTAAAAATAAAATAAAAATTTTAGTATATTAAAAATAAATTATTATCATAGCAGATAAATTAAAATGTTTTGTAACAGCTTATATTAAAACTAGGGTAAAATTTTCGTATTTCTCTTTTATATTATTATTAATGTATAATTTAATATATATAATATGTACCTAAAATATAATTAGGAAAAACGATGAACTAGACTCTACTTCCAGTGTAATTTTGTCAGTTTTTGTTCCATATAAGAGCTCATTGCTTCTACATATGTCATCAATAGTACACTGCCCTCCAATTGTGAAATAAATAAATAAAAATGTGTAATGCATTCTTACATGGAAATCTTACCATAGAATTTGCCAATTAAAAACATTGAACCAATATTTGATTTTATGGGAAAACTCGTAGCTCCCAGATAGGTCATGTAGGTTCATCTTTATCCTCCACTATTTTTGAGTGGAATAGAACAAACAAAACTTCATAATATATTCTCTGTGGGGAAAATTTTGCTACAAGTATCACCTAACAAAACCATTGAGCTGATTTCAATAATTTTGGTTTCAAATAAAATCTTGTGATTTCTAGATATGTCATCAAGGGTCATCTCCTACTTTACTTTCCTTTACTCCATTACTTTCTTTTTTTTTTTTCATGATAAACCTCTATAGTCAAATCCCTCTTGATTTTGAAATATTTTTCGTATGAATTCTCTTAATACCTTCATACATAATCTATGGTCATTTATACTTTTCCTCTACATTTTGACAGATATTACACAATAAGCTTTTATAAGATTCGCAATTTTTGTTGTCAACTTGATAATTGTATCGATTTGAACTATAACTAGCTATTCAGAATACTCTATTATTATTGTATATTTTTAACTTATATTACTGCAACTACACTTTTGTTATGATAATATATATTTCATCAAAGTTGATTGATATGACTAAATTTTTATTAACTTAATTATATTATACACGAATCTGACTCATTTCTATGCATATTGGCATCTAGAATACAGCTTCTTATTTTATGCAATTGGGTTGGTTATAAAAGCTTTGGTACTTACGTATTAATTGCAGGCCATTGATAAACTTTTAAGAATAATTGCATATTATTGGTCAATATAATCTATAGGCTATCTTGACATCGTTGATAATTATACAGGTTGCAATAATCTTGACATCTGTGATGATAATTTGGGAAGGGAAAGACAATTATTATGCAAGTGTTGATATTATGCAAAGACTGAGATAACCTTTAAAAACATACTTTACTAAAACTTCCTATTTCACTGTATTACATATTATAAAATTCAATAAAAATTTAAAAGGCAAAAAAAAATTTTACTTAATCAAATGCTTGTAAATGAGAATTATTTTTGTTGTATTTAGATTTATTGAAATGTGCATTTAATTCTTATTCAAAGTTATTTTTGGATTATATATTTTAGTTTGAATTTTTCTTCTTCTAGGCTTCAAGAAGATCCTCCAGCTGGTGTAAGTGGTGCTCCAACTGATAATAATATTATGATATGGAATGCTGTTATATTTGGGTAAGAATTTTTTCTAAAGCTTTAGTTTATTTTATATAACTAGTTACCATTGTCCACCGACTGGTTCACTTTATATGATTATATTTGGTATAAGTTAAATTGTTTAGATAAAACTTCATGCTCATGATTTCATCAAATTGTCATTAAAGCTGTGTTATTTTAATAGAATGTTTTGCATATGTTCTGTTCATTGTACATACAAACTATTCTCATGGAAACCAGTCCTACAACATCATAGTGCTGTTATGTCTACCGATCTTTAAATTTAGCAGCATTGAAGCTTCATGCTTTTATTTGCCCTGTAAACTACAGAGATATTAAACAAGATTCTTTTTTAGCTTTCAAGAATGGGGGAAAAAATCATGTGATCAAATGTTTAATGAAATAAAAGCAATTTTGGTTTCATTCACAGTAATGAAAATATTGCTGCAAAATATATTTAAAAAGTGTTTAAAAGTTAGTTAAATGCAGACTAGAGAATTTTTCAGCAGCAAATTTAATTTTTTTTTTAAGTTGGTGTAAAAATCATTTTTGTGCAGGAAAATTTTCAGAAATTATTGCAAAAAATAAATAAATCTAGATCTAGCTATTTTTTTAATTCTTAAAAAATTCTATTTGAATTTTTTATAAAAGCATTTTGGGATACACATTCCCACCATCTAAAGTATATTTGGACCAAATTTGGATGCTCTAGGTCAAGTCTGTTCTGCACAGGTTCAACACACATGCATCTTCATCTTTATTATAAGTAGAGACTATTTGATAAGCTGTTTTTAGTGCCGTTATTGGTAGGGAAGAACTTAATTGAATATATCATTTT
Source organism: Argiope aurantia (assembly GCA_026543865.1). Classification (NCBI taxonomy): domain Eukaryota; kingdom Metazoa; phylum Arthropoda; class Arachnida; order Araneae; family Araneidae; genus Argiope; species Argiope aurantia. The sequence goes on along the minus strand of JAPMOR010016556.1, from coordinate 21,891 downwards.
GTTATTGAAATTCCTTGTTAAAATTAATTTTGTTTCAAGATATTCTTTAAGCATATAAGTTTTGAGTTTTAATACCATTTTCATTTCACAAAGTTAGGATTTAACTTCTCCTTTATGATTCAAAGACAGCTCTTAATATCATCAGTTCTATTTATTAATACTTTAAAAGGATAAGTCTTCTTGATTGTGCTTTAATTATATATGTTGTATCTCCTAAGCATGTACAAGATTTTTATCTTATATTTGCTGTCAAATAAATGGTCAATAGATTAATTTAGGTTTAAGTTTTCAATAATTGTTCTCTGGCATGCGAGTTAAAATTTATTATTTTCCAAAGTCTTATGAATGTACTGTGAAACATGACTGATTTGATACTGATTAATAATTTAAAAAAATTTATGCAAAAAAAATTAAGAACTGAGTATTAAATAAGTACTGCTGATGATTGAAATTTTTAAGCTTCAAAATACAGTATGGATTAATTTTTTTAAGCTGTAAAAATGATAAAATGTAATTAAAAAATTAATTATAATTAATTTTATCCAGTTTAAAAGTACTTTTGAAAAACTGCAGTTTACATTTAACAACTTCAGAATTTATAAGTAAATGCAATTTTGTATCATTCTTTTGATTAAATGTCTTGTATTGGAGCAAGGTAGTTTACTCAATTTATTATGCACTTTAGGAATAAGATACAGATGTACTGAGTAAAAGCAATTCAGAAATGAAGATAATTTTTTACAATTTTTAATTTTGATTGGAAAGTAATTAATCAAAAGAAGTAAATTTGAACCGGTTGCTTTCAACAAAATTTACCATATTAATAGCATTATATCAACTAACTTGGATGAACCAGATAAAAAGTATTATTTTAAATTACTATAAAAAGTACTACTTACTCAGTAAATATAGGTAAAATTGTTTGTGTAGCTATATACACAAGGCTATAGAATCAGTCCAATTGTTGAAATTGGGAGTTTTGTTGAATTTAGAAACATTTCTCAAAAATGGATAGTGGAGAAGGACAAATGACCATTGATGACATATTTAAAAGTCATGAACCTTTAAATGAAATCAAGAGGAAATTGGTACGATGATTTGTACTGGACGGGTCAGTTGTGGTTTTTCCTTTAAAAGAATGCTCAGTGGAGTATTGCTTTTGAGATTTCTCTCAAAACATGGGGTGGATGATTACTTCATGACCATTGATGGCATATCTGGAAGTCATGATGCTTCATATAAACTAAAAATTGGTGAAAGCAGTAAAGTGATTGAGACCATAAGTTTAATTTTTTTAGTTTTCCTAATTATTTTAAATGAATACATTATGTCAGTGCTCTGATTAAATGTTATATATTTAAACAAACCAGAAGGAAGAGAAAACCATTTGAAGTAAAAATATTTGAATTTTCAAAATTCTTTTGTAATGATTAGCATGTCTGATTTGAAACCGAAATGTGACAGAGTAATGGTTATTTGATATTTTTGTGTAGTTTTTCTCTCTCTTCTATCAGAAGGGATTTTAATATCCAAGAAATAAGAGTAAAAGTTAAATGATAGCATTTTGATTAGAAGCTGTTGTTTCGTAACTTGTTTCTTTCTTAACAGATTGAAGAAGTTCCATAAACTTCCATGTTTTGTTATTATTCAGACTTGAAAGATTTTATCTGTCAGCTGTGTTTGTAACGTTATGAATGAAAAGATAGATCTATTTTGAAATATCAAAATTTTAATAGACATAATTTTGTCTTTGATTTGTCCTTATGAATTTGATAGGCATTTATAATATTCGTAACAGTTACATTAAAATTGGAAATTTTAAGATTCCATTTTATGATTATAAAATCTTGTTGGTGATTAAATTTGAACAATTATCAGTTCCTCAATGATTTTTTAAAAATATTAAATTGGAATGTATTGTTTTTTGGGGGAGTGGTATGAGTGGGGGAAAATATATCCTTGATAGGGATGGAATGTCTATTATACAATAGACTCATTTGAATTGTTATTACAGTTCTCTGTATGTCATTTAAACCTGCAACTAAATGTTACTTTTGCATGACTTGGTGTAATATTTGTCACTAACATTTTACATTGTACTATAAAATTTATTTGCATGAAGCATCAATATTTTTAAAGTTATTTACACAATCCTAATAAAAAAAATAATTCCACTATGAGTAGAAAATTATATAAAATAGGCTAACTTCAAGAGTTTATAAAATTAAAAAGAGGGGGGAGCAAAAATCTTATGATTGTAATGTAAGAACTAAAATTGGATAACTAGAGATAATAAATTTCTTTTAAGCAGTGAAAGAATCTTTTTTAAAGTAGCTAGTGCAGAAAGCATATTACTTTCAAATATTAATTAATACAGGTTACTCTATTTTGCGAGTATGAATTTGTTCTAATGAGTCAAATTTTATTGCTCCCTTTTTTTTATGTTCCAGTCAAGTTAGATTAGTGCAGTGATTCCCATAATATATGCGTTGGAATCTTTTGATTTATATAAAGAGCTAAAATTAAGAAATTTTCCCCTCCTTTGCTGCTGATTATGTGTGCAAAACTGAGTTTTTAGCAATTGCTCTCATAAAATTGGAATGTTGTGGAAATAGAAATCCAAGTAACAATGCTTTAATTTGTGAATTGACTCTTAAGATGGTTAATTTGATTTTAAGTGACTGCTTTACAAAAAGCATTTGCTTGAAGTATTACGTAGAGAACCTAGGGGAAATTTAAATTCAGCAAAGGTATGTAGAATCAAAAAGTTTATGAGTTAGTGGGTTAATACATTTGTTTAAATCATCCAAATAATGTGGAGGAAGATAGATATTTTATTTTTAAAAATATGTGACGATTTTTAGCTATTCTTTATTGTGTTAATCTTTTTAAGTATATCTGGTTTAATTCCTTATTTTATTTTGATAAGATGCTTGCTAGCATTTAAAAGATAAATTTTTATTGTTATTTAATTTCATTTTTTTTTCCTTGCATTTTCCTGTTCTGAAAAATAAGATTTTTTGAAATGTTTACTAATAAATGTTTTTTTTTTTTTTTTTTTTGCTTGAGAATGAATAATGAGAATAAAAGAGGATGTTGAAAATTGAGAGACAAGAAAATATAAATTAATCATTGCATTTTATCCTATTAATTTAAACTATATGTTTGATTAAAATGGCTGATTTTACTGGGTTTTTTTCCCCCCTTTGAACTTGAAAGAATTTTGCTTAAACTATCTGCTCAATTCATACAAGTGATTTTATATATAATATACAGTAGTTGCAACATATTTTTAAACTACTGGATTAAAGAAAGTGTGTGATCTTTGTGTATTTGTTTGTTTTGTTTGAACAGATGCCTTTCTGTTTGCATTCACTTTGTATGAATTGGTTAATTTCCAACTTTAGTTTTGTTTTTATTGAATATCTTCTGTGTTTCTTTATACTCTTTTTGTTTGTTTGTTTTTTGTTTTTGTAAAATGACTTTAGTTAAGCCTTATTTAACAAATTTTATCCTAAAAAGGTTTATTTTTTTAAAAAAAAAATTCAAAATCTATAAAAATATTTAAAAATTTATTATCATCCATTCTGTTGAACCTAAATTTTATTTTTGATTTTAAAAAAAGAACATTAATATAATAAAGTATTCAAAGCTTTCTTTCAAATCTGAGGTGGGATTTTCAGATCAAGGAATACTGAAAATCACATTTAAAAAAGTACTTAAATTTTTCTTTCTTGGAATTATAATTATTTAACAGAGGAGGACAAAAAAAAAAAAAAAAATTAAGCATATTATCAAGATATTTATAGAAAAAATATTTTAAATTAGTTTTACATTTCTAAAAATAGAATTTAGATGAATGCATCTTTTTTCTAGTTCATTTTTAAAAGTATGCACTTAAAAAACTTGTGTTTATCTAAATTTAAATTTACTCTATTCCTTAAGCATAAATTTAAAAAATTTTAAAGTGTATTTTGAATTTCTCTAGTATGAAATACAAGATATTATTGATCTCTTTACTTTTTGCATCCCTTATAACTTATGTACAATAGAAATAACCAACATAAATTTTGTTTTGCTGTTTAAAATTTTATTTAAATTGCCTTATTTAAAGAATAGACAGCAAAAGCCACTGAAAGTTTTAATGAATAAAAAAGAAAAAAAAAAAAAGAAACTTTAAAAAATCATTTGTAATGTTTTCTTTTTTGACCTAGATAAATTTTTTTCGTTTAATTTTTTTTTATTATTATTTTCTTTGTATATTGTTTAACATTTTTTAATCAAAAACAGGTAGCTTGGACAATTGCATCATAATTTTTTCGTCACTTTTATCTTCACAATAGTAGAATTTTGAGTTTTTAAAAAGTACAAAATACTTGTTAATATATGAGATTTTAATTTTGGATTAATGTAAAAGTTTAATTTTAAAATTTAAATGTAAAATTAAAAATTATGTAAAAAAATTGATAGGTGCAATCAATCTTGTGAAACTTAGCTTATTGAAAAAGAAATATTATGCTTTGCCAATTATTTCCCAATATTATTGAAACTTAAATTTGTTTAGTAAATGGGGGAGGGGGATTTTGAATTAACTGAAAGTGGTAGCTTCATTTGTAGTACTACTGTAAAATTGCTATTTGTATGCCAATGCCTGCAAATAAAATACATGATTTAAAGCTATTTTTTTGGTGATATTTATTCTTAAAGAAATTTCCAATTGAAACATAACTGGAATAATAGAAATGGACTTAAATAAATTATAATAAATTTCAATTTTTAAAAAAAAATTTGCGTTATTGCCTTTTTTCCCCCTTTCTGCAAATGATAAATCGAAATTTTGACCTTATAAGTATTGTCTATAGTATTAGTAATCAGAAGATTAAATTTCATGCACATTCATGGGCATCCCCCTCCTCGTCCCAAGGTTACTTAGAAATACATCTGCAAAAAGTGGAATTATTGAGATAATTAAAGGAACAACTACTTAATAATTAAAAAAACAATTTAATTTTAATTTTGTACTAAAGTATTCTGTTTATCATTGAAATTTGTGATGAAAAATCCTGGACCGTTTATCATGGATTCTTTTTATGTTAATTTTTGAAATAAAATAATAAAAATTATCATATTACTATTTGTTCAAAACATTTTTATAACGATTGGAGTATGAGCAGTTCAAACAGACTTTTTAAGAATATAAATAAAGTCCAGAATATTTTTGTAAATATAATTAAAATTATTATATATTTTGAAAGTAAAGAAAATATGATGCAATAGATTTTTTAAGAGCTTACATCCATTCTTATGTAACCGAGTTTAACTGTTTGACAGATATTTATTGCAACCTATTTGATCGCTAATTCTTGTTTGCGAACATCTGAGGATAATTCCGTTTCTACATTTTCGACTTTTGAAATTACCGTTACTCATTGAGGTCAATGCAACTAACTCCAGCTTCAACGGCTTGTAATATCCCTGGGTGGTAGACGCGTATTGCTGTTAAAAATATCTCTCATCTGTGGGAAAATATTTCGTAACCTGTTTGTCAATGTTAAACGTCTTCTAAGAACGTTCGTCGCAAATTCTTTTTTAAGATATGCGACTTGCAGCATTCCTGCGGAGAGGTTCGATTTATTATGTTTAATTTTGAAATGTGATTTTGGGATGAGAAAAAGTTAAATGTCACCTATTAGTAGTTTATTTACCTATTTGAGAGCGTATGTTAATTTTTTATGAATTATCGAGGAGAATATTAAGCTTATTTTGTAAAATGAATGAATTTCTTGCCTATTCCTTTCCATCGATTGTTAACTTTTTAAATTTTTGTATCCAGTCTAATTTGTGTATAACGATGAATCGTTTTTTTTTTTTTTTTTCGATATATAATGACCGAAAAAAAAATATCAACTACTTCTGAAAGAACATATTGGTTGCGGAAAATATCGAATATTTCTTTTTATTGCATCTGGTTTGAATATGCGATCACTTATTTCTGACATGGGGAAAAAAAATTCGCTATTAATTGAGAAAAACTTTTTTCTTCCTCTTATGGCATTTTGAAAATATGTGACCTAGTTTGCCAAGAGACGATTTGCAATCTTTGACAATAGAAAACGCCATGAATTCATTAATTGACTTCAAGATGCTAATTCAATCGTGACTTCTTAAGCTTTACGGTTAAGAGGACGGTTACTAAAGGCCTAAATTTCCGTAATATTATCTAGAAGGGGTAAGTTGAAATTTAAACTCCTAGTTAAAATCCGCATAACCTTGATAATTTTGCATAGCAATTCACTCTCTAATGTTTAACCCTAAAATGTAAAAAAATTTATCTTATTTCTAAATGGTGGTAAAGTAACTTACATGTTGTAAATGAGGGGAAAAGCAATGATACAAAAAAATCATGCTTCATTTGTAAATTATATACGTGTTTTTTCAAGTATCTTGGCGTTTAAGGGAACTGAAAACATTTGCATCATCAAAAAATCGATTTTTCAATTTTAGTCTAACCAAATAAGGGTCATTTCGCTGATTACAGAAATTTATAAGTTGTGGATGTTTGAAAAGGAGGAAGTTTGTACATTTTTCTTGAACGCTGAAACTAACGGAAGCTTCTATAGTAAAAACAATTTTTTTTCCCCTTGCATTCTATTCTTTATAATCATACGAAATTTTATACAGCAGTATTTACAAACTTCATACATCTTTTGAATATATATTTATTTTTTCTGCTCAATAATGTTACTATTTAGAGGATATTTATCATGTAAAATATAGATTTCATAAAATTCATAGATTTTCAAGTTACACGGCATTTTAAAATATTTTTTCAATTTTTTATTATTAGAATATTTAAAGGAAAATAAGTCTATTGAAATTATTAAACCTGCATTCTATTATGTAATATATATTATACTAATTTTGTTGTAATTTTACTCAGATTTTTGAGCGTACTGATTTGGGGTTATGAATTTGAAAACTATCGAATTGCTTCAAGAACAAATATTTTTCTAATAAATTCTTTCTAAATGTTCTATTTATAATACTATACAAATTTTCTATTATATATAAAATTTACTTTTGAAAAAAATCCCCTCCCCCCTATTTACAATTGATGTTTTGACAATTTTTATTGTAAAGAGCGTCCCAGTCCTCTTAATATTATGCACTTATACTACGATGCTCTTATATGAAAGTCTCGACTTTTCTTTTGAATAGGTTAAAGTCACCTTGCATTTATTATTAGTTTCCGAGTGAAGCTCTTACACTTAGGAATCTTGTATGCATGTGTGCGTCATACTTCCGATTCTGACGTCAGCCTTTAAAATTTTTCCATGATTGCATTGCAAAATACTTTTTCTCTTTTCTATTGTGTTTGTGATTGTTTGAAAACTTTAATTGGTTTTGTGTACATACATAGTTTAGCAAAACGATTTGACATGGGGTGCGTGGACTCGTAACGGCAATAAGTTTAAATCAATAAACAGTCAAAATATTGCATCTTTACATCTCTAATGGTCAATTTCAAACTTAAAAACTGAATGATTAAATACTGAGTGACTATTGAAAATTTGTCCGATAAGGAATGGAGAAGTGGATGGATGCGAGGAAAAAAAAAAAAAATGCCATTGACAATCAGTTTTTTATCTCTTTAATATGAATAATGGTCCCATTGTAAAAAATTAAAATAATTCAGATTAATTGAACAGCTACCTTAGATATGAATTTGAGAAAAAAATAATGAAATAACTTATTAGGAAAAGAGAGAAGGGGATGGAGGGAAAAAAAAAAACCATTTGAACACACGTTTTTTAGAGTTATAGTAGTCTTATTTTCCTCCCTCCTTTTGTAATTATTTTGAGGTTTTTGTTGGATAACTATTGTTAAACTATCTGATGAATTCTCTTAGTTATGAATGTTTATCTAATTTCCTTATTGGGTATTTTAAATTCTGATATATAACCGTTTTTTTTTTTCCTTAGCTTTTCCTAGATTTTCAATTTGGATTTTTTTTTCATTGCTTTTTCAGTTTGTTTGTTATGAGTATTTATTTATTTTTTCGGCCTCCAGAGTTTAATTTTTGGACGACTATCAGATCTCTCACAGTGGGTGAGGGGGGGAAAAAAAATCCTTGGTTTGAATCCCTGCCCGATCCTTGATAAAGTCTTTGGGACGGATTCATATTTTCATTATTTCTATTTATTTATACGTTTTTATACACTGTAATCTTAAGCCGTTTTCTTCTAAGAATAAGAATAAGTTGTATGTAATTGTTTGTTTTTTAGATGTTACAGCATTAGTGCGCTCTAAATGCAACGCTTTTCCTAACAATTTTTTTTAATGATTTGGATTATTTTAATAGTTTTGTTTATTGTCGAATTTTTTTCTTTGATTATTTTTAGAGAGAAAATAATTCTGTATTTCCTTTTCTTTTTGAGCAATATGCAGCTTCTAACAAGAAAAGAAGATACAAAATTACGGATTTTTATTTATTAACGTAAAAAGACTTGGAATCCCCCCCCCCCCCCCGCAGGGACGGAATATCTACTGAACTGTGTGGATTCGATTTCGTAAATTCTAGTTAACTTATTTGTACAATTCGATAAAAATGTTAAAAGTAAATTCTATTATTAAAACTATGTCAAGTAAAAATTCATTTGGCGTAGCTATCATTATTTTCGAAAATCAAATATAAAAATTTAAGTTTTATAGAATTGGCTTTTGCAGTGTATTTTATCATTTCAGGATAAGAAAAATAGTGATCGTTTGTTTATTCATTAAATAGTATGAAACAATTTGTAGGATTTTTAAAATTGTTTTGGGATTTGTTTCAGAAAATATTTGTCAGTTTTTCTATTATTAATCGAAACCCACTAGCTTTAACATCGATCGTCAAACTACTTTTTATATCGGAGTGTATGTTTGGATAGTTGTTAGTAAAAATCATTAGTAGGTATAAAGATGAACATTCTGCAATACAAATTTTAAAATTCCTGTTAGATAATTTTTTTTTAGTGGTATTAAAAAAAAGGTTTATTCTGTTGGTTAAAACTGTTTCCCCGATTTGCGAAGTCAAGAAACTTTTATTGCATTTGTTACTTGTCTGGCACTCGAATAAAGAAAATCCTCCTTCTTACTGCGATGGTACTTGTACGTTTTCATTCCTCGGTTTATAGGTTTGCTGTAATCCTAAATTTATTATTCTGGAGCGTGTTCCATTTTTACACCTATACTTCAACCGAACTCTTTTGTTACCGTGGGTTATCGAAGCGGTTTGTAATCGATGACTTGTCGGATTTCTGCCCATTAAAAATTTTCATCGCAATCGGCCGCTTTTTGCGATCATTTTGTTTGTCCATATTATTGACTTTTTTAGGTTATTAAATGATTAACATGGAATGTATTTTTTAAAACTATTTATCCTTGTTATTTAATGCGATTATAAAACATGAATTCATTTAAATCAGTTTACGGCAAATTAAAAATGTATGTTACGGAATAAAAGCAGAAACGACGATACTATTGCGGTGTTAATGATTAGTTAAAACACTCGATTGAATATTGGATGGATGAATTAGAATTCCATCATAGCTTTTAAAAATACTATGAAAATTAAGGGAAACAAACTGTACGGAAATGCTACTGATGTCGTTGAAATAGTAATTTTTTTGACTCTTTTAAGATGTACGATAATTGTTTTGAGATATAAACATCCGTAGGCAGATCATAAAAATTACTTATATGGCAACGGTTAAACCAATTTTTGCGCTCAATTAAATTTATTTTGGAGCCTCTTTCTTGATTTCTTTCAAAACTTCTTTCCTCTGATTGAAGGTCCTCTTTGGTGATAGCTGCAAACTATCTCCAGAACACATAATGGCATTTTGCAGCTCCATTAATTAGCCAAGCGAAGCGTTTGATTCTGTAAAGCTGTAAAAATGTTCAAAGAATGAAGCAGTCTGAAATCCGTATGATGTTTTGTTTCTATTTGACTGTTGCCATTCGATAATTGGTAATAAGCCCAATTTCTGTGCCACGTACGTTAGTGTTATATAGATTTTACGAAGCAATTTTTATACAAGAATTTTTACTTTTTAAAAAAGATATTCAAAGGATAAATATAATTTAAAGTTTGATAGTTATAAGTAATTTTAAATTTAATGTTGTTGTTTGACGGGTAAACAACGAATGTTTTGCGCTCTTCAAAAACCAGGTCGAGAATATCCAAAGCATTTCGACTGACGAGTGGTCCAAAAGAGTAGATTATTTAGGAAACGGGAAAGTATTTTCTTCGCAATAATTGTTGACGCACTTTTAAATAGGACGGCACGAAAACATCCAAGAGCAACAGATGATTTTGAAAGTGTTAAAAAAATAAATAACAGTAAACAAATATATCTCCGAAGTAGCGAATGAACAAACAAAAAACGACCCCTTTTCCATCAAATTAATATCAAATTTAATATTTTTCTTGGCTTTGTTATTGAGATAAATATTTCCTTCTAAGTTAATTTAAAATAGCCGTCTTTGGCGATTAGCTTGTTCACCCAATTGTTGACTTAATTGGCTGTTAAATATAAATGTGGATTATACACTTTTTGAAAAATTTCACCTAGTTATTTGAAAAGGCCGAAAAACATGAATTTATTAAAAAGAGTATGTATTACGTAATAAAATGCAAGTGAAATTCTTATTCCGGAATTAATGTCCAAGAAAACGTTTTGTGAATTTTAACTAAGCACTCCTTTGAATGTTTTGATGGATTAGTTTGAATTTCTTAATATTAAAAACTAATCGTTGCAAATTACGTATTACATTTAAAAATATGAGTAAAGAAAACATACAGAAATGAAATTGTCATTCAAAAGGTTATTTTCGTGAGATTTAAAGTAATACAAAAATAATTTTTATGATATAGTTTTGAAAGATATTATTCATGAATTTCCGTAGGAAAATTGTAGCAGTTACCCATATGACAATAGTTAAGCCTATTTTCGTATTACATTACTTTGTTTGAGGTTTATTTCTTCTACATTTGCTTTCTAGTTTTTGGGGAGCTCCGTCCTGTTCTAATAATATTTTACAGTTTTTAGTGCAACTGTTAGTTTAATGAAGCAACCTGAAACATTCGTATAGTAATTTGTTTACTCTTAACTGCTGCCATTTTCCAATATATAGTTAGAGCGGGTTTTGTGCCTCGTATGTTATCATTTTGTTATAAAAATGACCGATTTTTCGAATTTCAATCCTTTCTCTGCCTGACGAGACATAGGTGCATCATTGCGAGGGTGTAGTGACCTAGGGGTGAAAAAATGAACATGGTTTCCCCAGTTGTAACTGAGACAAGAAATTAATGTGTTTATACAATTTTGGCACCAGATAGTGAGAAAATAAGACAATATTCAAAGCGCTATTTAAATCTGCCAAACCACTGGTCATGACTGAGGAGGGGGAAAAAAATCATTATATCCGGGTGTCACTTCGCCAAGCCATCAGTCCATAGTATAATTTTCAAAATTTAATTTTAAAGAAGTTAAACCTGGGTTTGCTGGTTAAGCAAAAATAATTGACTATTTACTATTGATTCTGATGGTAAAGTGATACCAGGTCAGAAATAATATTCAAAGAAATGGCGATACTAGTTAATTATCGTTCACGGAAATGAAATGACCAATATTCTGTTTATAGTAAAAGCGGGATTGCAAAATTCTACAGAAGCATTTTATTTTTTAACTGAATGTCTAGTGCAGTGGTAAAATGTATGATATTTGAACTGTTATTCCGAAATATTGTTGCATGAAAAGGTTTATTCTCGATACGTCTGGCATTATATTAAAAATTTTTTAATTATAACAACAATAACTTGCACTCAAAATTTATTTAATAGCATTGCAGCATGTTTGTATATAAAAGCAGTAATTGAAATAAAAAGTATTCTTGTAAAATACTTATAATATTTAAAAAAATTTATTTGAATCAGAGGAAAAAAGTATTAATAATTGATACCATCTGAAAACTAATTTTAAATTTAAAAAAATGTAGTAAAAATGATTTTTTTATTCTATAATATGCATCAAATTTATAGAGGAAAAGCGTTAAAATGTCAGTTAAATTTTAATTAAAATTAAAAAAAAGAAACCTTTCATTGTGAGTACCTTCTATGGCCAAGAAGTAATTACTCTAAAAATATGGTAGCTTTTGGCCCCATGGGCCTATCTTGTTGAGCGATTTTGCGTCATGTTTATTTTATAATCTCTATCGCAATTTACTTATAATATCCAGCTTTATAAGCATTTTCGTGTCAAAAAGTGAAAGCAAATTGTTTAAATAAGAAAGAACGGAAATCTCTTTTTACTTTTGTTAAAACCATAATTTTGTTCTGGGCCTTAAGCTTCGGAGCAGTTTATTCTACAAAAGGATCTTGTGCCTGAATAATACCCAGATCCTATCTTATATTAAAACCATTTAATCGAAATAAATTGCTAGAGTTGCTTTTAATTTTTGTCAAAAAAAATTATTTCCTCCTTCTCTAATGTTGTAGATGCTACCTCCCATTTTCTGCTCGGCAATTTTTTTTTTTTTTAGCTTTCTATTTTGCGTTTATGTGCCGTGTCTAAGGATTTTTATATATAAAATTAGAGTGCATTTAGACTATTTTGTACCACATTAATCTAATAGTGCTAGCATTAATAAATTCAGTTTGTAACGTAACCCATTCACTGGCAGTTACGAAATATCTCTTAAGAAACTGCTGTAAAATTAAACGTCTGTAAATTTCTCTGGCGGTGAATGGGATAAAAAAAATTATACGTTAGAACAATTATTCCTCAAATGAAGAAGTGATCGCTGATTTTCTTAATATTTTGCGCACTGATTTTGGGACGAAAAATATATAAAGCAATTTACATTAATAAGTAATTGTTGAACAAAATTACTTTATGCTGAAAGAGGTTAAATTTTATGCTTTAAAGTATCTGACTAGGTTCGGATATGAATATTTGAGAAAAAAAAAATGATACATAAAATTTTTTTATTGTACCAAATAGCTAAAACAGACTTAAAAGGTCACTATCGGAAGAAAAAAATATTGTCTAGCGTGTGTGTGTGTCAAACGGTCTGGCGCTCAACAGGCCAGACCTTTTGACCTACAGCTACCAAATTTGGTATATGTATGGTTTGGAGGTCGGGAATGTGCACCTGGGGTCCCTTTTTTTGAATTTTTAATTATAATTTTACTTATTAATTAAAAACTAACTTTCCCGCCAAAGAATCTTTTCATTTTTTCCACCGACAAATGAGTAAGGCCCCAGTTTTTTTCCCACGCTAAAAAGGCTAGGCTTAAGATTTTTCGGCCGATTATTTCAAACGATTCTGTTTATTTTCTTAATGTTTGATGGATTTAAAATGAAACATTGTTAATGAATCGATCTTTCAGATCATTTTGAAGTACTTTTGAATTAACATAAAATAGAATAAAGGAAATTAAAAATTTCTAATCTGCATAGTGTTACCCCAACTGGCGTAGAAAAATTTACGCATTTGCATTACCGTAACTGACGTTGAAAATTCACGCATGTGCATTGTGTTCTGATTGTTGTAACTGATTGCGGACTTGATTTAAATTATTTTTAGATTAAAAAAATTTTGTTGACAAATTCTTGAAATATTATATAAATTCAGAAAGATATTCTTTACTGCCCATAAAATTTAAACGCTCAGTGACTGTTTTCAGTATTCCTATTACAAAAAAATGCTTGGTTTCAGTAAAAAATATTATATTAATTGCAGATTAATCCTTTCCACTTTAATTTAAAGTATAAATACTACGGGAGCTGACAGGAAATTAGAGAGATACATATTACGTTATGACTGAAGGCTTTTATAATATTATGAGTGAATTATATGACTATCAAAATTTGAAGTTTTAAAATATTCTGATTAAGAAGCTATTAAAGTAGGAATTGCGTAAAATATTTAATTATTAAAATTTTAACGAACATTAAGATTGGCGAACCGGCTGTTCGCCAAAGGCGGCTAATATTAAATAAAAACAAAGTCTGTTTTAGAATCTATGAAATTCGAACTTTATTTTCAGATCATAAAAAAAAAAATAAAAATCAAAAGCATCTTTACAACCTAGTCGGGATACTTTAAGAAATGAATTAATTCTGATTGCTTATATAGAATCCACGTTGTGTCATAAATTGAAATTTTGTTCCAAATCATTTTTTAACTTAAAGGGCATGTACATGGTAGATTTCATAAAAAGAAACATAGCATTATTTACTAAATCATTTAATTAATAAATTGGTTTTTTTAGGGACTTATTCTATTGTTTATATCGTCACAGATTGCCCCCAATGCATAGGTATAGCTCTTTGTCTCCAAGAAGATTGGCATAGCAACGTAGAACCTTTTCTTTTCTCTCCCCCTGTACTCGCTCTTAGGGAGACCTTCAAAAACTCAAGGTCCTTTTCTGCGACCTACTTTGCCATTGCGCGATTGTTTTGATTTGTCGGACTTATCGCTCGCTCCAAAGATGCACTGTTAGAAACGCTAGCTTGAATAAATTTTTTAGAGCTTTAGTCATGCTAAATGCCTTCACTTTTTTCCGTTGGCTGATAGAACGTGTAAACATTACAGATCGTTTACGTCATTAGTAAATACTTGTAGGCTGAAGAATTATCAATGATGATTTAATTTCCGGGCTCCAAACTATAGCAGGAAAATGTTTCGAAATAATTACTATTGATAATATCCTCAATAGTTTAGTGACAAAACGCCGTATAATCATCACGTTTATTGAACGTTTAGTTATGTTGATGATTATAAAACGTAGTCAGACTATTTTGTGATTTGACTGATCTGGGGTTCGAGTCTGATCCCACGAAACCTTTTCCTAATCTGATGGTAAATTGTCTTCATTTCTTCGCTACACAAATATTCAACTCAAGTGTCGTACTTTTAACATTTAATCGCGTTGTAAAATTCATTCCATAGATTCATCTATAATAAATGGCTCCGACGAAATGGCTATCCAATTCCAGATTCTCGACTTCAGGCCAAGAAATCGTGACATGGATCTTACTGTAATCGACTATGTGAGCCATGTGTAACTTCGGATCCGATGTAGGCTAAATGTATTAATGTATAAAAATTTTAAATATATTAAAATGTATTAATGTAAAATGTATTTATGTTAAATGTATTAAAATTTTAAGATCTTAATGGTTTTATGAACCTATGGTGAGCTATTAGTATTGACAGTTAAAATATCATCTTCGATATCTGATTAATATTCAGATCTCTGGCAGCAAGTTTCCATATCTTTAAACTATCTAATCGACAATGCTTCTGTCGGTATCTGAAGTTACTCTCAATGCATTATACAACACGTGTGCCATCTTTTCGTAGCTTTCTGCATCAAAGGGATAAAAGCGGCGGTTTTTTGCTCGATTTATTTCTTATAAGTTTTTAATTGTTTTTAAATTTAACGAGCAATGCTATGGTATTTGTTAAAATGTTTGTATGAGGTGGGTGTTGTCGTTTTATATTGGACCCTGTAGTAAAAATTACCCTGAAGTGGTACCTTACCCTAAGGCATTAGTAATAATCGTAAATTATCTATTTTAATGTTTTTATATTGCTTATATAATATTTTAAATATTGTCTTTAAATTTATATTTTTAACTTTCCCTTTTTTTTAATTTTCTAAAATTGAACATGTCTCCGTCTAACGATAATATAATACTCTACTGACCAACCGGAATGTTTTTGTCTAAATTTAGTAGTTCTTGGTTCAGCGATTGTTTTTCAGTAATAACAAACATACCTCTTGTTCTTATAAATACTCTTTTCCCCTCTTCATAGACTAAGGTGTTATGATTCTTTTACATTCCTTATCCTTATCTTCCTCGTGCATTGGTGCTAGCGGAACAAAATTTAAGCAGCGTTTTATGTATTCTTTAAGGATAGGCATGCGAAATTGAACTATTTCACTCTGCTCTCTTGAATCCGTCGGTTGTAGAAGTTCCGACGCCGATGATGGATTGCGAAATATGAACAGTGTTAATTTTATCCTCTATGTATTTGTCAATAAACTATGTAGATATTATATAAAATGGTTGTCGAATTGAAGCAAATTGTAAAGTTTTTAGCTACTATTTTTTTCCCTTGATTTCTCCTTATTGTGAATTCCAAAAACGCAGATAAGCCAGATTCGAAATTACTCGTATATGATTCAGCCATATACAGTTTTGTGTTAATAAACGTTTTAAAAATAATTTTCTTTTGAATTAAAAATCTAATTTTGGTCCAAGGGCTTACTGAAGAGTTGGAGACGGTCACAAAATAATCCTGTGGTCAACTGTTTCCGCCTGTGGTAGCATTGAAATGAGTTAAACTTCGAATGAACACCTTTGAGTTTGTGTGCTATATTTGCAATACAAAGTGCTGAAAATGTAATAGCTTGGTGCAAAATTGCTCACAGAAAATAAATAGGCGTGAGTTTTTGTGTCCCTCATAAAAAACGCAACTCACAGTTAAAAGAAATCTTGTATTATCGAATTCTTATTAACGTGATTTACTTTTATTTTTATTGTGTAATCCTTGAATTGTTTGGCGGTTGATCTCTGGCATGCGGTTAATAGTATCCGAAAATCGAGTTTGTGTTTTAGAAGTTTTTCCCAAACGATTGGAACAAAAATTTGACGTGAATTCCAAAAGTTGTACATACCAAATTTGATATATTTAAATCATTACATTTTTTTACGTGTTTCTGGAAATACAGACCGACGTATGGTCAGCCTCAAGTTGAATACGTCTCAAAATTTGTTAGATGTCTGTACTATGGAAGTTTACTGTGTACTGAATTTTATCCATCTAGCTCCTTCGTTTTGCAGTTAAGTTTATTTATGCTGGGACAGACAGACTTTCTCTGAATGGATTTTATGTAAAATTTGATAAAAATCTACAAACTTGGAAAGAAACCATATACCAACTTTCACCCGTCTAGCTAAAAGCATTTTGGAGTTGGTTACCTTCGTTACAGACAGATATTTTCCAAAAATGTGTTTTTCGAACTCGGAAAAGTCTAAACCTTGAAAATACATAAAACGTCGATGTCGAATTCCCTGAAAATTGCAATACTTTTTGTCGACATATTAGAAAGTACTGAAGTAAGTTGCATTCCACGATCTGACAAACGTCAATTACCAAAAGTCTTATTGGGTTGGATAATTTTACATCCCTTTAAAATGCAAGTGCGACATCTGTTGCCCCTCCCTCGCATGCCTCGGTTGCGCCAGTGCTTCCAGCTGTGTGCCTCTGTGGTTTTACTAGCCTCCTAACACAACAAAAGTGCGCTGAATTTATTTGAGCACACTGGTGACCTGATACTAGTATTCGCACGTACAAACAGATGTTTCGTGTAACAGCGATCAGCATTTATCTAATAGCAGCTGCCGAATGTCTTGAGTGTGTTAAAGCCGAATATTGGCTCACAGTGCATCTAGAACTCATTCAATTCTGTATTGTTACAGATCGTTATTTCCGAAGTGTGCTATAAAATTCCGTTTTATGACAGATGTGTAGAGATAAGATCGATTTGTGAAACGTGATATTTTTTCGCGTGCCGTGACTATAATAAATGTTGTTTGATCTTTATATTCTACCGGCATTTTCGTTTGCTGTTTTCTCAATTAAATATAGACTTTTGTAGATGTAAACTATCGAATGTTGTTTAAAATCACTTTTTTATACGAAATTCGCATTTTGCTCTGAAACATTGTATTATGATATTGTTTTATGTTTGAATCGTCTGGATTTATATTAACTTAAAAAAAAAAAAAAAAAAACTAGCTGTTTTTGGCGACTAGCATGTTCGTTCATAATAACTTTTTAAGCTGTTAATGTAAAATTCATATTTTTTAAAAATTTTCTTAAGACCGAAAAATATGAATTTAACTGAATAAATTAAACAAGTTATAACACCACCAATTTAAAAAGTGCATATACTGATACGGAATTAAAACAAAAGTGGAAATCCTAGTTCGGAATTAATGTCTAAAGGAAACATTTTTTCAAAAATCGTAATTTTAACACGAAGAAGCATATTATTGAATATTTTGTTGGATGAGTTTTAATTTCATCATACGATTAAATGCTATTACAAGTTCGGTATTACATTTTAAAAAATGTATTAAAAATAAAGAATAAATCATACTTTGATGAAATTTGTGTCATTAATTTTTTTTGAATATATTGCAAAAAGTATTTTTGTTAGATAATAGTTTTGGAAAATATGGCCATCGATTTCCATTAGTTAGTCATGGCAATTATCATCTGTCAGTGGTTAAGCCAATTTTCGCACTCGATTAAGCTTTGACGCTTTTTTTTTTTTTGTCTTAACTTTCTGATGGAATAATTTTTGATGAACCCTATCCAGAGCATCTCTAATGATATTTTGCAGCTGCATTCATTAGCGAAGCGTCGGAATTGAGTACAGTTGTAAAAACGTTCAATGAAGCAGTTTGAAACGTCCTGTAAGTGATTTGTTGACGTTTGACTGTTGCCTTTCGGCAGTTTGTAATAAGAGCGATTTCTGTGCCACATACTTTAGCATTTATAAATGTATATATGGATTATAACAGTGATAACTTGCACTCAAAAGTGTATATATTATCGCCGCAATGTGCATGTGTATAAATCCAATATTAAACGATAAAAAGTATAATTGTAAAATACAATTTTATTTAAAAAAATACAAGAAATTTTACGGAAATAAATTTAATTTGAAGGTTTTTTCAAATGGTGTAAAAATGGCTTTTGTCTGATAATATATTCCGAAGTTATTAAAATTGCAGATGAATTTTTAATTAAAAAAATCAAATAACAGTTTTGAAGAACAACATTGTTTGTGAATTGTCACTACAAAGAGGAACTGTGTGTTGAATTCAATAGCTCCGAGTCCAGTAGTTTGCGCATTGAGTATAACAATTTACAGATAGTATCCAACTGACCAACATTATAATGTTAACATGCCGAATGCCATGCAAGTTTTCCTAAATATGATTAGACTATGAGGTTTTTTTTGTATAATGAATTATTTACAACATATATATTAAGGCGTATAAAATTTTAATAAATTCTGGAAGAGGGAGGTCTCCGATGACTCCCCATTCACACGGCGCTGTAGCAAAGTCCAGTGCCTGACCACTGATGATTCTCGCAGCACTGAACAGAACACTATGGTAAAGAAATTGAGATTTGTATTTCTCCACGTGTGAGTTTGCCAGCAAGATACGACACGAATGAAAAGAAATGCCGAGAAAGGTTAGAACTGTGCGAAGATTTTGCAAAATGCGATATCAAAAATAATTAAAGCAACAACATGTAAAACGACTGCAAAAATGGTGCTAAGAAGCCATGACATATTTTGAAAATTTGTGTTGACTCTCCCTTTTTTGTTTGAAATACTTTAATACGACAATGTGCAAGAACAGTAGGCTTATATTTTATGTAAAAATAAATTATTTTTATATGTTTTATAATCCACAACGTTCTTTGCATCATTATAATAATAATAATAGTAATATATTAATGATGGTAATGGTTATATATTAATGATGGTAATGGTTATATATTAATGATGGTAATGGTTATATATTAATAATGGTAATGGTTATATATTAATGATGGTGATAATGAATAATAATGGCTATATATTAATGATGGTGATAATGAATATTTTCTAAGTATTGACATTTGTTAAAATTATGCATCTCTAGAAATTCGGTCTGTGGTATCTCTACGTCATTGAACGTTAACTGAAACATCTTCTTGAAAATGTTAGTGAACGATTAAGTCTGGTTTGATCCAAATATTAAATTTTGTTTTCTTGGTCATTTTTTCCAAAATATTATCTGCTTAATTTTTCCTGTGTGTGAAACAAAATAGAGACGATTTTCTTTAACGCTATGTTAAGAGAATAATCTCTTGAATTCAACCAGATCAGATCGGATTGTTATTTTTCCACGATTACTTGTAAACTTGCTCTCATTTTGAGCAAGAAAGAGAGAAAACAACGGTTTCGTAAAATTATTTATTCTTAGTGAAATTAAGCTTGTATTTTTAGCTCTGCAATAACAACATAAAGTAGTACATGAAATGTTTATAGGTCATTTTGTTTAGTCGTTGTATACTTATTTTAAGTTTCTTGAAAACAGAGCAGACTTGTCCAAAAATGTTATTCACTACATGAACTAGATTTTGCTCGAAAGGAACAACAAAGCTTGGGGATTTTTTTCTTTTTAAATCATATGAAAGAATGAAATCACCAATGTACGGAAAAGAAAGTGGTTGAAGACGGAACATTCGAAATTTTGATATAACACTGGTACCACTAGCGACATGTTATATTTTGTGAAACATATAACAAATACAAATCTCATAAAATAGAGAGCGGATGTAGCTAATCTATCCAAGTGTGTTTTGCATCAATAATGTATTTTGGAAAATTTGATGCATATTTTGATGTAACAGCCATTATGTTCGCATCATCATTCATGTTAATCTTAGTATACGTAAATGTGCTTCGAAAAATCCCTTTTTTTTATTTCGTATTACAGGATTAAAATAAAAAGAATTCATCACTTATTTCTTAAAAATATTAAATGAAATCTTCTGCATATTTTTAACTAGTAGCTGCGCTTATTTTATCGTTTTAATTTTAAGTGTTATTTTATGAGCTTTCACCTTAGAAATTCTTAAATATGACTTTACTTTTAATGTCTCTTGTTTTTGGAAGCTTACCCTTGCTACTTTTATTTAAAATAAATTTAATCTGATGTTCTAAAACACAGTTATTAATAAATACATCGAAGCTTTATCATGGAAATTTTTACTTTGGGGAGTATGTTTGTCAAATTTGTTCATTAATGTGATACTTTTTTAACTAGGACATGATGCATTTGGGAGAACGATAACAGACATTAGACAGTATTATGTAAAAACATGTTGTTTTGGTTTGAGGGTTTTTGAAGCCTCAAAATGCACGAGCAGAAAATTGGCGATTTATCGCTTTTGAGGCATCTATTTTTCGCTTTTAAAATTATTAGAAAATGATAAAGGTTATCACATTTGGCGACTTATTGCCAACAAAAAGTTACATCTTGGCGCGAATGTTCACCATGTATCGATTCTCCTTCTGACCCAATAAAGGACAAGATCATAAGAAGCACATAGAAGAAAATTGGAATGAACGCCAAACAGCGAAAAGAGGTATCGAGAGTTATATATTGTGGTGGTATGTAGATTATTATGATCTGTGCAGGAAGCAACAGGACGAATGTGGTTGGAAACATTTCTTTAATAATCACATTCACACACTAAACACAAAGACAAGACGCGCGCGCTTCACAGTTCAGAATCACATCTCCTTCTCATTACAATCGCAATGGGATGGCCTAAACAGGCATCGCCATCTAGTATCCAAAAGAGAAGATAAGTGTTAATGCAACTGCTACATCCTCCCCCTCTGGCTCCGACGACGTCCCGGCAAGGAGGCAGAATTTGAATTGTCTGGAAGTCTATTGGTTCCTGAGGAAAGGGACTTAAGTTTTGGTGGTCGGCCTCTTTTACGAATCGGATGCAGTGGTGTATCCGCTTCCATGTTTCGACTGTACGAACGTAGAGCTGAGGTATGATATGTTCCTAAAGAGGTGGATGGATCACTTGGGCTAGCAATTTCATAGGTAGTTGGAGACATCCTATACGGTGGTACGGCGACTGGGAGATGATCACCAGTGTTGATTCGATGCTCGATGAAAGGAGTTGGTTCTCCCCCTGGTTGGAAACATTTCTCGTACCTTTTGAGCAGGGAATTGAATTTCG
>JAPMOR010016527.1:0-15437 GCA_026543865.1 Argiope aurantia | reverse complement strand
TGGAATTGTGAAGTGACCAACACCGATTGGGACGTATAAACACGATTTTCCATTTGTTTGCCATATTTTAATTGTGTTTTCATAATTTTGAGTTTTAGCTCGAATCATGTTATTTCTTGAAATAATGGTTGTTTTTCATAAATATTCGATTTAAAAATGTGATTAACGAGTGCTTTTATTTCCATGTTTGCACTAGACCATGAACTTATTTTCAATAAAGATCGTATGAAAATAATAAAAATATAAGTTTTAAAATTGATTCCAGTTTTTATTTATTGTACTGCGACTTTATTAATAGAACTTCCTCTTAGGATATTTTCACTATAGTTGACGTGTTATTAATTTTATGGGTGTTTTTTTTTTCCTCTTTCATATTTTCTTTTTGAATTAATTTATATTTATTCAGAATAATGAATTATTAAATGACAAAGCTCGTCTATATCACATTGTCGTCATGATCTCTTTTTTTGATCTTGTGAACGACTTTGATGCAATGGTTCTTTATTTTCATTTTCCACATCCTGCTTGTCTGTCTTAATAAATAATCATTAAAAATACGGTATTGCGATTTCTGATTAGCACGACAGTCAAGAATTTCATTATGACTGTAGGAATTGCTCTTGCTCTGTCACACCAAAACCAGCAGAATTAATTACTTTTTTTATCCTATAAATACAAAGATTGCATCGGAAAAGGCAAGAATGTTATAAAGATGTCCTTCGCATGTGCATTTCAGATAGTTTGCTATGTTGTTCAAACTTTTTGTTACTAGTGATACTAATATTTGCTAAACGATTCACTAACAAATGACGGTTCACTAAATGATTACTTGTTGAATGATTCAGTTTTTAAAGTGAGGATTTATTATATTTTTATTTGAAGGTTATATTTAAAGATCAGATTATTATTTCAGATCAAAAAAACATTTTTTAAAGGTAGGAGTTTTTGTTCTAAGAATCTTTAAATGAAAACTGTGATGAATAGAATTATAAAGAATGAACAATTAAAAACTGATTAAATTAAATGTTTTAAGTATTTATCGATTTGAGGGAAGTATCATGGAGTGCTTGAACTCAAGCTTCTTAACCTCCGGACATAACAGGTAAATAGAGTGATGATGTTACGTAGTAAATAGTTAGATGTTTTAAGCAGAATAAATTTAACAGACATGAAGTTAATATTCAGATGTTAATTAGTCATATATTAATGAAGATGTATAAGTATTTCCATGTCAGAGGAATAGAAGTAAGTAGAATGATGATAATATTATCTTACTGAAATAACGATTAAAAATAGATCTTACATAAAAAATTAAAATTTTATTTAAATCTCTGTTCTTTATTTATATTTATTGATTTGAAACAAAATAAACGATTCTCTATATTGATGAATATTTAAAAAAAATTAAGTTTCGGATTACCAGTTACGATGTACACAATGATTGCATAATATTGTATGCTACTTGGTAACTTTTACATCACATCTTTCTGTATGCGATTGTAGTTGAAAACTCAAATGGTATGAAAGGATAAAATAATATTTGAAGTTGTTAAAAAGCTTCTTTTCCCAATTTGGGGTTTAAATGACTCTAAAATTATTATTTTAGAGTATTCTAATAAAATAAATAATTCTTCCATTGTATTGTCAATTAAATTATAATCCAAAACCTGATAAAAATGTAATTATTCTCCAGTACTTTGGTTACATTTTCATGAAATATGGTCCTGTATATCTGTTAGAAATACTTAAAAGAATTCAATTTTTTTTTTTTTTTTTTTTTTTTTGCTAACATACCCCTACTTCCTTTAATGTGCCACAATCCTTTCATCATCAAACAAAGGATGTGCTGATAGTTAGAATTATAATGCCCTTTTACATTTTTTAAACTTTAGTAAACTTCCGATTATTTGCAAAATCAGATAGCGCAACAACCACGAATATCCTCAAATTGAAAAAAAAAAAAAAAAAAATGCATAATCATTATGAAAGAACAATTTTTGTGCAATGAACTTTTCAAAAACTTATGTTTAGGTTTCTGCACTTAACTAGCTTGTTTTTTTTAACAATAGAAAAAAAAAATCTTTTTTGTGTGTATATGTGTTGAAATATCCCTTTTGTATTTGTAACAAAGGTTTAATTTTCAATAACATTTTGCGATTAACAACTGTGGATAATAGAAAATGTACTGTATTTCTTTTTTGAACAAATATAAAGAGATGCCTTCGCTTGTTTGAAAAAAATGAGCAACTTAGTATTAAGAGAGGTTTGTTTGAAAGCCATTGCGCTGGCGTAAATAGAAGTTTAGACCGTTTAGTCACCTGTTAGTACATTCACCTTATGTCTTTATAGCTCATTTTTATATTTCTTGTAGCTTGAGAGATATTTCAGACATAATTCTATGAAATTTTCTGAACCTCGAAGGTGTTTTTTATGAATAAGGTCCTACAATGGTTTCAAAACTTACCTATGTGCAAAAAATGTATTAAATTGTCCAGTTAAAAAAAAAAAAAACGTTAGTACTAAATAGTCAGATTTGTGCCTTCTATTTTGTGCTGCATGTATTTAATGATTTCCACATTCGAGCGAAAAGCAATAAAGCACTTTAAATCTCACATCAATCAATAGGTTTTTATAGTGGGATTGTAGCGTTTGAAAGATAATTGTAGCAGTTTAAGTTCAGTATAATTGTAGCTTTAAAAATTCTCACCTTTCTACCTACCTTCGAAAGCCGTAACCGACTTTCGACATTTTTTGATTGTAATTGATTCGACCCGTAAGTAGGATTTCTTAGAACGCATCAAATCATTCGTTTTGACTACCATTTGTCTCCATACATTTCCGAAAGAAAAAAATAGTTATCCCCCCCCCCTACCTGCAGGAAATGCTGCTATTTATTTTTTCAGATGCGTCGTGTGATTTTATGCGGTTTTTTTCTTTTTTCATTTAATGAAGAATTTTAAATATGTGCGGTTGGGGTACAATATTAATTCATTTTTGTGGTATTTAACAAATGTTGGAAACATTTGGTTTAAAACTATCTTCTGTTTTGTTTTTTGTTATGAACTATTTTCTGCTGTTTTTAAATATGTGCAGTTTGGGTACAATATTAATTCATTTTTGTGGTATTTAACAAATATTAGAATTATTTTGTTTAAAGCTATCTTCTTTTTTTTCCGCCGAATTTTTGGCCACAATTTTTTTTTTGGGGGGGGGGGGTTACACCTTTATTAGGGAGTATGCAAGTTAATGTCTTGAAGACAAAAGAATATTTGGCCCACATAAACTTTGATCTTATTTATTTGATCTTAGCTTTTTAGTTTAAAATGTTATATTTAAACCGAGGCATAATTCGTTGCTTGGAACTTACCTGCTGATAATGATTCTGCTTTCTAAATATTTTTCATAACTTTTGATGTTACAAAGATGCGCGGCATTATTAATTTATTATTTTCTTCTTAAAGAGACAATCTTTAGAATGAGATTATTGATTAGATTGAGGTTATTTTGAGGGGGCAAATAAATTTTGCATTTATAGATCTCCGAACTGTCAATTCACTTCCGAAGTTATTTCTGATCAAATTGACATAATCATCATCATTTTATACGTAATAGAAAACTTAAATCGTAATTCTCTAAAAAGCTTCGAAAAGGAAGTATTTATATTAATTGCATGACCTTGCTAAATTTATATCCAAACCCTACTTTATTGATAAGGAATTTTTGCCTCCAACAATGCAACAAAAGATATTTCATTTCTTTGACGTCCACCACAGTTCCTATACTTGTTCCTTTAAACTGACTTACTGTCTAACAGCTTCTGAGACAAAACACAATTCTTTTTTGTTGCACGTTGAAGGAAGTGGGCCATCAGATCCGTTCCCGATTTAAATACTTATCCGCTTTTGTCAGTCGTCTCGCTCAAGAGCAGGTGGTGGGAAGAGAAAAGATTTAGAAAGGGCCCGTTTTGATTATAAGCTGCCGGTTTCCTGCCCACCATTTAATCCAGTGTTTCAATTGCTTTTAATGATAGGAATTCGAATTTAATATATTAGGCTGCTGCGGCATTAAACGTTTCAATCCATTTAATCTGCGTTTTCTTTTCCATGAAATGTTGTAATATCTTCCTTCCTTCTTGATTCATTACTCCCATAATTTTAAATTGCTTTTTTTACTGTGTATTTTTTCGTAAGTAGGCAGTTTCGCTTTATACCACAAAATAATAATTCTTCTGTTCGTAGCTATAACGATGTAAATTATTTAAGGTATCCGACTAAGTTAAAAACATGAGTTTGGATGAAAATTTTCTTCTTTTTTTTAATTTTAAAAAATAGGTACGTTTATGTTTCCGGTGATATCTTTATTTTGTATCTATGTCAATTAGAAGCCAAGTTATTGCAAATTATTGACATGTAAGTGATGCTTAATTATAAGCATTTAAAAACTTCAAATGCATTTTCTGAAGAACGAATTTTTTTATAATTCTATTGTATCTCAATTGTATCTATCTTCTATTGTATCTATCGTTGTATCTCAAAAGATAAACGAGATATCTTAATGAAATTTATAAGAAGTACTCGTTAAGTTAGGCAGAATGTAATGAACTATGGATCTGATGTTGCATGCTCTCTAAGTAGATTTATGATTGTTTAATGTAAATATTGTTGAGAAAATTCCATATATAATTTCATATATTTCAAACAAAAATTTTATTTTTGAATGTAATTCTTAGATAATAGTTACACTCTAAGATATCTTACACATGTAATGTTACAAAGAACAATAAAAAATTACGTTAATTTTTTTTCTGTAGTACAATCCTAGGTTGTTGTTTTTTTTTTAATAAATGCTAAAATTTACATCAAAATATGCTTTTTTTTTAAGTACATATATTTAGATAATCTCACTTTTATTCATCATTTTATCCTTATATTAATAAAAAAACATATGAACATTAATATATTTGTTTGTTTTTAATCGCTTCCTAACCTAGCCAGGTACCTTAAAACGAATAACTAGCCGGTACCTTAAAACGTTTATTCTCTCTAATATATGCTTTAATGTATTTTGAAATATCTTAAAAGGGGCAATACAGTCTTAATCTCTTCACATATATCATGTCTGACTCGTGTATGAATTTAAAATATATATATACTGTCATACCTTGCTTAATGAACACCTCCATTACAAATGAATCATAATGGGCGAGCGACGCAAAATTTTTAAAAAATATCTTAACTAGTTATGTTTCTCAGAACGAGTGACGAGGAGATATCGTGATGTCACATGCAGGATTGGCTTGTCTCTCGGGTATCAATCTGTTTGAGTACATGTTCGAAGATAATTTACATTTCTACATGGAAGAAGCTTTCGCTGGATAGCGTTGTCGAACGACACTCCTAGGTGTTAGAGCTAGTGCCTGTAAAACCTTAATCGATGAAATTGTGTCTCTGATCAAGATTATGGTGCCAGATTTGGGATAATAACGACATCGATTTGCTGTTTTAAGCACAGGTCAGAACTACCGAAGAGCTCATGGAGTTGCTATTTGTGTTACAGCAAAAAGTTGTGAATGGGATTTGAGCAGGAGAGCTGGAATTAATATGTTCAACAGAACAATAATGTTGAAAGCAATAGAACAGCAATGAGAGAAAGGCTGAAAGCAATAGAAAGCATGAGGAATTGAGAAATTACCCTAATCATCAAGAGCTATGCGCACTAAAATTCATTTAACTATAACATTACGTCTCATTTTCAGTAAACTTAAATAATAGTTACATTATTATAATAAAATAATAAATTACATTATTATAATTTTTTAATTACATTATTATAAATTAGTATGCATTTTTATAAATATGAGTAGCTTTTTCGGAATAAAACTCATTGTCCTATTTTACATGGATTCCTTTGGAAAAAATAGTTTCTTAAAGAGTGTTTCTCATTACGAGTAAGATTTGTGAAAGGATTATACTACTAATTAAAGCGAGGTTCCACTGTGTGTGTGTGTGTGTGAGAGAGAGAGAGAGAAGTACATCGTATGGAAAATTATTAAAGGTTGCATTCCATTGATGCATAGAAATAATCAATTAAGGAACTATTCTGTCCCATCTTCCTCTCTGCCATGCTTTCTAATGTACTGTAATGGATAGTTAATCATCATACTAATCATTGAACTGAAAAAATCCACATGTTAAGAGTGAATGTTCCAGTAACTGGCGATGCATAATGAGCAAATTCTTTTATTTTTATTTGCGCAGTAAAGTCGAGATAAGACTGTTCATATGTGTATTATGATAAGAAGTAAAATACACCTCCCATACACATATACAAAAGAAAAAAAAGTTCGAGTTCCAGGTAGGAAACTGTGGTACATCAAATATTTCATAGAATGTAAAATCTAGTTTGTTATATCAACTACTGGCGCATTCATTTTTTGCACGCCTTAATAGAATACTTTGTTTATTATTTAGCCTCTTGCCAATAATCTCATATTAAATGTAAGAATTACAAGAGTAATTGCATGTTATTAATAAATATTTTCTTGTAATATGATCACAACATTAAATTTGAAACCATTATTTCTTTTAAAAAAATCAGGATTAATTGTGGTCCGAATTTTGGATATATAAAATAAATACTTATTTTTCTCACATTTTAATTTAGAACAAATATGTTATTCAGATATATAATTGTGTAACGTAAATGCATTATGAAATTCATGTGAAAAAACGGATTCATTGTTTTTTTATATATTATTTCCATTCATTTATTTACTAACAATATCTCTCGGCAAATAAGATTTTATTCGTTAATATTTTAAAGATAATTTATTAAATTGTTGAACTTATCACTAAAATTATTTAAATTACAATAAATCATTCTCTAATAATTCTGCTAATAATTCCTTGTCACTACCACATTTTATGTACTTCAATTTTTGAATATATTACTTGAAGGGCTAAGAGAAAATCCTCTGTCGAAGTCAAAAGATCTTAACGATTCCAAGTTTTAATTTTCTGCAAAAAAAAGAAAGAAAAGAGTGCAGCAATTTTAAGAACGGAATCTCCTTTTCCTCTCAAAAAATGGTTGCCAAATTATTATATTTTCGAGTGTTATGAAAGCAAAAAGAAATAATAACTGTGACATGTTGTTACGAGATAAAATCATTTTTATACATATTTTTTACTTGTTTACTCCTAAAATCGTTTGCAAAATTGTGTTTGTTTATATTTATATCTCATTAATATTCTGATTTAGTGAAAATTATATTTTGTTTGACATTACTTTTTATGAATTTTGATACAAAGTTTACGTCATCTCTGATAAATGTATATAAAATCTTTTTACAAATCAGATACATGTTTGTTAGTATTGTGTGTCCTGTGGAATGTAAAAAGGTCAAATAAAATAGAATAAAATAAGCATCCAATTAGCACTGACGTCTGAAACTCCCATCATTCTTCTGGATTTCGTTTTAGAAAAATGACCACTAGTTATCTTTGATCTTGACAATGTTGAGATGAAATGTCGCTATTGAAAAACTAATTTTGTATTCAAAGAGCTTGTTTGGTATTTGCATATTAAACACTTAGCTGTCATTGATATGTCTTACTAATATCTCTGCTGTGATTGTACTTAAGGTTATAATTAATTCGTTTTATTTATCGATTTTCTTGAAGAAGAGTACGGAATATACTGAATATTGACCAATTAACTTCATCATTTTTGTTTTAATGAAAGATTGGTTGCCAATTATTATAGCTTTTAGCTTGTAAATTCGATTAATGATTGCAGTTGTAATTACATCAGCTTTATCATGACAAAGAATAATACTTATGAATCTATGATATCGCTTAAATGAAATCTTACTTGATTTAATCAACGAAAAAAAAAACGAAGAAAAAAAACTATTTATTTTTGTATCACGTGTATAAAACAAAGGAAGCTATTCAGAATAAAATTTTCGTTCAATGCGAACGCGAATGAAAACAAACAGGTTACAACTTACTGAAGTACAATGATTATACAGATTTTGTAAGTATTATTAGAAAAAAACTAATCATGGCGGATAAAATTGCAGAAAATGAAGTAATTGAGATATTGAAGGGACCGCATTTCTTGCGAAATTGTGTCCTTCATAACCTTGGCCTGTTGATCTTTCAGGCGCCATGCTTTGGCGATTTTTGTCCAATGTCATGGTGATTGTCCGCTGTTCTGCTTGCATGGTTTTGTTTCGCTCTCGAAGTGAAAGTTGTGCGTGCGGGAATTGAAGTATTTTGATGTGTGTTTTTTGGAAATTTTTGCGATTTCTCATCGTTTAATTTTTTTAACCGGCGGCGGTTTGTTTATTTATTTGGCAGGTAAATATGGAGGTTATTTTTAACTTGTTGTGTTGTGAAATATTTATTATTTAGTTTTTTTAATGTAATTTGTTGTATTTTAATTTTGTTAAAATGTATCATTTAAAAGTTACCCGAAATTAGTATTCAAGGGGCGTTCCTTTGATGTTTTTTATCGACTCTTCATATCAAAGACATTTTCGTATTTTAACCAATGAGAATTGTGATTTCTTAGATGTGTTTTCTTGATACGTATACGCACTGATATTATTATATTTTATTTAGTATGCAATTAGAATTGGATTAAATCATCAATGCCAAAAAAACACAAAATTGAATTTTAAACATTGATTTTTAATAATGTATTCCGATCTTTAAATTATCGACGTAAAAAGTTATTTAGAGCATTTTCCTTCTATATAAGTATTAAAATTTTTCTACTTTCCAAAACACGTTAGTTGTGCCTCTTTTATATTATTTCATATTAATTTCTTTCTTAAATATGGTAAATGCTATCGATTTGTTCATCTTCGCTGTTAAATATTATAATGTTGTTCTTTTTGTTGTTAAATTGATCCAAGTGCATTAGTAACCTGTAATTATGTTAAAGTACCCGAATTTAATTTTTTCAACATTATAGTTCTTACAGCTGAATTATCTGTAAAAGGCAAATAAGAATAACAAATAAGAGATTTTTTACAATCTCAAGAAAAAAATTGTTCCTTGGATTATTTAAGTATTTAGATAAACACATTGATTTGTTGTGACAATATTGTAATAATTCTATTCACTGATATAGCATTCATTCCAGAGTCACAGTGGATACTATTTTCTATTTTTTTAAGAATAAATTTCATTTCATTACATAACAGTTGACACATCAGTATGTTGTACAAAGCAAAGCTAATGTGTGTATTAAGTTATAAATAATGCTTTGCTTTGCCCAAAGAAACCTTTTTAAAAATATTTCTTTCTTGTTTATCTTCTCAGATGTTATTAATATATTTTCAAAATTTATTTTAATGTTTGTTATTAATTCCAGAGTAAAATTCTAAATCCAAATATTTCTTAATTTTCAGAGCCTTCTCGAGTTCCAAGTACAATTCCCAGGGCTTCATGTGGAAAACGGAGCATGAAATTTGTGAAACTTCACAAAGACCCTAAACTTGGATTTGGTATGGTTATAACTTGTGGCAATACTTATGATACAATTTTACATGGTGCATTTGTGGAATCAGTCCATAATGGAAGTCCTGCAGATATAGATGGTAATATTAGCCCAGGTATGTATTTAAATAATTCTTTTAACCTAGGCTAGATTTTAATGTGTAATTGTAAACACTTCTTTATAATATCTATGAAAATCTATTGTTAATGAGAAGGTGCTATTTTATTATTTTAGGGTTAAATAACTATTAAATATTTAGCTGATTACATTAGTTATATTTCTACCATATCTGCCATTATCATTAGTTACACACTGTTTATTTTTATATTTTCAAAAATATTTAAGAGCATAGTGTTAAAGTAACTTGAAGTAACATTTTTTTTTAAAATATGCAATATGTTACATTTGAAATTTTTTCACAAGCCTTTATGAAACTTACTTTTGAAATACAAAATTCTGTAATGATTTAGCTTATTCTAAAGTATATGGTAGATTAAATGCTTAGATAGCATTCAAAACCCATCTATGAAATTAAGATGAATAATAATTTTTTTTATGTTCCATTGATAGCAGAATATTTATCTAAAAGAAAAGTCATTATTGGGAGGGGAAAAAAAAAAACAAAAAAACTGTTGCAATATATGTAAGCTATAACTGTTGCAAAAAATTGGTGACAATGCCCTGTCCTTTTAATATTTGTCTATATATTTATAAATTTATCTTGATTAATGTAGATATCTTGTAGGACACAAAACATAGGTACAAAGAAGGTAATCAGTAAAGAAAAAGAATGTTACAAAAGACTGTTAGTATAAAAAATAACATTCTACTCTTAAAAGTCGATAAATACATTTCCATTAAAAACACATTAATTTGAGCTTCTTATTTCTAGTTTATTCATATTTGATATTGTGAATAATTATGAAATATTTCATAAATATGAAATATTTGTCATTAATTACAAATTCAACATTCCCTTATTGAGAAATTTTTCTTTGGCCTAAACATTTGTTGTGATATGCATGGAAAGAATTTTGATATTAAATTAGGTCTAAAATGTTTAAAAAAAAGTCTGTTAATGATTGCTGTTCTAATATGAATTTTCATTGTTACACAAATGAAATATATATTAGCACTTTTATTGAAATTGTTAAAAATGTGTTAGAGTATTCAGATGCAAAAAAACTCATATTAAGACATGTCTCTTTATTCTTTTTAAATTTAAATATTACAAAAGATAAAATGCAGTTTAAAAATTGAAATTTTATTTATTTGTAAATCTCATGGCTTCATATAAAATTACGATTGTTTGTATCCAAATAAATTTTGAATATATTAATTTTACTGTTTAAAATGATCCAATTTTGTTAAATATCTTTTAATTTTTCTTGCAGGTGATCAGATAATGTCTGTTAATGGTATTGATGTACAAAATGATCATTTCTTAACAGTTGTAGACCTTTTGCAAGGTACATCAGGTGTTGTTGATCTTGTTATTGCCAAAGGAAATAATAAAATTTCAACAGATTTTTCTCAACTTGCTAAAAAAGAAATAGCTGAGGTAATTATTCAGTCCTGTTGTTATTTATTCTACATTTCTACATAAATTTTCAGTTTACTGTACTTTTTATTTGTAAAAAACAATTTTTAAGTTTGATATCTTAAACTAATTTATGTTAAGGGAGAATCTGACTTTTTTCATTTTTCATACAAATTGTTTAAAAGGACTTCCTGTTTTATGAATCCTGAACTCAAGTAAGAGTTAGTTGTAAGAACAATATATTTTTCCCCTTTTTTTCATGAATTAATGTTTTTACTCTTTATTTTCTTATTTAAAATACTAACTACCAGTTCAAATAAAAGTTTTTTCTGTGTGTCCTTGGTATTTGCATTTTATTCTTGAAATAACATAAAAATGCATATGCTTTTGAATGTTGTAAAAATATCGTTTGAATTAAGGTGATGAATTAAGTACAACAATCTTGAATTTCAATTCCTTATCTAAGATTGAAAATGATCTCAGATTTTTCTAAAATTTACATATTAATAACTTTATTTTAAAAAAAACACTTTAATTCAGGTAAACTTCTGGATAAATCTTTTTACATTTTTGTATGTGAAATATAAAGAAAGTATGAAACCAACAAAAAATTTGAACTCCAAGTTTTGGCTTATCTCCACATTGTAGACCTCCCTAAGTTCGAAAAACATACTTTTGGAAAATGTCTTCCGTCTGTCTGTCTGTGACAAAGAAAATGCTTTAAGCTAGATGGTTGATAATTTATATGCAGTCTTTACACCAAATTTGCAGATTTCTATCAAATTTTATCTAAAATCTGATAAGAGGAAGGCTGGCTGCCTGTTCAGCTGTGTGAAATAAATTAACATACCTACAAAACGAAGAGAGCTAGATGGATAAAATTTGCCACGCAGATTTAATGTCTATAATGTAACCACCTATCAAATTTTGTGCCAAATCCAATGAGGGTTGACTATCAGTCTGTGCTTTCAGATTCAAGTAAACGTGACAGTTCAAAAATACATTGACTTATATATAAAATTTGGTATAAACGTTTTTGACTACAATTATAGTTCTGTGTCCAATTTTGTTTCAATTAATTCAGAAGACGCGTCTAAAATACAAATTCGATTTTTGGATACTATTATCCACAGGCCAAGGATCACATCAGAAATTTAGTAAAAATTCTGAATTCATGCCAAAAATTAATATTTTCTAACTATTGTAGAAATTTTTTTCAACCTTCAATGGTGTTTTTTACCTTGAACTGGGTAGGATAGTTGTGTTTGAAAAATAGAGTTTAAGCAACTCTGGTTTAAAAGACATTTTTGTTATAATTAAATGATAAATTAAAAATCAAGTATAATATATGTGTTTGTGATATCTGTTAATGAGTATTATTGGCTCTCAAATTTTTTCCTAAATTTCTTAAACTTTTAGAAACCATTTACTCAGACCAAAACTTGGATTGTTGGGAATGAAACAACAAAGAATACAATGCCATCGCTTGAGAAACTTGAAGGTATGCAATATTTCCTATATGTTTTACAAATAAATTTAAGATTACAGATATCTATTTTTTTACATTACACCACTCAGAAATTTTAAAAATATGTTCTTATATAACTCTTCTTGCAGTTACTTTGAATTAAAATGAATCAGTGTATTAATGTATTATTTTCATTTATAATACATTTTTATTTTATATTATAAATGAGCCATATTGTGATAAATATATGTAAAACATATCTTTTGGGCATCTTATTAATTATGCTTTTTATCATTTATCTTCCTAAAATGAGAATGAAAAAATATTTTAAACAATTATTGATTTTTGTATTCATTTTATTCATTATTTCTGCATCAGTTTGTTTATCTAATCATGTGTAAAGTATATATTTTTGTGTGTGTGTGTGTTTTTTTCTGTCACAGCTGCTTCACTGATCATATTAACAGCATTTTTCTGTTTCATCAATCAGCTTTAAAAATTGTTTATTAAAAGTTCTTTCCTTTAATTCTTGAAAAACATTAATTAAATTCTGGATAAGGCAATAGAAATGCTACATTCTATTACCTTATCTGGAAGCATATGTAATTCATATTAAGGGTTGGGGAGAATTCACTTCAATTATAGTTATTGTTAAGTTAGATATAACTTTAAAAATAGATATATAATTAGAAGCAAAGGTAAAAGAATAAAAATGCCCTTGTTTGAGTTTTAAAAGGTGTAAATTTGAAACCGAAGCTAGGTAATATTTCAGTCACATTATAAAACATCTGCAAAACTTTTCAAATAAAACAAAGATATGAAACTTCTAAGTGTTATAGGTGAAAGGCTTTAAAAAGATTATTAATTACCCATCTTTCAATGATCAGAAAGCTTTGGAATACTGTATATTATTATCAATGTTAAATTTTTAACTTGCTAGATATAGCTAGCTGGCGATAACTTTTTTGACATTATATAATATAAAATATGGTTATTTGCACATGTCAAAGATGATTCTAGTTGATGTTATACAGAAAGCAACAAGACGATGAAGTACAAGTCTCTGCATATTTGAACAAACAATGCATTTCATTCCATGAAATAGTAAAATTATTGTTTAGAACTAAATTCTATCAGTTACTTTTAAAATACATTTATTATATTATTTAATTTATTTTTAATGATACTCCTTATAGATTTCAGTTTTATTTGATGATGGATTTAATGTAAATAAATATCTTGAACTACTGATCATGAAAAGTTTGGAATTTACCTGTTATTACTATTGACAAGGTTAAAAATGTCCTTATATTATGGTTTTATAATTTATTTTGTTGATTACAGTATTTAATATGAAATTATAAAAATCCATATTTATGAAAGTGCCTTGTTAATATTGAAAAAGATAAATCTTCATATTTTTAAACTATAATTTATCTTTTTAGTAAAATCGTATGAGAATGGTGTTCCAGTTCCAAGGCCAAGAAAGAAGTGGATTGAACAAGAAAAATCCTTGTCATTCGATGGTCCTGATCTGACTTTAAACCATTCTTCAAATCTTAATCCTGAGAAAAAATGGAATAAAGTAGCTGACAATAATAATATTTCTGGAGACAATATACCTGACATTATTGCATCCCAAATAAAGAATTTGGGTTCATCTGATCTTGTGTTCAAAAATGACGCAAACTCGGATGAATGCGATGCTTTTCTTCCCATAAACAGAAATGTGGATGAAAATTTCCTTTTGCCTGGAGAAATATTTCATGTGGTTCTAGATAAGAAAGGTGGTTCCTTGGGATTAAATATTTATGTGAGTATACATTTGGCATTTTTTTCTTCCATTTCACCTTATGTTTTTCTTGATAACTAACTGCACAAAAGCTGGAATTCATGCCATAATTGCCTAATATTGCAGCCATTTATGGTAAAGCAAGTTGCTTTTGCTATGCAAGGCTGTTTTGCTTAATCTCTGTGCACATGGTATTAGTGTATGTTGCACATAGTACTAGTGTCTGTTTAACAAAATTTTATCATTACACACACTTTATTTTAAAGAAAATTTATTAAATCGAAATTAAGTTACAAAAATGAGGGTGGAAAAAACTGTTTCTGCTTTGTACAATAAATATAAGGAACACATATCTCAAAAATGTTCTTATTTTTGTAGATTTTGAAATGCATTATTAAAACTTAAGTCCCTTTTATATTGTCACAAACACTGTTAACATTTCTTCATATGATATTTTTAACAATCTCTTTTTTATCATCTTTATTAATCACTATATTGTTATTACTTTTCATTCATTCTTTCATTACTTTTCATACACATGTTATTACTTTTCAGCAATGTGTCATTTTATTGGATATTTGGCAATCGTAATGCCTTCTTGAAAACTAGCTCTGTAATAAAGTAAGGGCGCGTGATGCCATGCTATTCAATATCCTAAGTTTTGTTGAAACTGATAAGTGAGATGTCGCAAAAAAAGTGAAAAAAAAAACCTTTGTTAAACAGAAATTAACTTTCATAATGTGTGTAATATTTCATAAATGTTATTCAAAATCAAATTCTGTAAAGAAAAAATATGTTTAAAACTTCAGAAAGTAAAAGTTCATTGAATAAAGATTCTACTGTATTTTGATGACTGGTTATTAAACTGTATCAATGTGGAAAGACAGCAAACACCCTATCAAGCAGGTGTCACCAGACTCTCCTAGATATCACTGCCAAATCCCACCTCCCTTCCATTAAGTATGGTTGATTGAATGCTCATGGCACCTGCTTTGTTCATTAGAGACACTTGCCCAGATGGATTTAGAGGGACAAGCAGATTTTCTAAGAATACTCAAAGGATACATTTGCTTAGTAACTATCAGCTAAGCAGACCTCTTTTGCATAATAACTCTTTAGAACATTGGCTA
>JAPMOR010016517.1:110538-140542 GCA_026543865.1 Argiope aurantia | reverse complement strand
ATGTGTGTTATATTGAAAAATAAATGAAATATTAAAAAAATAATTTAGTCTGACAAAGAAATGCAATAATCTTAATAAATTAGATTAAACTAGATTTAAAAAAGATGCCCTTGAAAGAAATCTTTGCTTATTAAATAAAAAAATTGAGGAATTTAAAGATGTTCATAAAAATTTCTTAATCACTGTCTAAATTTTAAAAATTTGCTAATACGATTATAGAAATGGTTTCCCTTCGATGCTTTTTTTTCATGTATTCATCTTTATGTGTCCTTCTGTAAATTTTAAAAATTGTAATCATATTTGTTTAGAAAGGTGAAGGAAAAAATGAGTCTAGTATATTTTATGAAATTAGTTTGTGTTAATAAAAATAAACTGATATTTTTAAAATCAAATTATCGATTTAAATTGTTGTTTTTGTTCGAAATTCGTTAACTTTGATTATGTTTGAGTTCAAATTTATTCGTGAAAATTAATAAACAGCATACGGCATAAATAAGATGTGCGTTATTAAAATATCATAAACTTATTTCAGTTTAATAGTTCAAGCTATTTTTCTACTAGGTTTTTAAATAGATTTTTTTTGTGTGTGTTTGTGTATTTTTCTGCTCTGCGTTGTGCTGGGATTGTTCGCAGATGCATAATATACCTGTTATGGCAATTTTTTTTGGTAGATTTCTTGTAGGAATATTACTTATTATAATAATTCTCATAACACAACTTTGGAGAAATTCTGCAGATCTTTAGCGATTATGGTCCTTAGAACCCAAAACATTCCTCGCTAAATAGTATAAATTACAACTCACTGCCCAAATTATCTGCAAATCTTCAACATTCGTGGTCTTTAGAACCCAAAACATCCTTCACTAAATCATATAAATTATACCTTATTGCCATATTAACTAGAGAACGCAATAAATAATTTTTATTGAACTTGACTTGGTTAGGGATATTTTGTAGGGAAAGAGAAGTTTTGTATGAAAGGGAGTTCGTTAAAGCATTATCCAATTTAAAAGCGATGGGAATAGTGATGTTTCTCCATAATTCCTTTATAACTGATGACTGAAGACAGAGAAATAATAAAATTGAAATTGAAAAAATAATAAAAAATAATAGAGAAACTTAAATGAAGCGAAATATTCCTTTATCATAAGAATTTTTGTAAATAGTTATTTGATAAAATAACTTAAAAGTTAGAAACTGAAAAATGATTTTCAATCCCAAATTTCGATTGTTTTTAAATCCTTGTGCTCTATCATTAGTTGCCTTCTTCTGTTCTTATCGTCATAGCTTAATTTCGTCTGAAATCAGAAGAGAAAAAGGGGGAGTGGAAGTTAATTATTCTTTTTCTTAAATATTCAGACAAAAGGAACAACCTTTTTATTTTCACTTGCCGGTAGGAATCTTTTTTTTTTAATTTCTAAATTTTTGAAGCAATTTTTCTTTTTATTTAGCATAATTACTGGAATAAGTGATTTGTTTTTTCAAAATTAGCTCTGATCAACATTTTTCTTTTTGGTAAGAATCGAGAGAAAACAAAATCTAATTGCACAAAAATATTGAGATATTTTTATGATATTTTTACAATAATGTACAATGTTTAGGTCAATATCAACAACGATAAATAATGTTTCAATATTTTTAAAATTCCCATTTAAATAGCACAATGCCAAAAAAAAACCCATCAATGCAGCATTACAATCTCTTGAAATGGAATTATAACAATATAAGAGGAGAATATCACTTACCCAGTTGAGTAAGACGAGTGGAGAAACTCACAAATAACAAAAACCAAATCTGCATGCGCAAGTTCCCTGCCCTCTTCCGGGCGCAAGTCTTGAAGCTGGACTTCAGATTTTCCAGCTTGAAGAGGTCTTGGAAGATCTGTTTTCTCGTAATATCGAATCTTCTTGGCTTGGTTTCCACTACATAAAACCTCATCCAAAGCCAAGCCATTGCGAAACTGCACGGGCTTAGGATCATAGAAGGGAGGTACTTTCCTACTGTGAGACTTGCTCCGAGCTTGAAAAGTTGTCCACTGACCAACGCGCCAATGGGAGTAGCCATTATTGTGAAGAATTCAAGGACTGCATACCGCACTTGGCGAGACCTGATATGAATAAACATTAAAAAAAAACTTCTTCTACATCTGAATATTTACAAAACGCAGTTTCCCAATGAATGCATAGAAATTTGTAGCCAAATATCTATATTATAAAGAGTTATATATATTTAAAAAATTCGTAAAACCGAAGAGAGAGTCACCAAGCCCCAACCAAGCACAAAACTTCTAGGTATACTGTCAAGGGTCATTTACTCCCCCCCCCCCCGAATTTTTGGGGTGAATCAAAAAACGCTACTCTTCTATGCAATTTCAATGGGAAGGAAAGCACGACAGAGTCCCCCCAGTTTTACTCATTACATCGATTTCTCAATTTATCTGAAAACTTAGGAAGCTAAAATATATTATCAATGTTATATTCTCCGCTCTATCCTCAATTTTCTAGAGATGTAGATTCTTTGATACAGACTCCAATTTCAACAGGCAGATCAATTTTGCCACTTAATTTCGCCAATTTGCTAATCAATTAGGATTACAACACTATTAATTTGTTTCCTCATATATTTATTGTTTTTATTCGAAGACACAATTAGGTTTTAAGTACTTGATTCTAATAAATACAGGTTATAAATTTATATGTTTAATTTTCTCTTTTATTGCAATTTTTATTTTCTTATTTATTTTATGCATATACGATAAATGACATAAATTTATATATATACATTCCACTGTTCATCCGCAGTGATGATCTACAGAATACCATAAACAGTTTTAAAATGCCTTATACCGTTTCTGTGATCTATTGGCAGCATTTAAGAATTATTATTTTTGAGGCGTTGAATAGAAGTGATATGGATATATGAATATCCATTTAAAAAGAAAAAGATTCAAATTGAAAGTTTCCACTGTCTTTTGTTTAAAGATTTCAAATAAATTATTTTTTCCATAAATTATACCACAATTTCAATTTCCTTGTTTACTAATGGAGAACAATCATGGTGTTCTTGAACAATGCCACTAATATCTTGTTACACTTTTTACAGTAGGCCTAAGAAGGCAAACTTCAAACGTGTATGCATAGAGAAAATATACAAAAATTTAAGATTTAATTGAATTTCCATGTTTCAGAACTCTCTGCAATCAGAGAACACATTGTTGACCGCATGTTTGTCTCTCTGTGAACACGATAAATCAAAAATGATTTGAGCTAGATAAATGAAATTTGGTACTTCTAACAAGTTTTGAATGCAATCTATTCAGAGGATG
Organism: Argiope aurantia; assembly: GCA_026543865.1. Classification (NCBI taxonomy): domain Eukaryota; kingdom Metazoa; phylum Arthropoda; class Arachnida; order Araneae; family Araneidae; genus Argiope; species Argiope aurantia. Next base: position 137,217 of record JAPMOR010016517.1, on the reverse strand, counting down.
ACAGTCTGTCCAAATATAATCTAGAACGATAACAAAAAAATGAAAAGAACTAAATAGATAACATTTGGTACTCAGATTTAACAACTAAAATATCTATCTACAACTTCTGATATTTAACAAATATGGAACAATTTCCAGCCAAGTCTTGGCCGTCTGTCGGTCTCTACTTACACAAGCATATAAGCATGATAATTCTGAAACTCAGCGACTGATATATATGAAATTTAATATGTGATTTTGTGTCTACAATTGCAGCTTGGCGTCAAATTTTGTTTTCAATTGGTTTTAAAAAACATGTCTGAAGCACAATGCGATTTTCAGATATTATTAACCATATACTGATGATTAATCTCTAAGAAATCCCCCAAAATGATACAATAAATGCAATAAAAATGCCAAATTCATTCAAAATTCCAAATTTAGATCAATAATTCGTAACGTTTATTCACTTATTCCTTGCAAGGAATTCATGTCCTTTTCCGTCCAAAATTTTATGCGAGAGTGGTGAAGGCAATAATATCTTTATTAGAGAGTATGCCAAAAAATATTATTCTCTTTGTTTCTTTCAGAAGACGCCAATGAATGAATATCTTCCTACTGCATACTCATTGCTTTGTTAGAAAATTATTGAAAGCGTTTATTTACCTCAACTGTCTTTTCACAAAACTTAAAAAATAATACCAAAATATTTGTCGAGATAATTCATCAATTTTGACTAACAAGTTCAGAGAAAGATTATTTTCTTATTTCGTAAGCACAAGGCATTATAAGATATTTTGTGCGGTTTTCCTCGGTATTTTGATTGTGACGCAGTATTTCGAAAATATCAGAGTAACAGTTTATTGTATCCATACTACTAATAGGATATCCTTCATGCGCTTATGTAAATATAACTTTCTTTAAGAAATTAAACTATATTGCACAATATTGTGAAGTGCACATTATTGTATATTGTTAAACATTTTGTCCTAATAGGGTATATTCCGCTTATTTATTTAGAGAGAGATTTTCTTCAAGATGTTAAAATTAATTTAAATTGAAAATTCAAAATAATTATAAATTTTTCACTTAATGCAAGCCTACCTTTCATCTGTGATATCTGACATGTAGCTGTATGTTGAAGACAGAACGATAATTAATCCTCCCGTGAAACCAGAAATGGGGCAGCTGACCAGAAACCAATAAGGAGAAGCATCTTTGAAGGATGTGATGACTGCCTGTATAGAAGTATCGATTGTTATAGCCATTGTAGCCATCAATATCGGATATTTTCTGCTGTAACGATCGCTCCATGGGCCTGTATATGTATACATTCATTTGTTATAAACACATAGCGATCAATAAAAAATTTTGAATGTTCACGATTGACATATATTAAATTGTTTTATTCAATCAAAGATCTTAGTTTGTTTGGGCCATTATGAAGTGCAAAAGAGGGATGCAAGTTGTTATTATCAAGGGTGAATTAGGAGAGAGAAGAAATTAATGTATGCTTTTTTTGGGGGGGCAGCGATGAATTGCTTTCACTTACTGGATAGCTTCGAATGATAATGGAAAGAAATACAAGTTGAATTTTATTTTAAATATTTTAAAATGATTTTATAATTCCCTGTCGACGAGTAACCTCCGTATTCGGATACTCAGAATACGGTTTCTTTCAGGAGTCAGATGATAGTTTGTTAAATTAAATAGTTCTTTTAAATGGATTAACTTATTAATAAAAATTATTTGCAATTTGATTTTCATTTTCAAAAATAACCTCTAAGGCGTTCTTTTGATAACTATCGGCACTTTTGTTTAATTATTTAGTAAAAAAAATCTGAAATTAGCATTAATTATATTTACATAAATGTTGTATTTTACCTGGTGGTGGCTCGCGTATTAGGACTGCAGAGATGCAGTTTTCCTTGCAATAATTTGAACCCCTCCTTTTTTTTTTCGTTTTTAATAGTCTGATTTTTTATATATGTATTTAAACTTCGATGAAGGGGAAAAATTTGTAAAAAAGGAAGTCGGGGAAAAAGTATTAACAGGTAGGAAAAGCATAGAATGGGGTGAACACTGAATAATTCTCAGCGAACAGCTCAATGATATATCGGAAGGTAAAAAGCACTACCATCACCTATTAATATCAGCTAAAAGTAAGCTAAAATTTTAAGTTCTGGTTTGGCACTCAGCCAAATGATTTCACTCAATTTTTTTCCCCTTCCCTTTTCCTAAAATCTCTCATTCGCTTTATTTATTTTTCTTCTCTTTTTTTCACTTACCACTCTATGGGTTCAAGGTCAATTTCAAGTCAGTTTGAAGAGAACGTATCTGGCTTATTATACATTAAATTTTTTTTGTTAGATATCTCTCATAAAAAAGAGATAAACCAATAATTTTTTGAAATATTATTCAAATCAGTTGATAATTAAAATTTTTTATCAAGTTGAAGCTATTTAATTTTAAAATTCATTTCAATTGCATTATCTTTCCTTTTCCAGCAGCATTACTCACTAACAGCATTGGCACTAACTCTCCTCTTAAATTCCAAATACAGTTTTATTTTAAAAAAGTAATTTTACTTTGAAGTTTTTCATAATGAAGGTGAATTAAAAGATAGTTTTTTCTATATAGTTTTTAGAAACGGAAGTTAGTAATTTCCGACAATTCCTTACATACAGGTTATAATTAAAGAACGGTATGAAATTTATTTCTATGATATTCCTTCCCTCGTTGAGAGTTTATTTAAAATTGAAAACCTATTTTAAATAAATTTTAAAAATATAAATCTGTTTTAGTTTTCCTAAACAAATTATTCTCGTATGCTGACTAAAGTTTAGGAATACCATAAATTTGCAAATTGAGCAAGAATTATTCAAAAAACTAAAAAGCATGTCAGGAAAATTTGAAATTTTGAAGTTGAAGGTTGAACTTAATAAACTATTCTAGCTTATACTGTTAAAAATCGGCTGCATACACGTAGCAATGCGAATAATGTCGCAAAAGTATGAATATTTTGAAGAAAATGTAGCCGTAGCAAAACGCAGAGCTTTTCTTATCAGAAGATAGAGCATGTCACCAGAGAGGATGAAAAATTAACCTTAAGATTTTAGAAGGTAAATTGTTACTCAATCCATGAGCTATGAGAAGTAGCATGCATGGCTCAGTGAAGAATTTGTATCGTATTGACGGATTTTATGTACAAGGGAAAGGGGCTCCTATCAGGAAAATAAAAATTTAAGAGCCAGTAGTTTAATAGTCAGTAATTAGTCAATAGTTTAATGGGCAGAAGAGAAAAATTAATTTAAGGCAATTATTAGATTTTGAGAGACAGAAGTGAGAATCATATGAAAGGTAAGTTCAGTTGTTTTCCTCTTGACCGTATATGATGTCATCTGTCGAGTTGAGATGTGAGTGGGTTCCCTCTTTCTTGTATGTTACGTCATTGACTTATTTGCTCCTTTCTTGAATATTATATCGTTTTGTTTACGTTGTTTTTGTGCTACCATCGAGGTCAACCGTAGTGTGCAAGAAGAGGAGAAACAGCTCAACTCAACACATGATATCACATAATATTAGGAAGAAAACAATTCAATCTCCCCCCCCCCACACACACTAACTTTCTTCTACTTCCGCCAACTATAACTTATTAGTACAAAATGTCCAACAACATTTTTATTATATCTATACTATATTGGCCGGCATTCAGAATGTCGAACAACATCGTAGAGATATTGTAAAATATCTTGTGCTAATAGGGTATTGAGAAGTAAATTGTTGCCGCGGATAAAAAAGAATTTATTTCAAAGATATGGATAAACTGAATTTAATATTTACTTTTGATCAAAAAGTACTTACCTAAAAACAGTGCCATAACCAAAGCTGGTAAGGTCGATAATATTATGACAGCATTATATATATTGTTGCCGTATTTCACAGCATGTGTTTGCTCGAAGTCATTGTCTTCGTTGTCCAAATCTGCGCACACTTCCTCTGAGAAATTGAGGGAAATTCGACAAGCTCGATCGTGTAAAAGACTCTGAAGAGTCACCATGCGGCAATTGTAGCCGAACATCACAAGGAACAGGAATGGTTCGACGGTGGTTTTCTTCAGGATTTCTGATATCCGAATGTGAAATGGTTTGCCGGACATTTTGCTGTATTTGATGAAGTCTTTAATGCCCAAAGATTGCAACCAGTAATCTTATCCTATTGAGTGAAGATATTTGTAATTATGTCAACGTGAAAATATTTAGTATTATTTAGTATTTTTTATGTTTTGCATATAAATTTTATTGTAAGCCTGAAGAAATTATATTGAGTTTACAAGATCCTGTTGTATTCTTGATTAATCTATTTTTACTTTATTTTTAAAGCTTAATCTTCATTATTTAATAACTACAACGTGCTCACAAAAAATGCATTGACAATAGTTGCACCGCACTTGAACATAAATCCATACCTAAGACAATGAAAAGTAATGCTACCAAATATACTCAAAATATTTTTTAAATTTATAATAATTAGACAATAACTGTAAGGAAATAAAAGTGGTATCACTGAAAACGTTTTTAAAAAAATTTAACAGCTATCAGTGGTTTATAGAAAACTTCTGGTACAATTGATATTCTAATTTTACTTAACGATAGATGGTGAAAATTTTAAACGATAATATGATTTTGCTTATTATAATATTTTATTCAAAAGTAATTTGTGCGTTAAAAATTTTATATATAAAAGAATTTCAATCCTGAGTAGCATCGGTTATATTGATTTGTTATACAGAAGTCGATGGTAAGTTCAATCTTTCTGATTTATATATAGCCAAATCATTAAAATGCATAAAAAGTTAAGTATTGATACGAGAAGAATATATGGCTACTCTTTAATTGTGTTTTAGATATTGTTTCATTTCTGCATTCTGATGTGACTAATGCTATGAACTCTAAGAATTAATTTCTAGTATCTAACTTGTCTTTTTTTTTTAAAAAGTCCACACAATTTTGTAAAATCTTTATATAGCTTTTTTGAATCTGTCCCCGAGATTCAACAAGAAAACATTATTGTATTGTGCTATTTTTTACGAATGCAAAACTTTAAAACAAGGGTGTGAAATTCGTGATAAATCAATGATCAAAAAGAAATATATATCTTTGGTTATTTTACTGCGAATAAAACTGAGAGATCCAAGATTTGCCATATCCCCCCCCCCCTCTTTACTAATATAAAAAATAGTAGCAGAGAAGCGATGCAAAATATCAGGAGGAAACAATTTTTCTCGATCCATTTTTATACAATGTTTCTTACATAAACCTTCATTTTCATAAAACTTCCAGGTTTTTCCGTATTAGCACATATAATATTAAACCGTTTCTATTGAGCATTCCATTGAGCATTTGAGTTTGCACCGTTATGCTAGAAAAATGAAATTCGGTATGTAAAGTTTATACAAGGTAGTTAAAATTAAGCTGAAGGTTCAAAGACTCTTAGCTTTGTTCTATTCAACGAATCCTAAAGATACTTCATATATTTTTTAGTTAGACCACGGGACCGAAGTGATGAAAATTTGAAATTTTGCCAATTAATAACGCTGTATTGCTTAAAATCATATGATAAGGAGTAACTAATCTAAATTTGTTATAAAAGCGATTGTATCGTTCGAAGAACTCATTTGCCAGCTGTGAACATGCCATTAATCAAAAAAGAACACGCATTGATAAAAAAACTCTTTTATCAGAATGCAAACAATATTTCAGCAATATTCCGTGTCTACCGGCGGATGAAAAAGTCAAGGAAATGACCCAGATCCTTGAATGTAGTTAAAAGCATGATACATAAGACAGAAACTGGTTCTGTGGATGTTGCTCTAGGAAGAGGAAGACATGCAAGAGAGTCAGCAAGGAAGTTGCAATTGCAATTGCAATAGCTGAATCATCTGCAAAAACTTCAAGATTTAAAGCAAAATTTCGGAGTTGTATCCTTATAAGACGCATTTCGTGCGACAACAAAAGCCGCAAGATTACACTGTATGTCCAGATTTTGATTTGCGTTTTCTAGCGAGGTTTCAAGAGGATGAATATTGGGCATCGCATATCTTATGGAAAGACGAGGCTCATTTTCACTCAGATGGTGCAATGAACACACAGAACTGCCATATATGTTTTACTAATCTTCATGCTACACAACAACAACCGCTTCATCCCTCATATGTCACCGCATGGTGTGGATTCATGGTAAAATTCATTGTTGGCCTGTACTTGCGTCACAGTGAATGGTTTTGTTAGGGGCACAATCACCAGTGAATCATACAGCAGACTCCTGGAGGATCATGCTGTCCCAGCGTTAAGACAAAGTTGCTGTTTGGCTCCCACAGTGTTAATACAAGGCAGTGCAACTGCTCATACGGCAAGACGTATAAAGAACGAATTGAAAAAATTGGTTCACATGATAAACATTGAGGCCATTAATGTCAGCGCCGAATAATTGATCGCCAAAGGCGGCTAGTATTTAATTAAAAGCGTTATTCAACCGTAAATCCTGGGGAAAGAGCAAACTATTTTGTCTTCCAGAAAGGAATTTAGAATCAGGTTAATTTCAACAAACGATTACTTTAGCAATGGAAGTCTGATAGATCTATGTCGACATTAAGAATTAATTAATGCAAAATTAACTGATGATGATACAGTTAATAAAAATATCTTAAACATTCTTAGTGTTGAAATGTGATTTTTTTTTTTTTGAGAATTAGTTATATCTTTTCTATTTGGACATCTAGAAATATCCAGAAACTTCGAAATCACATGTGCCGTAAACTATTTTGGGTAAATAAGTGAAGCCGGCAAGGGCTAAATAAATATCAGGCATATAAAATTCTAAATGTTTACTCAGAAAAATCAGATAATGAAAATAATACAAAGTACTCATTTCTCAATAAACTATGCGTTAAGAAAATAGCTCAAAAGTCAGTAAATTCATTTATTCAGTAAAATACAATTTAAAGCATTCCTTTTTTAATTACAAAATTGATTAGCGATTATCTTAACGATAGTGAAAAAAAGCAAAGAGTTTATGATCCTTAATCACTGCTTCGTTTAAATTATAAAGACAAAAATACGTGAAATCGAAAAATTAAGATGAGGTTTTCTTACCTGAAAATGTACACAATACTAGAACATAAACAATCAGCTTAACATTTTTTACCATTCAATACCTTTCAAACATTACTAAATAATTTATATATTAATAAATTATTGTTATGCTAAAATTTTCACTGGTTGAAAAATGAATATTATAATTTAAAATGAATAAAATAGTGTAAAATATTTTATATTTGAGCCGGTGGGTGTTTTAAACAAAAAATACTGAATACAAATTTTGAAACAGAGATATCAAAATATAAATGATAAATAATGAACTCTTTATCAGTTTCTCTATTCTTTTAGTTAATCGGAAAGATTCGAAGTACATTATCAAGTCCATGCAAGATAAAAATTGTTAAACAGACATTCGAAACGTGCCGACGTTGTTTGACAGTTGTGACACCGAAATTTTCTCGGTCAAACGAGATAATAGTGTCAGTGTCTTCTCATCCAATAAAGAAAAATTAAAGAAAATTTGTATCACTAGTTTGAAACATCGTGTTTTAGGCATGTTTTGCCATGTTAAATTTCCTTTTTAATAAAATTTCAATTAGTTTAATTAGTTTTTAAATTTCAATTTTAATAAAGTTTCAAATAAAAACTTATCCTTTCCAAATGAGCCTTTTATGTTCAAATACATTCATTGTAATCGTCAAATTATGGAGTTTTTATATTTTATCATTGGTAAAAAAAATAATATATAATAAAAATTTTAAAAAAATGTTCGGATTCGTTTTGGATGGTGTATTATATTATAACGTATTAAAACGCAGCCGACATGATCCATATTGCGTTGAAGAGTATTCAGTTCCCAGCGATCGTTACTGCCGGTTGCTCACGTGAAGCGGTCAAAGGGTAAAAAGCGAGCATTTAGATTCACACAACACAAATAACTGCATTAAAATTTCCTTAAAATTTATTAATGCCGATTTCAAATTAATATTTGGCAACAATTTTGAATTTTGATTAACATATATTTTGGTGTGGTTTCATAATAATGTGATTTGATTGAATGTAGGAAAACAAACTGCGATTAGGACTTATAAAGGGAGAAAAAAACCTTTGGTAAAACTATTTATAGATGCCTTTGGTAAAACTATTTATAGATGCAATTTCTGCAATTTTTTTCTAACAATCTAATAATTAAAATAATTTTATTAATCCATTTTATTAATGAATATATATATATATATATATTATGTCTAACAAAACAATTACTTTTACAGTGAAAAAAAATATTTTTTTGACATTTTTGAAGAGAAAACAAGATTTTTTTTTCGTTTCCTTTTACAATTCTATTAATAATAAGTCAAATGGATTCTCGACACAGTAGTGTTTTTGGGTTAATCCTCTGAAGTAATTATCTCAGAATTTAGAGACAAATTCTTTAAACACGAACACGACGATGTTGAAACAATGACATCTGCGCCTGCTTTATATAGTGGTTCGGTTTTCTCTAACTCTCATTTTACCGCTTATTTATACACGCTTTTAAATGGAACTGAATCAAGGGAACTTAAGTTATTGAAAGGAGTTTTTGATTTTAATTGATCTAATTAAATGAAATGAGCATTTTGGACTAAATAAAGATGCAAGTTTTGGAAAACTAATTTAAACATAAAAACGTTGAATATTTTAAAACATTCATAATAAATACTAATAAAATTTCTCTACTAATAATAGAGGAGAATGTGTGTGTTTTGGCGTTTAAAAGGATAGAACATTCAAATTAGGGATACTTTAATGTACTTCGGAGAGTAGAAATGTGCAGTTAGGAGCGTTTTTTAAAAAATTTCAATTAATTAAAAATTGAACGAGATTTTTGTACTTTTTCGCTGTAACTCCTTAAAATACTATCGCACAATATTGATTTAATAAGCTGTAAAAATAAATGTTGTAGATTAATGCAGTGCTTTTAGCTGCATGTTTGAATATTTTTGATAAACTCTGGCTGAAGAAATATAATGCAGCTTTTCATATAAAAACGATGCCTTTTTACAATACCTTATCAATTCAAAAATGCTTTGCACCATATGAATGAAATTTAGTATATGATCTTAACAACAAATTTTAAGGTTCCTGTGAAATTTTGAGTGAAATCCATTGAGAGGAATTCTGTCTGTCCGATTGCCCAAATTTAATTTAAAGTAATAATAACAAAATGAAGAGAAATATAGATAGATGAAATATGGTAGACAAATTTAAAATCTAATGCGTCAATATTTATTAAAATTTAACTTAAAAAAACTAAATTATTTAAATGTATCAAATTTCATATATGATTTTGTGACTACAATAGTAGTTCGACCCCAAATTTTTGGATTCAGTCGTTAGAAAAAAAAATGTGTCTAAAACTCAAATTCAATTTTTGAGTTTTATTAACTGCATATTCGCCATATAAATCATCAAATATTACAAAATAAATTCAGTAAAAACGTATATTCACGCCAAAGGTATATTTTTCGTAACTGTAGTTCGTTGATGCTACGCAAAACATTAGAAGTCTTATCCAAATTCCAAAATTTTATGCGGGGTGAGGGGGACAACATCTTTATTGGCGAATATGCGAAAAAAAATTTAGGGGATATCATCTCCGTTGATTTTATTCAGGTTTGTAGATAAATATACATCGCATTACTATATGCAAGTATCATCACATTACTGTTTTCTCTTTTTGTAAAGAAAAGAGTTTTATTTTCTTCTAAACAGAAAATAAAGTTGATGTCCATTTTTTTAATATTTCTAGGTAAATATTTACTGTGGACCCAGTTTAATAAAACCTCATTTTGGAAATTCCAATTTACAAATATCTGTTGTGCATGTAAGTTATCAGCACGCTCAATCGATTGCCTTTGATACAATGTCCTTAGATCGGTGTGTAAATTGGGAAAGCGGAAGACAGCCCACAAGACATCTCATATGCATAAAGCCACGAATTAAAAATATTCGTTTCTTCTCTCACTAGCGGTTGCAGTCGCATGGCAAGAAGGTTTCAGCTTCGGTTAGACACAAAATGTCATTAAAGCTCTTGATGCACATTAAATGCTTCTCACCAATTGGCATGGGAGTTTGGAAAAGGGGGCTTGACGATTCAGATGTCGTTCTAGTCATCTGACCTTAGTTTCAAATTATCAGATCTGACCTAAAAGAGTTTTCTTGTTTGCTTCAAAACTGGGTTGAACTTAATTAAACATTTATGGTATTCTTGTAACTTGAAGGTATGATGATATTCTAACGAATCGAATCAAATTGAAAATTACGCGATTAACTTTAATGTAAAATTCATGAAATATCCATTATTTTTAAATTTACATTTTTAAAACTGTTTAAGCACGTCAATTTCGTCAATACGGTTAAATGACTTGAATTTATTTTTTTCGTAAGAAGTAATTTTTCAAAAGTGTAAATCCCACACGACTTCATAGACACTGATGTTTGACTTTCTATTTAATCTCTACCTTCCATTTTGCATAAATAGAATGTCAGACTCACACCTGCAGCATTACATGTATTATTAACACATAGTGTATGGTGAAGCAATAACCATCAGTTTCTTTCGAAATGTTCCACTTTAAATAGTCTAGATGCTTTCACATACTATTTTTGTCACCCGTGTTTGACTACGAACATTAGGTGAACTCTCGGAGATGTATCGCATGACTTCGTATTTCCTAATGGAAGTTTCTATGTGAATACTGACTAGAATTTTTATCAAGATGACTAATGAATTTTGTCACACTTCAATTATTCTTGTATTCAATACATTAAATTGGGTTTATTTATGCGGCCGAAATATTCAACCTTATGTTAAATAGAATTTTAAAGCTGTCAGGTTGAAAATTTATTCCATAACAAATATGAGATATTATTCCTATTTAGAACTGTTTATTTAAATAAAAATAGTCAAATGAATATTTTCTTTCTACGTTGATTATGACAGCTTTTTAATTTATATAAAGGCAGTTTCTTACTAATTAGTGTCTCTCACAGAAATTAACTTTTTTAAAAAATAAAATATTGGAAATTTTTTCCCAAAGGTTTTACAGGCACCAAATTAAATGACAAACGGTTCTTAAATGGCAATAATTTTGTGATTGTCATCATTATACGACTATTTATTTTTTCATATAATATCATTTCAATTAACGCTTATTAATTTGGAATTATAAAAAAGTAACACATTTTTTTAAAATAAAATTTCTTTATTTACACATAAATATCATTTTACAAATACAAATATTTTCTCCTTGGTAAAAATAAATTAAATATTGAATTGGTTATTATTCAATAATATTAATGGATTACATAAAAGCACAGATTAGTTGAAATCTTTAGTTAAAACATTATTTACTATTATGACAAAAACGTAAGCCAGAATGGTAAAACAACTGACAAAATCAAATTCTGTAGGTATTAAATTACATTTCTATAGATAGAAAATTTCCTAATAACTTATTATCGAACCTGCAAATGAACAGGAGGATTGATATTTATTTATCTTAGAGATAATCTATCAATACGTATTTCAATCATTTTTAATAAAAAAGCACCAGAAAACTAAAAATATAATCTATAATAAAATAAAATAAATAAATAATAGGAGGTCTTCATAATTAGAAATTTTTTAACTGTTTCAAAAACATTCATAAACTTAAGAAACAATTAATAAATAACTGGTGAATGAGGAGAAAAAAATTTCTGTTGCGGCAATAAAAACGTTATTAAATTGTGTTTCAAATGCTGAAATTTTGAGTAAATTTTTTATACTCTTTCTTATTCAGACAAAAGATCTGTTTTTAACCGAACAAGCTTTATAAATAAATGAAATATTCGATTTTGGTTAAGAGAAACCAAAATATAACCTTACAGAGTGAACTGAAATCAGAAAAAGAACTGTTCTTGTATTTTTAGCTTAAAAAAATTCTTCGGCTATATTTTTTTGAGGATTAGGTATCATTAAATCACTAAAAATCTCTAAATGTTGCATACATAAAACTAAAAAATAATTTCCAAGAACCATACTTATTATTTCTAAGAATTAATGTGACTTTTTAATGCATAAAAGATTTATTCTACCTTTAAATGACTTAATGACTTTTGACTCACTCATTAATTTAACATTTTCGCGGATAAGAATCTCATAACGTTCATTTTCATGTTGATACAAAATGACATGAAGGCCATAAGCATCAAAGGCATAATCCATATAATCATGTATTCTACACAGACTCCATTTTTTGCACTTTAAAATAACAGCTTGTTCATTCAATATTTTCATTTAGTTTCTTCTTTTCATGGTGTTTTTGAAAATTTTCGTTCGAGGGATCATTACACAAATTAGATGCCATCTGTAATCAATACGTTTAGTAAATAAACTGTTTACCTTTGAAGTTCATCACAGTATTTATTGTCCGCTAGCATGCTAAGTAAAAATAAATGGGAAAAAATATTTGTGCTCCACAGAAACTTTAAAACAAACCAAATTCTTTAAAGCAAAATTTACTTCTTTCCTTTCAATTTGCGTGTGAACTCCATACCCGCTATCCAGATAAGAGGGAACTTTTTGGTAAAACACTTCGTTTCGTAATCATCACCGCTTACATCTTTGATGAGTAAACCGCCATAACCGCTCTCAGCAATCCACTTCACTTTTCTGACCACCATGAGGGGATGATCGTATCCAGCCCACTGATCACCAGAGTAGGCATAGAAGCCCACGTCTTTGTCCTGTTCCTCTGTCCAGTTACCGGCATTTATGTATTGGCATATCTGAAATGGAAGTTCACAATCTAAACATTCGAATTTTAATATTTCAGTTGCTTTATACAGAACTAATCATCATGTTTCAAAATTTGGTACTTGTTTATTATTACAGCCTCTAGATTTTCATGGTGATTTTCAGATTACTCTAAAAATAGCAAAATAATTGGTTTACTTGGCGAATTTTAGATTACACAATGATCGCCAACTTCATTATACAAGAGATGTCAAAATTTTATCAAGATGGTTGTATTCCCGGATTTGCTTGGATCAGATTACATCAGTTACTTCTGTTTGCTATTGTTTCTTAGCGATTTGTCGCAGAGTTCATAAAAATAAGCAAGTATCCAAAATTCTAAAAATAAGAAAATAAACGACGCAGAATAAGTCATATATGAATCCAAAAGAAAAGGCAAAAAGGAAAGTTTTAGGTTAGGAACAATTGGTAGTTCTCATGTTTTATTTATAAAGCATTTTCGCTAAAGAAATGAAAGTGACGTTTAATGGGTTAGCTGGTTAGCATTTTGAGAATCAATAATCATCGTTCAGATTAAATTTTCGAAAGTGCTAAATTAGTCCATGGATGGCTCAAAGTATACGTTGTTGACCTCAAAAGTTAGACAATATTGATGATTTTGTAAAGAAATATTGGAAATAATCAAAAGTATCCACAAATAACATTGAAAGAGTGAAAGATAATTTTCTAAACAGCCCTAAAAATCAACATTTCAGTTAGTGTAAAACTGCGGATTCCACAGCCTACTATTTGACATACATTGGGATGTTATTACCTAGCTCAGTCTAAAAGTAAGAGTAAGTCTTCTGGTAAAGAAGATAATTTAACAGAGAATTCTGCAGATAAATGCTGAATGAATGTCGAATCAATGACTCACGGCATTGGTGATAATTTGGCAACAAAAATAAAAGTACCCGAAACTGCTGAAACTTTAGAGATATATGAATTAGGAATTGGGTTACGATAGCTTTTAAGAAACTTCATTGCCTTGTCACGAAAGCAGAAAAACACCAGAAGACAGAGTATTGAGTCATTCGATATTGAACAGACAGATAAAAATAACAGACGATCGATAGATGCGAATAGTTGCATGAAGTCTCTCTTCTGTGAGATTTTTCTTTGTACTGTTATAGTTGTTTATCGACGTTTTCTGCTTGTATGCAGCTATTTACATCAATTGTTGCTCTTATGTATGCTTCAGCAATGTTTAATACTGTATATTCGTACTTTTGTGCAGAATAAATCCTCTTTATCCGTTACTTTTGATCGCACAATCTATGAATGGATTTTGTATAATTTTTATAAAATTATCATTAGTGTAATAAAAAGAAGACATGTCGGGCGTTTTTAAAAAGAAATCTAGGCACTTTAACTTTGCATTCATATATTTATCATCATTCTGTACCATTTATTTTTGTAAAAAATAAAACCATGAAATTTAGAACAACCTGTTTGATTAATAGTAGTATCTAGATGAAGATTTCTGTGAAGCATTAGGAGAAAGTTAACAAGCAAAAAAATTTTAAAAGTAAAATAAAGTTCAACTAAACACATATTATTCTTTTTTCAGTGTAGTATGTTAAAAATTATCTTCGGAAATTTCAAATTTATATACAGTGTGAATTCCTGTTACTATCTATTTGGAGGCCTTTGCGAAAAAAAAAATCAGATTTAAACCGAATTTCATATACAGACGATAGAAGGTACAGAGAAAATAATTCCTTAAAAAAATATATTAACATAAGTGAACGGAAGGAGAAATTTTGTCTCTGTAGGATCAAAAACGGGTTTGTTTCTTCAGAAGATGGGTTTTTCGGACTCGGAGGATATCTGAAACGTGGAGATTCGTGAAGCTTTCGAACTTGAAAATTCTGATGATCACAATATTATCGTTATACTTAATATATGAGAAAGGAAAAACTCGAAAACTCGTTGCATGATAACGTTTTAAGCTTGTTACCTCTGTTTGTTTTTGTTGGACCTAACTTCATCAGCTGTTGCTTTCTATGCGTAATAATTATCACATCATGCAACTAGCTGCAACCGACTTCTAAATATTATCATGCTAATAAAAACCGGACTGAAAATTCTGCCTTTAAATTGATGACCAAGGAACATATTTTTTTTAAATCATAAACACAACCTTAGTTAAAAATAAGCGGCAGAAAAATTTGATGAAATAGTCATATCATTTTAAATAACATTGCAGCACTAGGAAACAATGTACAAACTGTATTTTATATTAATTTGAAGAATCTCTTAAAATTAAAGAGAAAATTTCTTCGAAATAAAATTGATATCGTTAAAAAGATATTTTTTAAAAAGAATTTTAAAATAATGCAAAAGTGAATTTGTATGATAATATATTCCGATATTATTGAGATAAAAAGTTCAAAGTTCTATTAACTTTTAAGTAATTAAACCACAAAAATTTCTAAAACCATTTTTTTTTAGTAAGCATATAGTACGCAAGAAGCAACTAAGTTATAATTTCAATGTTTTGTTATAAATTTTCGATTTAACGATTTCTGCATAACACTGCACTCAGCTTACTAGAAATAGGCCAGTCTAAATAGAATATCACGTTTAAATGTACCTCTCTGTAGTACAGAGTCCCTCCACTGTGACTCAAGGTACCTGCTTTTCCGGGTCCTGTAGCTGGTGCTCCGAGTTCGTGATTCGTCGGATTCTTTAGAGTGAAAGTTGTAGCGTAGGTGGCTATTCCCATGTTCAGTTTTATTTTAGGGACTCCTATGCTAGCCCAATACTGCATTGCTGCTTTCTAGAAAACGAGTGAACTATCAGATAGGAGTATGGAAAATAGCAGATTATTTATATTGTTTCAAGTGCCAAATTTTTTGTGAAATTACAGTAGAAATTTATTCCATAATTCAGATGAAACTCCAATATTTGTGAAACTGATACTTAAGAAAGAGCGTTGCAATAAAATCATTTGTTCTTTAAAAGACATCCAATAAAATAAACGTAGATCCCCAAACGTAAATATTCTATTTCTGATTCACTGCCGATTTTATATCTTTCGATTTAAAATTTTGCATAATTTAGTCTTAATGGCTTGCTTAGCAAAATATTTTAAACTTTTTACTATTTTCCTAATATTTTTGATAGATATATAAATCATAATATTTTAAAAGCCGTATACTGCTCTGTTACTTGTGTAAAACATTTCCTTAAATTTTTATTATCTATCAAAATCCAGTTATCTCAAAAAAGAGTAGTAGTGTTTAAAAATGGATGCATTTAAAAAAAAATTAAAGTTAAATTTTAAATCAAGCAAAATTTAAAAAATTATTAAAAGTGTAACTTATATTGAAATTTACTCAAAATGAGCAAATAAACCGAATTTTCATATCTTAATCAACAACAACGGGGAAAAAAAAGTATACTGAAATATCAATAATGGATTTAGTTTAGTTAATATATTTAGTTTATATTAACGTTCCGTTTTTAAAGCAACAATAGAACTATTTTGGGATGGACCTTGTAATTTTGAACCTCGATCAGATGACGTGGACGACATCCCTCCAAAATTTCACACCATACCAGTGGGAGGGTGTTTGACCTCGACGGATTTAATATGCAAGTCCGCTTACACGACGGGTCTTTGGTGGGATCGGGTCTTGAACTTGAAACTCTGAGTTACGGAAGCCGAAACCTTACCACCAGGCAACCGCGGCCCCATGAGTAGCAGAAATGAAAAGTATTTGATTTTCTTATAAACAATGAAATATATTGTAAAACACACTAAAATATTTTTGTTAATTATTTAAAAATAGGAAAAAATTATATGACAAAAAATTTTGGTATCATTGAAAAAATAATTTTTAAAACTTTTAAGATAGTGTAAAAATTTTTTTTTCTAAAAATTTGTTTAAATGGAAATGAAAAATGTCAAAACTTTGTTTAATTAATTAAAACTCAAATGGAAATGAAAAAAATCACTCCCATATGTACATTCCATCACCTTCTGTAGAGTGCCAGCACACACACGCAGAAACCATTCACTTTATTATTAGTAGAGATTAGTGAAAAGTAAAATCCGAACACCAAGAAGAAATTGTGCAAGATACACAACATTTGTGAAATGTTTATTTGCAAATTTAAAAATTGATGTCGATTCATATTTTGTATTAGATGAACAAGAGTGTCTTTAATACCCCCTCCCTTTAAATATGCAAATCAGGGCGACTTCTATTCAATGTAAGCTTAAAGAACGATATTTATTTTTGCTATTGGTGACTGTGAGCTAGATTTCGCGAAAAGTGTCTGTAAAAAGACAAAGAAACCAATATCAACAGCTTACTGAGATTGGCTGAAATATGCAATACTGGTAAGAAGAGATGGATTTTCTTTATCAATATTGAAAAAATACGTTAGTGGCGTATCCTATATGCATAATTCTTGACTGCAGAAATCATGGGAATCACTAATTAGAGGGAAAACCGTTGTGTTCATCACATGGCATTGAAGCACTATATTGTATCTGCAATAGAAAGGCAAATTTTTGTCGTATTAGAACGACATAGTAAATAATAACAAATCTATTTTTTGGGGACAGTATATAATCTAACGCCATGTAATGTTCATGCCTTTAAACTCGAATCAGTACTATCTATAACTTCAGCATCATTAAGATACAACTTTATGGAGATAAAAGAGGAGATCTGTTATGTTCTCAAATGAAAGTCATTTCATTCTTGGGGCTAATGATGGTCGCATATTGATTATAAGGAGGTCAGGCGTGCGAGTGGATTGCAAGATTTCTATAGTATAGACAAACTGGACTGAAACTAAGAGTTATGACCTGGGATGTAATTTTTTATGATATCAGAAGCACTCTTGTCATTAATCCGTGCACCTTGACAGCTAATTTTTAATTTATTCTGGCTATCCATTTGTGCAACCACTTTTATTCTATCCAGAGGGGTTTCCCAATAGGAGAACACTTATCCCCATACGCATTCTTTCACTCAACATTCTTTACAATGTGTTCACATGTTGCCTTCATATGTTCCCATCTTTCTCTCATCGAGCGCTTGTGGCATATTATTGGAAGACAGATCCAGAATCATTCATAATCAAAATAGACTACTGCTGATTCGACAGACCAAGTATAACAGATATGGAATTCCATCCAACAAAATATCATACGGTATTTGTACAACACAATGTATGAGCGTTTGCATGCTCGGCTTCAAAATCGTGATACCTACAGCGATTATTAATGCAACATTTGAACTGGCACTTCTCACATATTCTTTGATTTTTGACTTGATACTTTCATTCACCAAATTTGTTGCCTAAATTTTATTTCTGTAAACTAAATAATTCTTGGTTTTGGGATTTCATTTCCATCTTTCTAGTATTTTCATATGTTTCATACAGTTTTAAAATAGGAAATTTTTGATTCAGTAGATTTTTTTGTAAGAATTTTAAAGTTAAACTTTAACTATGATAATTATGGATAATTTTATTTTTGAAAATTCCAGCCAATTCCAAATTTGATACTAATTTTAAAGATTTCTTTCAAATGTTTTTTTTTTTTTTTTTTGCTAATTATTTTTTTTATTCTATCCTTTGGCAGAACTATTTTTAAAGAACAAAATTTATATGATGCTTTCAAAATATTTTTGGAAATAATATTTTTAAATATAATAAAATATTTTTGGATTTTTAAAATATTTTTGGAAAATATTTGGAAATAAATATTTTTAAATATAATAAAATATTTTTGGATTTTTAAAAATATTTTTTGGATTTTTAAAATATTTTTGGAATATATTTGGAAATATTTTGAATTTTGAAAATATTTGAAAATATTTTCTCTTACCGAATTTAAAGTCGGATCGCTGTCATTAGCTTTCTTGTCAAATTGCGTATGATGACCTGTCCTCTTTTCCCAGGGGCCATGCATGTCGTACGTCATCACATTGACATAATGAACTGCTCTAAAGAAGATTATTATCAAACAAAGTTATGGAAAAAAATGGAACTAAACATACATGTTAACGACATGCTCGCTTTTGCAGAAGTTAGAAATTTGGAGAGTATTAGATCACTTAGATTCTTTGTCATCGAGATTTTACTTCGGTTAAAAATAGCGAGGTCCGTTTAGAAAGAACCTTCATATATATTAAAATCGCAACGTTATTACTTACGTTATGAAATGTTTCAGTTTTACTGTCAAGGCTTTATAAAATTAGAATCTTTAAGAGAATTATAGTGGTTTAATGCTGCCTTTGTAAACTAAGTTACAGGATCGAATTTTAATTTTAGAAATCATTTACGTCCAGAATAATGAGCGAGAGAAGACATCTGTAAGTTTTATGTGCATTTTAAGTTTCAGCGTTTAGGGGGTTTTGGGGGGGAGGGGAGGGGGAGAGTTAAAGCATTAGAAAGGAACTGACAAATTTTGTAAAGCATTCAGACTCAATTCTCAACACAGTTGACCTAACATGCGTTACCGCTCTATTTATTGCAGAATTCTTTTTGTCCCGATTTTCTTCTAGGGAGTTTGCTAAATATGCACCACATATATCTGTTAATTAAATAATGAACTTTTTCCTGGCCTGAACATACATTGGTTAATTTTGCTCCTATTCAAATTCATCTAAACTAAAATTTCCATTAAAGTAGAAAGATGTCGCTTAAATTAATTTTTTAATCTACAAAAATCTTTAAAAACATTTCAAGGAGTAGAATGCTTTGTTTTTTTTATTTTAAGTTCTTGTGATGGCAAAGTCATATAAATTTAAAGAAAATTTTATGATTCATCTATTTTTTTTATGAATTCTAATTTTTTTTTTCTTTTACTAATGCTCAAAATATTTTATGCTAAATGTTAAATTAGTATAATCATCTTTTCAAATATTTCTTGAACAACATTACATTTCATATTCTAAACAGACATTCTGAAATTAAAGAACTGTAAAGTCTGAATATAAATTTATAGATGTATATATCATCCCTTGTTAAATCCATCCCTTTATTTTGAAGTAGTTAAGATTAAAGGAATTATAATTTTTTAATCTGTCTTATAAAATATAGAAAACAATTTAAAAAATCATGCAATTTGACTTGAAAAATATTGACACGTAGAACTATAGTATATAAATCAATGACACACATAAGAGGTAGAGCTAAATCAATTTATTAACTGAACTTTGAACACAGTAACTGACAAATCATCTGCTTTTTTTCAAGCAGAGAAAGTTCCAGAATACTCTTCTAGAGACAGTAAGAAAAGTCCAGAACACTTGTCTGGTAAACTAAAGAAATGTCCAGTATCTTCTGGAACATGAAATAAAGGAATTAAGCATTTGCATATATTATTAATCGCATTGTCTCTAGCGGGATTCGAACCTAGGTCTCTTGATCATGAGACCAGTGCCATGACCATTCGGCCATGGAGATTCGACTGTCTTTCTTCAATGCGGCAATATTATCAAAACTTATGTTAAAAAATTATAATAATAATATTTTAAATCTCAAAAATATGTAAAGGGCATTGAAAGATTTTTAAAAATTTTTCAAATGAAACAGTTAATTAACCAGTAAAATTTATCAAATATTGTGGAAATTAGAAATGTTGTCCATCGCAACTGATAAATTTGGAAGTGCACGGGAAACTCAATTGCACATTAATATGCTGACATCGTATTATATCATGTTTGTGTTCATTTTATCCATTTTGCGGTATGTTTTTCATTTGATGAAAGGGTAAATAAATTAAATGTATATAGATTTATTTAATTTTCACTTGTATTACATTTTAATAATATAAAATGATGACTCACTTAGCAATTTCAGTACCATTGTATCCAGCTTTAATTTCTCTTTGAATTGCAGAGACACTAATTGATAGAAGCAAATTTTCATCATCAAATGCTTTTCGTATTTTCTAACAATAAAGAAGCAAAAAAAAAAAAAGTCAGAAATGAACAATGGAGGGTTATTTTTTGTAATGAAATCTTATGAGAATGTTTAAACAATATATCTGAGGTGTTTATGAGCTTCTACTCTCGTTTGAGAATTTTTTCTCTCTTTTATTAATTAAATTTTTTTTAAAAATTAAGTAGATTATATTTCAACGTTGAAACTTCAAATAGCTTATTTTATAACATTTATTGGTCAAAAACAAGCAAGATAATACAAATTAGAAGGCCTTTAGAGGCAATTTGCCATGTTTTTCGGAAATGCAGAAATTTTTAAGCTTCGAATTTCATCTCGATAGTTCCAAAGTGTGTAGTTGAATTTTCAAATGTGTTAAATGGCCTGCATGATTTAGATATTCGTTTGAATGCTAGTTCCAATGCAATTTTAATCACAACTTTAGTTTCTAAAATACAGAAATTATAGGAATTTCAGAACTTATAAAAGGAACAATTTAAGCGTATAGAAAAAATAAATAAAATTGTTATTTTTCTTTTAAGTTTCTATGAACAAAAATATTATCAAGAATCGTCTAGTAAGACTTTTTCTTTTATCTTCATTCACTAGCTGAATATAATTTTTTTATATCTTTATTCATGCTATTGTGAATTTTAATATCTATTCATGCTATTGAGGATATTTTTACATCCTATATTGATATTGTGGATTGTAACGTACATCTTTAAGGTTATATCTAACATTCTCTCAAGTTAAGATTTTATAAAATTTTCTAAACTTCATAAAGGTTTCATAGACATATTTTTTTAATTACAGTAATTGAAAATCTGTGTGGCATAACATCATTTATCAGTTCAAAGATAAACACAATTCAACTTTATTTTCATTTTCAAATTCCATTCCATTCACCATGATGTATAATAATTGCTTTTCCAGTAAAAAATTTATTAACCTATATTATTGCTTTGTAAATAGACTTATTATTCAAAAAAATTCTAAACGTATTACTTAAAAAAATAAAAAAAAAATGACAAAGCAATAACATAGCATAACAAATTATTAACCAAACGATTATTTTCATTAGAAGCTATCATTGCGAAAGAATAGAATTATAAATTTTAAACAAAGTTGAATTGTTTCTGTCCTTCACCTAATAAGTGATGCTATCTCATAATAAAACATTTATTTTACGTATAAGCATATATTGTTAGATTTTTACAAGAATAAATTATGCTTAAATATTATTTTTTGTATCAAAAACCTTATGCATTAGTATTCTAAATTTTTAAAGATAACTTTTATAGAATTGATTAAAACGGCAATTTCAATGATGTTAAAATTTAAAAAAAACTTTCAAAAAATCCCAATATAATGTATTATTTAAAATCTTTCGATCCTTACCTCATATTTGTTTTACTTACTTTTAGAAATTTCGCAAAATTAGGTTTATCTTGAGGACTAACACCAAGCGCTCCTTGCCAGCAGTTTGGGTACTCCCAAGCAACATCTAAACCATCAAATCCGTGGGCTTTTAAGAACTGGACCGCTTTAGTAATGAAATTGTCGACTTTTTTTGTCGAAGCAACCAGATCGGAATATTTTTTTGTGCTGTCAGTCCATCCTCCCAAAGACAGCATCACTTTCAAGTATGGATTAAAATACTTTAAGCCTACAGTTTTCTGTCAGAAAATAAAATTGAACATCAATCCAAAAATATTAACGAATGCTTTAGCAATATATATTATATTAATACACATGAATGTAATTGTTCAATAATAATTGTTTGTGTTGATTTCAATTAAATCTTTTATGCAAGGTTAGATCACTGTATTAATCTTGCACCTCATTTGCTTATCATGGAAAGGGATCGTCTTATTAGAGTCAAGTCCTGTGGTGTCGCAGTGCAATTAAAAATACCAATGTCAGTTATATAACTTCTAACAGTACATTGTCATTCGCTTTTCTGCACTTCACTTTCTTATTCATCACGTAAACTGTACAAATAATAAACATAATCTTTCTTTTTTGACTTTCAATAATGGAAAATCACGTGATTTAATATTTTATGAAACAAAACAAATGTTTTGAATTTCACTGAAACACTGAAAATTGCAAGAATTGGCAATATTGGAAAGAAAATGGCTTAAAGTTTATTTTTATGCAATTGTATATCAGGAAGTTATGGAAAGCATTAAAATGTCAACTTTTAACTTAATAAAATTGTAATAAAAAATTATAAAATTGCTCTGAGATAAGCATTTGAGAACTCTAAAGTATATTTGTATCAAATTTGATAGTTCCATATCTAATAGTATGGCTTGTAAAGCTCACATATAAACACATATTCTTTATTACTGCTATAGAAAACGAATGAATAAAACGAATGCTAGTAATTTCTAATGAGAAATACGTTTGAAATTTCTGTTACTTAAAATTAATCGAATTAAAATGTTATGGCATTTAAAGAAAACATATTTTCAGAAGATCGCCAGTCCGGTGAAAAAACTACTGGTAGGACTTTGTGCACAGCAGAAGTAAAATTTATGAATAATGCCAAAACTCAACAATTGTATCATTTCAAAATTACATTAAATAATTAAAGATCATTTATAAAATTAAGGTCAAGCACATGGAATCTAGTCACTTTTTCTGTAGAAATTGAAAACATAAGGGGGGAGGGTGCTGTTTTATCAGTAAATTGATTTATTCAAAGATATGAATTTCTAAAATATTCCATTGTTTCTTCCTATGTTTAATGTTTCTGAAAATGTTCAGAATGTCCTCGATCCTTAAAATGGACAAATAGGAATGGCTGCAAATAGACAGAAAATAAAATCTGCCACAGAATCTAGTTCATAAATCATTCATAACGGCAGAAAAAGTACATTAAAAAAAACTATGACATTAGCGATTATTATTCCGAAATGAAACAAAAGAGGCAAGAATTATCGATTATATGTTCTAAAGACTTTATCTTATTCTTTTTTTTATTTAGTTACATTAACGCTATGAAGCAACACAAAAACTATCTTCGGGCGTATTTGAATGTCGTAATTTTATGCAGCTTTGAACGTAAGGGTAAGAATACAAGAAAGCTACTAACCATTTCTTCAAAATCTGTGGCGATAGAAGTGCGTTCGATTCTAGAAAATTTGATGGACTCAAAACATAGATTTCATTGTTTGATTCAGGAATATTTTTCACAGTTGCCAGCTATATTTTAAATATGATTTATCATCACCGACGGATTGGCCAGTGATCGAATAGACCATTGAAATCTAGATTTGACTATGAAGAAACATAACATGCAATTTATACTATATGTGAATATCTGGTTTCAGTTGTCCCGATGATCACTGGTTCTGTGAACTCGAATACAAGAGCACCAAAGATTTTCCGAAGAACAAATATATAATTCCTTCTTCGCCAAGAGGTGACTGTGTAATGAAACCTTTTTTGTGGTACAAATCAGATTGCGCCACACAGATATATGAGTGTTCTTTTTATCTTGTTATTCTTTCATATAAAATAACTAGCGGGAGTGAATTCCACAAAACTTCCTCGCATTCTCTCTAGTAATGAATTTATCCCATACAACGCCTTGTATGGAATTGTCGTACAATAGTTACGAAATATTAACCTTTGACACGGATTTAGTATTTTTACTGAATCTATCATGTCAGCCTTGGCGAGTTATTTGGACATTAATCAATGAATGGCATGCGTTTATAGTATCCAAAAGTCGAATCTGTATTTTAGACACTTTTTCTCCAATCGATTGAAACAAAAATTTGACACAAAACTGCACTTGTAGTCACAGAATCTTACGTCAAATTTGATAGATTTAAGTCAATGAGTTTTTGAATGAACACATTTGCATGTTTCTAAAAGTACAGACCGACAGACAGTCATCTCATAGTTGGAAATGGCTCAAAATTTTATATCTACACTAAAGATGTTTAAACTGTGCCGAATTTTATCTATTTTGTCTCTTCGTTTTGTAATTTATCGTGTAAACTTATATTGGAACAGCTGGGAATGCAAATATATAATTTTGACAGAAATCTACAAATTTGATGTAAAGACCATATTACAAGTTTCATCTGTCTAGTTGAAAGCATTTTTGAATTATTTTTGTCACAGACAACTGGATATTTTCTAAAAATGTGTTTTTCGAATTCAAGGAGGTTTAAAACTTATAGATTCGTCAAAATCTTCAGTTTGAATTATTGACGATGATAATACTTACAATATACTAAGTAGACGAGAAATTAAAAAAGGGTACACTATTTTCTTTCTCTATCAATATGAGTGATTTGAGACATAGAATATAGTGCTACAGACACAAATTTCTACAGCGTATACTGAGGTTATTTGCTTTGTATCATGGCTTTTCTTTATTGGTTCAAGATTTTGTTGTCTCGGAATATATTTAATTTTTTTTAAATAGAGGAATGGGTTGGATTGTAAGTCATAATGCTAAAAGGTGGACAAAATAAAATTCTTATTGATGCCAAATAGGCACATTAAATTCCAACATTACAACGAAATAAATGTTCCTGCAGTCGTGTAGGAAACCTAACTGCCATGAAATCCAACATGTCGCATTTATGCTTTATTATGACATATGTTCTTTACTCCCGTAAAAAGTGCATTGCACTCCAAAATTAAATTAGGGTGATGTATTTTACCTGATAACGACTTTCTTCATTGGTTTATTTTCATTATTGCAAATAAAGAGCTGTTTATTTGGGGGGGGTTTTCTGAATAAATTTGTATTTCTGTTGGCTACTTTAAATGCTAACAAAGATTTAAAAATTGCTTTTATAAATGGTAAAAATTCGATATATTTTTTGCGATTTCCTGAAATTTTTTTACATGCTGAAAAATTTAAGGAAAATCAAAACAAAAAGAACGTTTCAGTATAAAATAAATTTAAGTATAACTTACATTATAAAATTTCTGCCCATAGTCTAAATCAGGGTTACCAGGACTTATTTCGTAAGTCGTGGAATTCAGCTTTGCAAACTCATAATTGACGATAGTGCAAAGGCGAGCTGGAATCATTGTGGGTTGAAATCCAGATTTCAAGAACTTGCCAGTATTAAATAAACAGACGATTCTTCCGCTTTTCAGTGGATCAGTTTGATAATAAATATAAAATGGAAATTTTGGCCGATCATTTGGAGGGCTGCTGTAAGGAGGATTGTAATTATTTGAAGCATTGTTGTTAGACGAATGGTCGTTATTTGGAAGAAAATCTGAAGGATGATTAGTTGTATATGGATCAGAAGCAGACTGGCCTAGGCGAAAAAGAAAAAAAGAATATTTATTATAATTCTTATGAATTTCTGAAAATGCATTATTGCATAAAATAGCAATTTCAATATTGGCAGATTTGACATTACTGACATTGCATAAAATAAAATTATACCTTCTTGGGAATCATTTTCCGGATATTCATCATTACGAAATTTTCTTTCACCTTGTTGACGATTCTTTGGCTTTCCAAAACTTTTCAAAGAAGTATTTTGATTGCTGTTTCCAGAAAATCCAGGATTATAATTGTCATTTGAATTAAAGTTAGGAGAGCGATTGTTGCTTGGATTGAAGTCAGGAGAGCGATTGCTGCTTGGATTGAAGTCAGGAGAGCGATTGTTGCTTGGATTGAAATCAGGAGAGCGATTGCTATTTGGATTGAAGACAGGAGAACGATTGTTATTTGGATTAAAATCAGGAGAACGATTGTTATTTGAATTAAAATCAGGAGAACGATTGTTATTTGGATTGAAATAAGGAGAACGATTGCTGTTTGGATTGAATTCAGAAGAGCGATTGTTATTTGGATTGAAGACTGGAGAACGATTG
>JAPMOR010016517.1:81236-110528 GCA_026543865.1 Argiope aurantia | reverse complement strand
AACCATATTTATGACAACGGGAAATAATCATTCAAAATACATACCAAGAATTCAATTGTTATATAATCAGAAAAAATTACCCAGATTCCATTCATTGAAATAATTAAATTCAATCGACTCTGCTGAGTTTTATATATATCACAAACTATAAGATTTATATTCATTCACTAGTTAATGTGATAAACCAGAAATAGGTTTTGTTTAAATATTTTCAACTAGCTGCCTTTGGCGACCAGCCGGTTCGCCAGTATTACCGCTCGCTACAATTTTCAATTAAATATTTTAAACAACTGGTCCCTCAATAGATTCTCAAACAAAACATTTTTAATCTTCAAATTTTGATAGTCATACCAAACTTATACTGCTGTTTAGATCGTTTCGTTCAATTTACTATATATATTTTGCTAATTTGTTGTCATTTCCGGTAAAACTTCAAATTTAATTTAAAGTGGAAATGATGAAATTGCAATTAATATAAAGATATTTTTTAATAAAACAAAGCGTTTTATTTTATTTATCATCTTTATTGTTATTTATTTATTATTATTATTATTGAATATGAGTATTTCAAACAGAATCACTCGGTATTTAAGTCTTATGTGAACTACAAAATATTTTTCATAATTTATGTAATATCTCAAAGAATAATTTAACAAAAACTTCTCAGATTCAGCATAAAATTCAGTTAATAGTTTTGCTTTCAAAAGGATTTAAATGAAATCAATAATAATATTTTATTCCGGCCCATAAATATATTTAAAAAATTATGAAGTCTAAATTTAACGCAGTAAGGTATCATATTCTGAGAAATATTCTGGACACACCAAATTTTAAATAAATGAATGAATGTTTCTATTTTCCACGATCAACTAAGACTTATTTATGAAGTTTTGAATGTTAAAAATTTAGAAAAACTCAACATTTTCATAATCTTAAGCCAATTAATCTTGAGAAACTTGCGCGCTGATTGGCGTATTTTCTTTGAAACGATTGATGGAGAATCTAAAATTATCCTTTTTTTTATTGAATAGTGATATTCAAATTTTCATTAATCAGTCAGTTTAAGTGATTGATTTAGTTGTTTGGAAATTAACTCTTTTTATTTAAAATATTAGTGTTTCAAGAACATTTTGTTAATCGTGATTTCCACAGCAGGCGCTTTATGTAAAATCAAAAATTCGTTATTTATTAGAGCATTTATTGAATCAAGTTACATAAAATATAATCATTTTCCATTTAGACTATTTTAGCATATCTGTGTCTTACTAAAGGTTTACAAATTAGCTGTGTGGCCCTGATATGAATGGATATCCTGTTCATATTAAACAAAACTTTCCTTAAAATAAAACTGATTTATTGGATTAATAATATAGAGAGTGCAAAAGATCATAAAATAATTTTTCTTGAATTTATTTTTTAGAAAAAATAATATTTCATATTGTTTCATTTCCTACAGACACGTGCCGAAAATTATATTTTTGCAGATTTCATTTCCAAAAAGATTTAATTTATTTTTATTTGGAGCTTTAATCAATGTGATGGCAACACTTTGAAAAACTCTAATTTTTTCCATAAATACAAAACGTGCTCGTGTAGCTTAAATTTTATTTTTATTTTGTACGAAAAACATTGTTGAAAAATATAGTTAAAATATTTATTTAAAAATTCATTAAAAATAGAAATTTAATTTTAAGGTTAAAACATTGGTATCATTTAAAAGATAAATTTTTGATCGTTAACTTCATGCAAAAATCTTTTTTGTGTGGTAATATTTTCGGAAGTTATAGCAGAAACACTCCAAACTTTCGCTTAATTTTTAAATAAATAAAATTCTAATTAAAAATTCGAAAAAATAATCCCCAGGTGCACATTCCCGGCATCCAAGGTATACACGTGCCAAATCTGGAAGCTGTAGGTTGAATGGTCTGGCCTGTAGAGCGCCAACAAACACACACACACATTGAGCTTTATTATAAGTATAGATTATTAGTCATTTATCTTCTATTATATTATTTATATTAAATATCCACCCAATGTAGGTACGGTACAACATTATGAATTTCTTTCCCCTACTGAATAGTGATTTACATTCGAGTTTTACATTCTGATGGCGAAATAGGTAGGCATAGGAGATTAAAAAAACATTTTCTATGTATAAAGAAATTAACAGATTTTATCTTGTGGTATGAAAAAGCGTTTGATATGGAATGATACATTTATTTTCATGTTAACATTAGTCATAAAATCTCAATTTATTCAAAAAAATGTAAATAAAAAATTTTCTTCCATTCGAAAAGAGTTCTTTTGAAAAGCATGTCCCCTTTTTAATGGGTTCATGCGTTGACATATATTGAATAAATGGTGAAAATAATTCTGTAAGCAGCTCATTGGGGATTACACTGATAACTTATTATTTAGTTAAATATTTATTCTCTACAATTAAACACTTGTTGTACAAGATTTTCAAAGTCATACTTATAAATAACCATGTGCTCACCGAATCTATTAATAGCATAAGTGCTGTTCGCCAAATATATTAATAGCATTAGTCTAGCTTCGCAAATCAACTTTGATCTGAATTGCATCTTATTACAACAAAAGAATTAAATTATAATAAACGTAATGAAAGTGAATTATCAGCATTCTGATTGGTTAGCAAACGGTTCCAAAGTGACGAAATTGGTCCAACTGTTGAGCTTTGAGGATCTACCAAAATTTTATTTTGCGCTACCTTTGATACTTCAAAACAGCTAAGGTGACACGATGACATAAATAGAAATTTATTTAAAAAATCGGAACAGTTTTTATGGTTAAGGTACGGGTACCCTGTCACGAGTTTACCCCACAGAGAATGAACTTCGAAACTGTGTTCTTTTCATTATTTATCTAAAAACTGGAGATAATGTTGTACAGAAAACTATTGATGACATATCTAGACTTCACGAGTTTCACGTTTGGCAAAAATTAGTAAAATCAGACAAATAGTTGTGGCTGAGGTACGAACTTTTATTTACTGATTTTTTTTTAAGTATACAAAACATCTTGAATCTATTTTCTCATATATTTACATACGTTTTAGGCTTAACTTCGAAATACAGTGAAGATTCATGACTTCTATCAAATTTCATTTATCTCTCTTTTTTCCATTTCTAAACTATATAGTTTGCATACTTGTTGATAAATTTTAGCATTTACGAATTTACGAAGTTTAAGTGTAAAGACCAAAGTGTACCAAATTTCATTGATTTTTCTCGTTACAATTTTGAGTCATCGTGTTCACAGACCAACGGAAATTTTATTCATTTATTTATTTATTTTGGAGACTGAAAAAGATCCCAAATTCAAAGATTAGACAAAGTATGGAGAACGAATTTTTTCATGAGGAATTTTCACAGGTAAGTACACACACATTTAGATTGGTTGTATGAAAATATGCATTTTTTTTCATATTTTACTAGTCGCTTTTGGTGAATAGCTGATTTGTTGGGGATATTTGGTTGAATTTAATTTCAGCTAAATCATTTACATATAATTTTCTGCCCTTGATTTCATCGAATTGCCAGATATTAAATCTGTGTTATTTTAATTGTCTTATGCTCCGTTTATGGTGTACATGAACTATTCGTACAATTCAATGGCTCCATAAATTACCACTGTGTACATGAATCCTTCGTACCATTCAATGGCATCATTCGTTTACCATTGTGTGCATGAATGCAGCCCCATATCATAGCGCCGCTCAAAACGTAAATACTCGGTTCGGCTATTTTCTAAATTTCACGGTACTGTAGCTTTAATTCTTTATATATCTAATAAATTACAATAATATTAAACTGTATCATTTTTTTCTCTCCTTTCAACAAAGTAATGAAAATCACGTGGCTAAATATTTAATGAAGCAGTCTGAATTTCAAACAACAATGCACGCTACTATTGGAAAATATTTTTAAAAGATTTTGAAAATTTCCAAAATATAGTAAAACACTTTTTTAGACAATTAGTTTGGTATCTTTAAAAAGAAAAATTTTGGAATTTTCAATAGTGTAAAATTCAATATTATGCAATAATATTTTCCGAAAATTTCCTTTCTTATAAACATAATCAATTTTTAAATTGAATCAGTTTTTAGCTATCTTGTTCGCATACTTCGAAATATGCAGAATGATAAAACGGGAATCTTTTAATAGATTAAGTCTGAAATATGATTCTGTCTACATTTCTAATTATAAACGTATAGCGCTTAATTTCAACCATCTTACTATTTGCAGTTTTGAATTATCATGTTTACGTGTACAGATGAACAGACAACCGAGCATATTCCATTCAGCATTAAACAAAAAACCTGCGAATTTAAGGAAAAAGCAACATACCAGTTTTGCAGCTTTTTTTTTAACCAGTTATCGTGTTCACATACAAGCTGAGAAACAGCCAGAGAGACGCTAATTCTATCCAGTGGGAGGGTTTTTCCAGAACTTTTCTCCCATACACTCGAATAAAAGTGTTTCTTCGTCTTTCTGTTCCTCCGTATATAAACTGGAGACCTTGAAGAAGGTTACGAATTCCACGAACACTCTTCATTTCAGTATCCCGAAACTGCCATTTTCCGATGATTCTACCTCGCTAAGCGGTGAGACGCGGAAGGATAAGAGCATTTTCAGAATTCTTCGCCATTCTTTGACCTTGATTTTCTCCACATTAGATACTTTTTCATTCAGTTTTTTTTTTCATTTGTATGTAAGTATTATGTCAAGTTGTAAGTATTATGTAAGTTGTGCATTAATTGCTGATATGGCTAGGTCAAATGGCAAAAATGTTTTCAGGTGTGTCACGAAGAATATTTTGTACTTCATAAAATGAGATAAAAATTATCTTCCGTTGTTAATCTCAAAATGTTATCAAAAAATGCAATTCTTCTTGTTGAATGAGTCATGCTTTAGTGTTTTGTGCTTCGTGGTACAGAAAAAAAAGCGGAATATGCATTTTTATCATCTTCTTTTCAATCAATTGAATGCAAAATTTGGCATAAATCTAAAATTTTAATGAAAGTATCTCTTACAAAATTCTCCCTCTTCTAAATTGTTGCATTTTTTAAGTTATCGCGTTTGCATGAATTTGAATTGCAAGTCGACAGAATTTCTATCCTTTGGCGGGTTTGTTTCAGAAACGGATTTAGATCTACACTTTAGATGATAAAACTGTATACTAAATGTTATTCCCCCTGATTTTTAGATCTTTTTATTGAACGCGTTCGTGAGTATTTAGACAAATGAACAAAATTTTATATGGGTGGATTTCGTTTGAAATTTGATAAAAATTACAAATTTGGAGTCAAAACCAATTACCAAATTCCATCAAATCGTTTTTCGTGTTCGAAGTCTGACAACTAAAAGTTCTTTTTAACCAAATTCCATCAAATCGTTTTTGTTTTTGTTTTTTTGTTCGAAAATTAACTACAATAATATTTTTTTAATCAAATTCCGTCAATTCGTTTTTCTATCACAAAAAGTAACTACAAATTATGTTTCTTTTAGCCAATTTCCATCAAACCGGGGTTTTTTTTGTTGTTCGAAGACAAGCTACAAAAATATGATTTTTAAGTCAAATTCCATTGATATCGTTTTTCTTGTTTAAAAACCAGCTATAATAAATGTTTTTTAAACCAAATCTGATCAAAGATAATCTCAAAAGTGTGATTTTTGAAAAAAAAATATAGTATTTAATGAGGTTAGAAGTAATATTTGGGAATATCTATTGAAACCTCATGACAGAATTTTTTGACAATTACAAAAATCACTTTGTACACTTCAAGAGAAAGTCAAAAAGTGCAATTTTTTCCCTTAATAAATAATAAATCATTCATTAAAACAAATAACTGAGAGGGCAAGAAAATCATATTTGAGACAAGACCAAAGGTAAAGTGAGGTAAATTATCTTCATTGGTTAGTACAGTTATATTAACTTTCCATCCCGAAAACATATCATGGTTATTTAGGAATATATCTTGTAACTTTGGAGAATAGTCTGAATTTCGTGATTTCTTTTTAAATTTAAACACCTCAGTCTGTAAAAGATAATAAATTAAAAATGCTAGTGAAAAAATTCGTCACGAATATATGCGGCACTGAATGACTTTCAATTTCGCTTGAACAGGTTGCTGCAAAGATAATTAGAATTCAGTTCATAGATTTAATCGCTTAATCGAATGAGGAATCTCAGAACCAACTTACCGCAACATTTAGCATTCAGTCAAAGATGTATAGTTGTTTGAATATCTTGAATATTGAACATAAGCAAATAGTTCAGCCATCTACTGGACAGACTTGAAAGAATCGACTGTAATGCTTTTTATGATTAAATATATTTTCCCGATACCAGAAGAAGAGTATTCTTTGCATAAATCACAATATTGCATTAATGAGAATATCAAAAAAGTGATATTTTAACAAAAATTAAAAATAGTTACTTTTTTATGTATGATGTGAAGAAAGATAAAGAATTATAATCATCAACTAACTCTAACGGAAAAAAAAATTCTGAATTATACCTGATGATCACTCAAACAGCAGCTCACTAAATGGAGGGAATTTAGTATGCAATTTGTAAATATAAAGATTGCACACCTTTAACACTCTTTTAATATGGATTTATATCAAATTTCAGACATAATCCGACTACAGAAAGTCCGTCTATCTTCTCGGGGCCATCATGATTCAATGGTAAATTGTCGTTTTAGGAACCAAATGTCTCCAGGTTCGAAGCACGAATTTTTGCACGAATGCACTAAAGATATTTCATGTGTATAGGCCTAATTCATTTTGTGAACTTAATGTCTTCTCATTGGTGTGGTACCGATGTTTGGAGAAGGGAATGTCAGTTCAGGAATTGTCCTCATCATCTGACTGGGATTTAAAATTTCAAAACCAACCTCAAAATAGCATTAGTGTTATTTCTAAAAAGGCGCAGTATGAAACCAAAGTCTTCTATCTGCTCTTTCACATTTTATACATGTGAATGGTATAACTCAAATTCCAAGTGCTGGATAAATAAAATTCTGAATGAAATTATAATACAAACAATGTAAATCTGATTCCACTTTTGGAAAAATTTTGTTAACAAGTTTACAATTTGTCGACCTGACTATTCAATTGTGTGAATGTAGTAGCTCAAGAACAAAACAAACTAGAATGTTGAATTTTTTTGGGCGATTTTTGCATCTAAACCTTAGAGGTTTATTTAATTTTGGACAAAATTAAACTACAAGTAGACTGTCTATTTATTTGTATATCCTCGTGTCTATAAACGTAAGGTAAATAATATTCGGTACATGGTCTTGACATAAAAAATTTATATTCCTGAATTTTATACTCATTATGTCTACAGGAAAATATCCAAAATACTTATTCAAGATTTCAAAATTTCAATTGCAGTTGAAAGGTATCGTTTTATTGAAATTCTTTTGCCTTTATATACAACAAGATTTTTAAACACTCTGCTCTAACAATGGGTTAATTAGCATAAAAAACCCTTTTTCTTTTACAATTTGAGGATTTAAATCCCTATAAAACTTATTTGTGGTATTAGAATATTTCCTATACAATCATTTTTAGAATTAACATTTTGCAACGTAAATTCAACATTTTCTTAATTTTACTATCAATTTTACAACATCCTGTAGCAGCAACTGAATCTTCAACATTACTTAGTTGTACATTCTCTCATGTCTAAACTCGAATAACAATTTTGATAATTGATTATCCTGAAAAGTTCTCTGTTTTTTTCTAAATCATCTGATTTTTTTCCTTCGTAATAATTTTTATTCTAGTTGAATAAAACTAGAACTAACTAGAAAAATTCCTAAACCAGCAGATAAATATACTGTGTATCACATTCTAAAAAATCATTCATACGATCCTACAGAAAACTATTTGGTTAACCATGTCTGTGAAACTGAGTTTCTGAATTGACTAATTCTGTCAATATTTTTAACATTATTCAACATTTTAAATCTAGATTAAATTTTAAAACCTGAATTGTGATAAGGAAGAAACAGATTTTAGCACCAAGAATATTTTACACTCGGTATTTCCTTTAAAATTGCATTTTACTCCTTGCGTTGTGAAGAAAATCAAATTTAAAAATTTTTTTTCCAAAATTCCGCATATTTTTATACATTACTATCCATTTTTGGTAACAGTTCATTCGCGAGAATATTGGTTGTGTAATTAAAATAGTGGCTGTGTTCCAATGAAGTCTCTTATGCATAGCTTTTTGTTCATAATTCTTTCGAAAACATTTTTAAGCTTCAAATATTAACATAATCATCAAAGATATGTTATTTTATGAGCCTTACACTTGTTCTAATGATTGGGTAGATGAACCATCCAAATAGAGTCAAGTCCCTTGACATCGAAGTGTTATTAAAAATTTAACTGAGTTGTTAATTTGACTTTCTCGATGTAGCAACTTCACTTTCTTATTTCTCATGTAAACTACACATGTAATAAATGGAATCTTTTTTCACAGCTTTCAAAAATGGAAGAAAATTAACAGTATAAATATTTGATTAAACAATGAAAATGGATTGAATTGCACTTCAACATTGAAATCTGTTTTAGAAAATTATAATAAAAAAATATTTTTAAAAATTGCTAATAATCAGAAGGAGTTTGAAAACTTGCATGTTTAAAAACAACGTTAAAGTCAGATTTGCCAACAATATCTTTGGCAGTAATAGCTGAAAAATGAACGATAATCACGTACTTTTTAATTAAAATTATTTTAAAATTTGAAATTAATTAAAAAATTACTCAGGATTACGTATTTCTACATTTCAAAGTACATTTTTCCAAATCTGATAGCTCTAGCTCAAATGATCTGTCCTGTAAAGTGCCAAAAAACATTCGCATCTTTTATTAGTAATTAGGGGGCTTCGCAGCCAGCTCGCCAATTCTGATTTGTTCAAATATGTACATGATGTTCTTGAATTTCAGTTAGCAAATTTTTAAACACCACTGGCCCTTTGTTCAATGCTGGAAGTTTAATCTTTCCATGATTAGAATATAGATTTTCCGATCAGTCTATTTCCGATTCAAAATTCAAAGTCCAGCAATGAGAACACTCTTTGCTTATATCTTCAATATCAAAATATTAAATCAATTTTCCACATTTTGCCGCCAACTTAGCATCTTCATAATCAGCGGTTTTTTTTTTTTTTTAATAATTTGTCTGATTCTCACTCAGTCTTTCTTCGCATTTTTTTCTTCATCTGATATCGATGGACGCCCCATTACTATTTAAGAAATAATGTAAATTTAACACGTGCATTACTTAGATAATCATGCGTCGGCTAACCAAAAGACGAGTTTGAACTTGAATGTAAACAGTGTAGGATATAATGACAAAGGCTATTATACCCTGACCAAGAGATGAAAAATTACCATTTCGTGAAAAAGGCAAACAAACTGGAAAGTTAGTGTTGCCTCAAAAGGTGTGTCTAAAAGTAGAATTAACAAATAATATTGTTTTAAACTCATTTGCTGTTATTTTGGTGTTAATTAAAGCTTTGCTGGCGTCCTGGCATAGGGGTAGCGCTTCCCCGTGACCTGGGCGTCTTGGGTTCGAGTCCCGGTTCGGGCGTGGTTGTTACTGTGTTCTATCTGTGAGGGGTGTGAATGTGCCCCACTGTAAAAAAGGGTTGTGCAAGCGAATGTGTGTGTTTCATCTTCGTATGAGCTAGAAGTCAGACTTCTGCCCTCGGGTGCTCAGGGGTCTTTACCCTCAGAAGCTACTGCACCCCCTTTCTGTGGTAATGCGGACACGACATCATCATCAATTAAAGCTTTAAGTTTCCTTTTTGTCACCATTTCACCGTCAAATGTGATATAGTTACTTACTACAATCTTTTCATTGAATATTTCAAACAATACTGGACCTCAAATGTTCTAGGTCAGGTGACTCGCTATCTACCACTCGCAAAGCGAATAAAATGCAATGTTTACGTAAAATTTTCTTTTTATGTGATAGATAAAAATGAAATCATGATAAGCGAATCCTGAAATAAATGTTAAACTCTGTTAAAACATAAAAAGGTTATATAGATAGATAGAAAGATTTTTAATCTATAAATTGTGTTGTGCGTGCATTGCAGTATTTTTGTGATTTCCAAATAATTTTGCCTTTCATCACCTGTTCTGTTGAACACATAAGATAAAAAGATTCATAACGTAACTTGCACTCATCACTGTTATTTTACGACTTCGTTATCTGTGTCAATATAGATTGTTGAATTTTTGTCACGGTCATTCCCTAGAACATTTTTTTACTAGCACCTCAGAAACCTATAAATAGCAATTAGGTTCTATGAAAAACAAAAGGTGGGAAGAAACAGATAATATTTTTTTTCTTTACATCAGAAAATATTTTGGTGGAATGACGGAAATAAGTAAATGAAACGCATTAGCATTTACGTGAAAAACCGTCACGCGTTTGCGGCGGTAACACATTAAATTTTGCTCAAAGCAAACTCGTGAAAATCGTGACTTAGTTGATTATACTTTCATCACGTGATTCTTCCTGTGAAGAAATATCGGTTGGTTCCCATAATGCAACTGCGTTAATTACATCATTTTATATGTATTTTTTATCACTGATTCAGAGAAAATGGATTGGTAATCCTCGAGATGACATTCCATTTATATGACACATTAAGTGAAAAAAGTAGAAAGATATGAGTTTTTTTTTTATTTAAATGAACATTGAAAAATATTTCTAGATTAATTTAATGAGTTACACTTTAAAGGCTTATTTACAAACAGATGACTATATCTGAAACTTGAAAAAAATACAAACAAATTACAATAAAAGAATCAATTTTAATTATTTCACACTCCGTGAAAAAAAAAATAGAAGAACTTTCTATTTGCACTTTTAAACTGTGCAAATAAAAATTTTATGAATAGGAGATTCTCCCACCATTGACTTTGATTCTTTTAAAGATTCGATTTGGCATTGAATCATATAAAGTTTGAATTTCTGTTTGGCAAAATTTTCCTTATATATCACTGAAAGTTCCCCGAAGTCGTCTACATATTCAAACTGTTTGTCTTCCCCGTAAATGATCGATGCACAATCGTTTCTCACATGTTCTGGACAAGGTTGAGATTCGGGATTTCAGCTGACCGAGTAAAATCCGAATATTATTTTCTGCAAACCAATTTTTTTACATAATTAGCTGTGTGGATTTATGCTCCTACATATTGAAAAATCCTGACATTTCTAGCTAGCTCAACTCCATAGAGAAGGAGACATGAATTCAAAACTTGGATATAATCTGTGTGTTTCGGTTTGCCATTCATGAATGCTAGTCTTGTTCTTCCTCCGTCACCGATTGCCAAACAAATCATAAAATTCCCTCCTCCCATTTGTCGGATAGAATAAATCTTTTCTTTGTTACTGAGACAACGTCCATAGCATTGATAGCCATCTGGGACATTTAAATTAAACTTTTCCTCATCATAAAATATAATGAAGGTTCATTCTGAATTCCAAGAAGTGTGGCTTTTAGCCCACTGGATTTGGTGTTCAATGCACTTTCAGCCCATCTAGGTTGGCTATTCCTTTATGTGAATACGACTTTTTGAAGCTTATGTAATTAGACAATTCTTCTTGAAATGTGTATGATACCAGCATCGTTTAATGCTTTGAAAACACGTTTATTCTTTTTTTAGTTCTCGAAAGATTTTTCTTTGATCATTGCATTGCTTTGATCATTGCATCATTGCATTGATCATTGTTAGTCTTCTTTTTGATCTCCTGACTATTAAGATTTCTTATTAAATTCGAAATGAATTTAGACGGATATGTAGCTGATTGCAATCATCTCTCATATTTTTGACATCATTTTTGTAAGTGATAATTTGATCTTTTTTTAATCTTAATTTTATCTTTTAAAGATGCTTCTCTAAACTCTCTAAAAATGATGAAAACGACGGCTTTTGATAAAATATAATGTTTTTCATTACAAAAATAGTTAAAAAGAAGGAAATGCCCACTTTTAAGGTTTATAATATCTTCTAAAATAATTATTTTAACATTATTTAGTACATGGGTACTTCTTTTCTCAGGCACCGGAAATCATTTAAGTATTGTTTTTTTATAACTTTTAGTAATTTATAAAATTTGCTCTTTAAATAATGAAAGAAAAAAGTAGTTAAATAAGCGGAAGAAAAGGAATTTGGATCAATATTATTAAAATACAAAGCATAATTAAAAAATATGACTTTCCTACTTTTTCACATATTGTTGAGAATTCCCAATTGAATAGGTTAATTAACAATAATGGGAAATAAAATTTCTAGAAAACAGGTAACAAAAGTTACAAAAAAGTATTCAATGAAAGTAAATCTATAATTTCATTTAAAGGTTATTTAATTTATTATTCACTAATCGATTTTACCGACTAGCTAGTTCACAGGAATTATTGTGTGCAACAATTCCTGTGTACACAACAATATTTAGGTACATTAGGTGCATAGGTACATTTCCATAAAACCTTTTATTTTTATTAATCTATCATTACTATTAAATTTCAAAATTTATTATGTTTGCAATTTAAACTATTTTAGAAGCAATACATCCGTTTTAGACATTACTGTGTTTGTTTCTGGAATCTGTTTCGTTTAACGAATTATAGATACATTACTTATAAACCATTGCCTATTTATCATTTCTTATTTTTTTAAATAACAAGAAATGATCAACTAAAACAATAAATTGCTTACTAATTTATAACAAGCGTATAAAGTATATAAGTATCATGGGTGAAATCATTCAGTTTCAGAGTTTTTTGTGTAATATCGAATATGTTTTATAACTTTTGCAATATTCTAAAAAAAAATTATTTTTCATTCGATAATCCAGTCGTGAAAATATCCCAGAATTCTCTGCACATACTCTCTAATAAATGTACTTATGCAATTATTAACCACATGGCATTAGTAAACAATAGCTTCACAAAATCTTAATCCCATGCGATCGCTAGCAATTGATTGGTGGGATGCGCTTAAAACAGAAATAATAGAAAACCGAATATGAAACTTTGGGAAACTTTACTTCAACCAACTGAAACCAAAATTTAATACAGAATTACAACTGTGGTCGCAAATTCACACATTAAATTTCATATATTTAAATCATTGCGTTTTTGAGTTATTACATTTAGATGATTGTGAAAGTAGAAATAGTAGATGATCATCCTCTGGATTTGATTCCAACTATCATATATATATATATATATGATATTTGGAATCAAATCCAAATATATATATATATATATATATATCCAATGATATTTGGAATCAAATCCAAAAATATTGACAAATATTTATCAAAATTAAAGAAAAAATCGAATGGCAAATAAATTAATATATTAGAAAAAATAAATGTTTTGAATTATTAAATGTTTGCAATGATTATTATTATTATTATATAATTTCAGAAATTTTTTAAGTCAAACTCTAAAATTCACTTAATTTTTAATTTATAACAATTCTAATTAAAAATTTTTAAAAAGTTCCTAGTTGCACTTTTCTATACTTCAAAGTATGTTTTCTTCAAATTTCGGTTCTAGATCCAGTAATCTTCTCTGTACAACGTCAGACCATAACATTCTTTTTTGTTATTAATAGAGAATTTTGAGAATTAATAGATGCATTTATTTATTTTGATTTGTTTTGTGTTTATTAAGATGGAATTTTGTGATCGATTTATTTTACTCTCTTCTGGATGTGCTAAATTTTGAAATTTTGTACACTAATATGTTCTCAATGATACCACACTATTATAATATTATTAGAACTTAGTTATCTATAGATCGAGTAATTAAATTAAATTTTAATTCTGTTCGAAGGGAGCCGCTATTTGGAATTCGAAAAGAGTGCATTTCAGGATTCCATAATATTTATAATAAATATTCCAAACATATGAATTATAGACTAAAAGCATAATTTTAACAAAGCATTTTCGTTTTTAGCATAAACTATTGAAAATTCGTTTTTAAAAATTTATTCTTATTCATCTTATTTTTTCCCACAGTTCACACCAAGAAAAAAAATTGTTGAAAAATGTAAGAAATCTAAGATATCGAAAAATCCTTAACAATCGAATCAAATAAATTTAATTCATTTTTAATTACAAGAATTTTTATATAAATATTAAACCATATAAATTTCGATACAGTTTAATAAGATTATTTAAAATTATATCTGAAAAATCTGAAACACTCAGAATTATTTCAGAAGTAGTTTCAATATACTTTCAATATTGTTTCAAAATTATTTTTCCAAATTTTTCATTAAAAAAAATCGGATCTATAAATTGAAAACCATCCTAAGAAAAACAAGAGTTTTTTTGGAGAGTCATAATCCTAATAACAATTGGAATTTTTTGGAGAGTTCACAAATGCTGTTAAATTTTCATAACCGTTCAATACAGAATTGATTTATTCGGAATATCTAGAAACATTTTGTTGTCACCATTTTTTTTTTTTTTTTACTTTCATGTTATTTATTAAAGAACAATTTCTATTCCCAAAATTCTTACTGAAGTAAAAATATTGAATGATTGAATATAATATCAAAAGTCAAATAGATACAGAATTCCGAAAATTCACACTTATTGATATGGCAAAAAATGTAGAAATGGCAAAAATTCTAATGTTTTTCCCCCTTTTTCTAAAATTTCATATTTTTCCACTTTTCTCATTCTTATTTATAAATCAACCCTAAAGTCAAAATTGATCAAAATATATCCTAAATAAGTTTATTCTAACCTTTAGTTTCAGGACAGGATCAATTATAAAATGAATTTTAAGATTTTTTTTATAAGTCTGACATCAAAAGTCTCGTATTGCATACAACATTTCTGAAAACTGTAAAAATTAATATGCATAGAATTCAAAAGGAACAACAAAACACCTTATACCATATACATACATATGTACATTATATATATATCTATATATATCTTTGAAATAAAGCATGTAAAAGAATCGAAAGTCGACAGGCAAACAAATTATACAATTAAGGAAAAAAATTAAGACATAAAACATTTATTATTTTAAAATGAAACCAAAAAAATGGATTTTTCCTTTTAACATTCACGGTCAAAATTTAAGAAATCCAGGTGTGAATGTTTTCTTTTTTTTAAAATAACAATATATATTACATTCCAATCATTTTGCAATTGATATTCTTTCGATTCTCTTATCTTTCTGTATTTGATATAAAAAATAATAGGATAACAAAATAGAGTAAATTCAGATCCAGAATTTCATCAAATACATTGAATCTACACGTATTGAAGCCTTTGTAACAATAAAGTACAAACATAAACAAATGAAAAAAATATAGAATAATTCGCCTCTTTCCTTTCTATATCTTTTAAGCATTGTTAAATCAAATAATTTTTAAGCAAAAATTTATTACAGACATAATTTATATTATAGAACGTTTTGTACAGTAACTATACTCAAGGAATCCGTACTTTTTAAAAGCAAAAAACAAAGTTATTTTAGGTATTCTTAACACTGATACTTTATTGAAAAATTATTTATTTTACTGTATAATATTTTTTAGAAAAATATGGATTTTATAGGAAGTACAATACATACAAACCATTCCATAGAACATACTTTGGATATCAACAATAATATTTTATACCGTATAAATATTTTAAGAACATCTGAAAATTTAAATTATAAGTTGTATTAATTCTGGAAATGTCCAAAAGAAATATTTTTGCAAAACTTTATAATAAAGGCCAACCATTATGAATTCTTACCTTCAATGGCAATGAACTGTAGAATCATAATCTTTAAAACACTTAGTAACATTTTGTTGACAGAAAAATCTGCAACTATTGTGAAAATAGATAAAACAAAACAACTGTTCGTCGATTCCCTTCGATTTTCTAAAATTCAACTCGTCTTGCGTTCTGTTCACTCTGAACAAGTGTAAATGACTGAATATTTTTCGGAACCAAGAGAGAGTGATACCGCGATGTTTTCTATTCGAACAGGTGGATATACTGAATATTGATAAGGTATAAATGGATAAAAAAATTTACGACAGACAGAGAATTGCCATATTTTCTCAAGAATTAGAAGAAAATAACATCTTTATTTAAAGTCAGAAATTCAATTTAGTTGGATTTTGTTGAACAAAACATATATTTGATCAATAAATGGCAAACAAAATAATAGTTAATAAACAGTAAGAGAACATTTAAAGCGAGGCTCAGCAATCTAAAGACATTATATAAATAATAAAAATAATATCTAATATTTATAGAAATAAAATGAAAACACTGTACGAACTTACTCTTACATGACTGTTTTTCGGTGAAATCAAGTTTCAGATTAAAAACACTCCAACCCTGAAGCGAAAACATTACAAACGTGCCACTATTGCCCACAAATTCGATGAAGAAAAATGGGTTCAATATTTAATTTGCAAAAAAAAGGGTAAAAAAAAATGTGTGATATAGATCGAAGTCTAACAATTGCTTAGGTTAACTGCAATTCTGATGCAGATTGTCTATTATGTTGATAGGCTAAAGAATTTTATTGTAAATTACTTTGTATCACTCGTTACCATCATGTCAAGTGATAAAAATTATCAAATGTGTTATATACCTTAATCAATGAAAAAAAAAATGGAAACGAAAAAACAATTTTGAATATAATTGTTTTTATTGTTTCAATTTACCTTATGTCTGTTACAACTTTCACCATATTCAGTGCAAGTTGTAATAATAGGCTACTTTTGAAAAAATATTTATGATGCTAAGTATTTTTCTAAAAATATTTACAACTAGATCTAGTTTCCCTATATAAAATTTACTGCCTATTTATTTGTTCGTTTGAATCTTATATATTTG
Organism: Argiope aurantia; assembly: GCA_026543865.1. Lineage (NCBI taxonomy): Eukaryota > Metazoa > Arthropoda > Arachnida > Araneae > Araneidae > Argiope > Argiope aurantia. The sequence goes on along the minus strand of JAPMOR010016517.1, from coordinate 93,593 downwards.
CACGCTTCTTGACGGATTCCAGTTAGGAGAGAGGGAAATGGGCAGCTCAGCTATCGTCCTCGCCATCTGACCATGGTTCAAAAGGTATTTTGAGACGTCTGTCTCAAAATACCCCTACTGTTGCTTTAAAAAAAAGGGACGTTAATATAATTGAACCGAACCTTGACTGATTCGAATTAAATTTCGCATTCCTTTTATTCAATAGATGGATTAATTGCGTCATTAAATTTGATATGCCCTTTTCAAAGAGAGCGGAGTGAGGTAGAAGTTTTTTTCATGTTCTCACCATAACTTCGAAAATGTGCCCTCACACAAGAAATACTTTTAATCTTAGAATTCAAAATAATTAGCTTTCAGTAGCATGATTCATTCATTTTCAACCATTTCTCAAATTTAATTATTGTTTTAAAATAACTTAAACATATATTTTAACAATTCGGTTTTTTTTGTTTCGTTTCTGAAATATTAAACCTATGTATACTGTTTTATCATATTTGTTAATCCCGTGTTTTAGCCAGTATTAAAACAATTTTCTTTGTACTTTTTCGTTTTTGCTTTTATGTTTTTGTGTAAACATCCTTTAATATGCAAACGCAATAATTAATCTTTAAATGCCATCTTAAAAAATTATTGCAATTTCCAGTTCCGTTTGGCTTTGTTTTATTAAATATTTTATCATTTTCATTTTTTTTTTCTTTTTTGTCTCTGCGGCATACTATGAATCTTTTTAACGACAGATTTTGGCTTTGACTCAATAAATAAGATTTTATTTCACGTGATAAATTTAGAAATTTTTATTCAAATATTACATAATTAAAAACAAAATTCCTAGTGCCTAGAGTTCACTATTATCTCTTTTTTTTTTTGTAGAAAGAAAGACAGATCCTAAGACTGGCTCTCAAGGGCATAAATATGAATTGGCCTCCAGAGTTTCACCAACTTATTTCCACTAGAAGTGCTTTTGAAAATTTCTGTAAATTTATTGTTGACATCTGTAATCCTTCATAACTGTTAAATTTTCTTCTTTTTCTTTTTGAAATGTGTTACATACTTACTTCTGTAAGCCCCGTGTGATACTTTGTGGTGCACGGGGGATTTATAAATGTTCAAGAAAAAAATAAATAAAACAAACATTTATAACATTTTTGTTATACATATATAATTAGGAATCAAAATTCCTATACTGGATTGTAAACTTTAAAGAAAATTTGAATATCACGGCACCTGTACGCTTATGAATGCCAAAGTAAGATTGCAAAATCTGTATGAAACCAAAAATGTTTCCACAAGAAAAGTACACACAACAAGAATATTTTCAAAAAAAATCTATTATTTGCATGCATAGTAAATGTCGCATTTTGGTCCATGACAAATATTTACTTGTGCTTCTCAAATTTTGTAATCATTGGAATTTGTTGTTGTTTCTTACAGCACTAGCCACGGACAAGCCCGTGGGTTTAAGCCAGAGGGGGAGCGTCTCTTGTTTTTATAGTAGCGTCAACTAGAGCCAAAAGTAAGACTTTGCTACTCATGCATCACTCATTCGCTTGCACAACCCTTTTTTGCTGGAGGGCACATTCACATATCTCACAGATAGAACAACGGAGGAACAACCATGCCCAAACTGGTACTCGAAACTGAGACGCCCAGAACACGAGGAAGACGCGCTACCCCTGTGCCAGGATGCCGGCTCATTGGAACTTTGTTTACAGTAGCAGTTGATATTAAAACGCATGTGTGTATTATGATATCAAGTATTAAATGAAAGAAGTTTTAAGTATCTAAAACTTCTTATCTTAAAATTGTCTATCGCTTAAGAAAATATTTAGTCTGAAACTTGCCAACATCGACTTAAAAACTTTATAGTTCTCACTCGGTCAAATATATCTTGCTAGGTTCTAAAATGTGAATAATTAATCAAATAATGTTCAATTAATTAAACAATCTTTATAGATTGTTTAAACATTGACATGAAGAATCTAAACTATTTGAAATCTTTAATATTGATTAATTACTATTCTAATTAGAAATGAACATTCTAAAATATCTAAAGGGGGTTGAATATAAGAATCCGAAAACTGTAACGACGTAAATGTATTTTAATTTTTTTTCATGTACGTAGAACAAATAAACGCAGGTAGAGTCCTTGATATAGCAGCAATATTTTATAATTTTAAGACTTCCAGTTCATTAAATCCAACTTACTTATCAATAAAGTGGTTAAAATAATAAAATAAATTTTAATTCCACATATGTGCCAAGCCAAATGAATTTTAGATATTAAGAAAATATTACTATATTTGCTGAGGCTCTACAGAGCATAAAACTGAATCTACAGATGGCCACAAAATAAACTTTACACCAATACTCAACCAATTTTTTACAAGATTTATATTGTGAGACGAATCGATTGATTGCAAAAATTAGCGATATCGATTCACTATCCATACGACAAATGTATCGATTTATAATTGAATTCTATTTTTTTTAAGTTCGATTTATGTCGATATATAATTGAATCGTTTTTCAAAGGTAGATTTTATATTATATCTCTTACAAAGGTTAGTTTTATGTAGAATTAATTCTTTTTTTTTATATTCCCCTTCAGTGGTTAGTTTTATAAAATCCTTTCTAAAGATAATAATAATAAAATGATATATTGCTTTTTTTCAATTCCAAAGATTAGGTTTATACATGTACATTTTTTTTTCAATTTGATTCAATTGTTGGTTCTAGTGAAATTCAATTGTTGATTCTAGTTTGCAAGCTTAATTCCAAGGTTGGTACAACATATGATTAAAAAATTAGCCTTTTGAAAAACATTCATCGAAGGAATGCTTTTTAAAAAGCCAATTTGTTTATATTATATTTTTTTAAAAATTAAAATATGTGCAATAATTAAATTACAAAAAAATCAATGTATACAACAACGACAATAATAATACTTAAAAATTTCAAATGTATACAACAATAATATTTTGAAACGTTCAATTATTTACATTTTTTAATGCATTTCCCTTGAGTTTTCCAAAATAAGATTTTATAAATACATACCTAATTTTTTCCTTTTTTAACATGAAGAATTTTTTTTCAGGAATGTCTGGATTAAAATGTTTAAAATTGGTTCATTGTTTTAATCGTCGTCATGTCGAATGTGAAAGGGGGAAATGGCGCGTTTATTAACAAAAACAGTGTAAAGTTAGTGTTTGAAATTGAAGAGTTTATTTTTTTTACCTGCCTATTTATATAGAAATTTTTTTTTCTGTTGATATGATGCAATTCCATGTAATTCCTGAACCTCAAATCTTAAATTTTTTAGAGGGGTAAGAAATTTTTTTAAATCATTTTCAAAATACTACATAATTAACTTTATAATTTTCATGATAAACGGTTTTTTATCTAGATATTTACCAAGAACTGATTGCTTTTTTGAACTACAGATATTTGCTGCTCACAATTGCGATCGAAAACAGTCTGGTTTTTTTTTTTGTTTTTTTTTCATATTTGAATATTGATAGTTGTGGTCCTCTATCCAAATGTGTTAACTTTAACTTTGGACTTTGGGTTTTCTCAGTAGCTGAGTTATTCTTTCGTATCACTGCTCACAGGTGTGAACAATTATTCTGTTAAAAATAAAATGTTAAAAATAACATAATATCTTAATAATTAATACACAAAAATTATACCTTTATATAATAACATATCATTAAAAATATTCTTTGAAATAAAAAATATAAAATACCCTATCACACCATTTGAGTATTTTTTATATTATGTTATGTTAATTTGTCACCTTTATCTGTCACTTTTTCGGACTTTGTCGTTTTTTGCCAAATTAAGAATGTTATTAAAAAACTTTAAAAATTCATTCGTTTTCTCAAAATTGAGAGTATTATGTATTCTTTTATAAATTCTTTCGTCTTTTTTTTTGCGAGATTTAAAGTGTTATATAAAAAACTTGAAAATTATGTTATTTTTGCGATTTAGTGTGTTATTTAAAAATTTTGAAAATTCCGGACTTCGCCATCTTTTGCAAGATTTCGAGTGTTATCAGAAAAGTTTGAAAATTTGTCGTTTCCTGCAAGATTTAGCGTGTTATTTTAAGTTTGAAAATTACTATGCCATTTTGAAAAACATCTTTCTCATTTCAAAAAAAAATATTTTAAAATATATTTGGCCCCGTTTATTCGCATTTTGAAAGTGTGTGTGTGTGTGTTTTAAAATCCGAATGAATTTTAAAATCTATATCTTTTATATTGAATTTTCATTTAAATATCTTTAAAATCCATTCGAAACCTTAACATGTCTTGTGAACTATCTCAATATAGGACTTTTTCTGAGACTCAAATAAAAAAAAATAGTATTGATTTAATTCATTGTCCATCTTGTAAAATGGAAATGACTATGAACCAACTAATTAATCACGTCAAAAGAGAAACACGGTGCAAATGCAGTGATAATGTATACTTATTGTATAAGTAATTGCAAACAGAATCGAGGAATAAAGAAAATCGAGGAAATCGAGGAATCGTGGAATCGAGGAAAAATTCTTCTCACATAGTAGTGAGTTTTAAAAAAATGTTTGGAAAAATATGGAATTGAATCTCGAACTGTTTCAACTTCTGGTAATAATGATGATAATAATATTTTCTCTTCGTCCGCTTGTACGCCTTGTAGAAATTTTAAACTCATTCCACGTGACATGTGTGGTCGATTTGTGAGTGAATATATTGGTTTTTACGATTCTCATTTCGAAAAACCTGAAATGTGGGAAATAGGTATAAAAATATTTGACGAACAGAGAGGATTTCATAATGATTTGTATGGTATCATAAACCGGGTTTTGGAATATTGTTCGTTTCAGTATACTGAGACGATCACTTTTCGACGATTCTATCTCACTAAAGCGTGAGACGTGGAAGGATGAGCGCATTTCCGGAATTCTTCGTCATTCTTTGACCTTGCTTCTCGTCCTATTAGACACTTTTTTGTTCGTTTTTTTTCAAGTTTATGTAAGTATCGTGTCGTTTCTGACCTTATTATTTTTATTTTAATTTAGTCTGCGAGTAATCCGAATTTACTTTATTGTTAAATGTAAACATCTCCTCCTTTCATCTTTCCTCTCATCCGTAGTTTGACGAATTAAACCCATCCTAACGCATGCGCAAAAGTGCGGAGGGTTTTAGAATAAAAGGTGAATGAGAATAAATGTCGTGTATCTCATTTTGTTATGGATCGCCCAATAATACTAGCACATGGTATGGCCATTTTATGCACGTCGTTTGATGGACGTGTTGAACAATTAGTAATACGGCAAAACCAAAATTAAAAAGCAAGAGAATGAATATATAATAGAATTCAGGAGTACAACAATCATAATCATAGAAAATGGAGTGTTTAACTAAAAAAGAAAAAAAAAACACGGGATTCAAGCTTTTTTAACTGCACAATTCTTCTGATTCGTGATTAAGAGCCTACAAAAGAAGAAACCGATTTTTATTTGACTTGGATGAATGAAAAAAAAAATAAAGAAAATTTACAATTACTGGAATTGTCAGACGAAGAATGATACGATTGTCAAATCGAAAAGGAAAATACTTTTCAATCCACTGGGGACAAAATTTAAGTTTATGGAAAAACTCAACAAAGTGTGACGAACTAGTTATAGAAAAGAGATAATTACGTGAAGAGTCGTTGAGAAATCAAGTATTCTGAATTGGAGGAAAAATTTAAAAACATCCAAACATCCAAATAACAAGCGCAAGTTATTTGTGAAGAAGGGACAATTTAGTAAAAAAAATGGCCAAAATTCAAGATACATCAATGCGTAGAAAATGGAAAACGCCGCATTACAAACATGGCCCAAAGCAAATGGAAATGGAAACAATTAACAAAGAATGAAAATGTTGTGAGATTATTGATAAAAAGTTGAAAATTGATTTCAGCCGTCTTATCATCCTTTCGAAACAAAGTTACGTTGAAATACAATGAATTCCACAAGAGTCTAAGGATTTTAACCCAGACATTCCTAAAAAAAAAATTATGTCAGAAAAGGAAAAGTTATGGAAACAGCTGATCGTCATAGTTAATTTTCAATAAAAGCGATTTTAGTCATATTCTCAAAGTATTTATATATGTGTGTGTGTGTAAGATATTTTGATATATTTACAAATGAAACAATTTTTTCATATCTAATTTTTAAGAGATACAGTTTAATTTTATACAAATTTAGTGAAAAAATATTGTTTTATGCTTGAAAGAAGCCATCAATATATTTCATTTGAGAAAAAAATATTGTAAAAGTAAGAAATATTTTCTAAAGAATTTAAAAAAAAACTATGATTGATTTTATTTGCTATTTGCTAAATTATTTTTAAAGCATTCAAAAGCAAAGTGAAATTCATGAGTTTTTTCCAAGAATTATGGAATGATTATATTGTTTTTTTAAATTTATACAGTCGTAAAGATAAACTATCTCTTTTTTTCCCACAGTTTAAATCATTTGAAAATATATTTATTAACGTCTGGATTAACGTTTAATGTTATATTCAAGTATACTATATACAGGAAAAAAAGTTCTCAACTATGAAAAAAAATCTTATAAGGCCCTAAATAAATAAGGGCCTAATTTGGTAGTTCTACGTTTAATGGTTGGCTTTATAGAGCGTTTCGAACAATTTTCCCTGTTGCATTTCGCATAAATCATGGAGCAATTTATAGATATTCTGCAAAACTATAAATAATAATATTTTAATATCTAAGGGTGATTCGAACTCTAAGGCTAAATATTGATGCTCAGCAATGTTTTAGATCTGGCACACTTACTTACTTTAATATTATTTTCAAAATTTATTTTTATTTATATAACAGCGATAAGAGACCCTTAAGAATGCATTAAATGCCATTGCAATGAGAAAGTGTATTAATGTAATAACTAAACAAATGATAAATATTGTTGCAAAATATGTTTAAAATGATAGAAGAGAAAGCCGCAAAGAAATAAAATTGGCATTATTGAGGAGATAATGTTTTTGGATTTTAAAAAGATGTAAATATAGGTGCTGTGCTGCCTTTTAGAAAATATTGAGGGGAAACGTGAATTTTTTAAAATACATTTTTAGTTTAAAAATTTTAAATGCAATTTTAGCGGAATCTTACTTTATAAGCATTCGTTGCCCCAAAATCTAACTACTTGTTAAATTTGGTTTCTGGTAAAATGCTCAACGTTCAGCCTTATAAAATATTTAAAATGATTTTTTTTTTCATCATTACATTCAGTAATTTTCAGATAAAATATTTGACAGATTTTCTAGCCTATAAATAATATAATAAACTTTTCAAACAGACAATTTCTTTATTTGTCTGCAGTTTATCCGATAAATAATCTGTTCTTTCAAAAAAGTCATTAAAATAGTGCCGACGTACTGTCTAGACTGCAAAGTCAACATTGATAAAAGTGCTCATTTAGTTTCTTTCCAGTTATAATGCGATGAAAAAGGAAATAGTTTAAAATAAGATATTAAAAAATCGTCATGCTAAAGTAACCGGTCTGTTATCTTTCCGCGTCAGACAGGATAGATGCGAAATTCAAGTAACTAATAGGTTAAACTTGTTAATGTAACAGGTTCCTAAGTTTAATAGTTGCATTCATCTCGGTTTCGGCATACTAACGACATTTTCAGAATAATCACTTCGATTTTCAGGCCTAAATATTCCAAATATCTGCACTTTTTTTTGTTTAGCTTTTTATGAAGATACGGAAGTTTTATTCGCGATAATTACTGCTGATTTTTTCGTGCAGTTTACCGTTTATGGACAATTTTTTTTTAACTTCATTCGAACTTGAAAAATAAAATAATTTTATAGGACAACTTCAATGCGTTCTGTATTCCTCACTTCTCCTTATTTTCGTTTTTAAAAAAATGGAGACTTCCAAAAAGGAACCCAAAAAAGAAGAAATGAAAGAAAATAAATGAAAAGAACTGAAGGAAATTCAAATAGAAGAAGAAGAACAATTTGAAATTGTTCGATGAAGTTCTTCAACAAAACAGAGAAAGCTTATCAGATGAAGCAATCGCAGATGGTGTGGATATTGCGATTCAAAATTTTAAGATTGACATTTCAGGTGCATGTATGAAAGAAAAATATGATAACCCTAAAATGTTATGTGGATTTTTCCATCGTTACTCTCCTCTTTTCGCTACAGTAACCAGAATCAAATTCTTTATTTCCCTTCAAAAATGTGAAGAACTAAAATCTTGTTTTCATCGTCCAATGGTGAAGCTTGTTGACATCGGTAGTGGACCGGGTATCTGCTTGGTAGGTCTTTTCAGTGCTCTTGAAAGTTATGACGAAACTTTTAATAAAGAATTTGGTAGTTTAGAATATAAGTTTCTAGGAGTAACCGCGGTGGATTATAATAAAGATTAGGAAAATTATTTCGGAGATAATGTAAGAAAATTAATGAAAGGCAACTTGGGAAATGCAAATAAATTATTCAGCAAGAAACACATAAAATGTGCATTTGCTCTTTTCAATCTGTTAAATCTTAGTAGTTCTAAATTTGAAAACGAATTTACGAAGCAGATATTAAATGAAGCTGATATTATTTTGATGAAAGGTTTTTTGGACGTTTTGGAGAAAAATCATCACTGATATATAATAGTTGAGGTAAGTGATATTTTAAACATAATTCTTGATTTTACTAGAATGTAATTTTTTTCCACACTAAAAAAATACTTATTTCAAAAATAAATTAAAATTTACTTGTTTCAATCTGTTAAATCTTAGTAGTGATACATTTGAAGAAGCAAAAGAAGCTGATATTATTTTGATGAAAGGGTCTTTGTCTAATTTGGTGAATAATGGTGACAGACATAAAATAATTGAGGTAAGTGATATTTTAATCATATTTCTTAATTCTATAAGAATGTAATTTTTTTCACACTAAAAAAATACTTATTTTAAAAATAAATTAAAATTTACTTGTTTCAATCTTATATCATGGCATGTTTGTTGATATTCTGATTTTATCACCTCATGCTTTGTATTCAAAATTTCGCAATGTTATGAGTTGGGATTTGAATGAGTTTCTAAAAAGGGTTAAAAAAATTTCATAATAAAGTTTCATCTTTTTTTAAACATTTCTTTTCTCTTTTTTTTACGAATTTATTTTAAACTTTCAACAACTAGCAGTAGTCAGCAATCATGATGATATTCCACTTTCCCTGATATTTATTTCCATTTTCTTAAGTGTGGAGAAAAACTTTCATCTTGTATTCATATGACGTAGCTAACTTTTTTAAAAAATTTCCCGTGTCTAAAAATGAAAATGAGCTTTTAAGTTCTTATCACACCCTTGAAATTATATCTTGATACTTGCTGACGTCTCCTCTACAACAGATTTGCAATTTGGTCTCGGAAATTTAGTATAAAAAAACCAATTATTGAAAATTTTGAAAATTTATAGGAATTTCAGTTATTTGTTTACATTTTGAACTTAAATTCTTTCCTATTTCTCTAATCTTCTGACAAGTCCATATGAATGCTATTTCTATCAACTTTTCTTTAGATAAATTGTTAAATTCATTGAAATTTTTCTCTTCATTTTGATGATAACTTTAAAAAATTATTTTATATGAATCAATTTCATTATTAATATTTATTAAATCGATTTAATTAATATTTTATGTGAACCAATTAATAATATTTTTGTAGTAATCGATAAATTAAAACTTTTTTGTGACTTAATTAAACTGTCCACATACGCACAACATGCCCTGAGTGAGGTCTAAGAATTTTTTTTTGAACATCTGATTTTATGTCGAAATACGTGAGGTGCACTTCCTGCCACAAAAATTTGGCATGTTTCTTAATTTTCTTTTTTATGTATAGCAGGAAAACTTTGAAGAATTGTTTCATCTTCTTGAAACCATTTCTCACCATCGCAACACAAACTAAAATTAAAACAGATGCACCAACAAGTTAGAGATAGACATTTAACTTGGCTTCTCTGGCTTTATTATTGTGTTTTAAGAAAAAATGCCAGTTCAAAAGAAAGTGTCAATTTATTTTTTATCGGATTGAATTTATATAAAAGAAATTAATATTTAAAATTAAAAATATATAAAAAAAATTCATATAAATAATATTACGTTGCTGCTCTCATACAAAATACAAAATATACACTCATAAGACCTGTAATTTACATAAAACTAATTTAACTAGAAAATTTAATTATTTTTATAATGAGCATCCTGCAAGTTATAGAAAACACTAATTATGTTTAAGACGATGTTCTTGCCACATATTTGTTTTAGAAAGTAAATATAATTATGTTAAAAGATAATGTTTCTAAGAGATTTATAAAAACAATATGAATCTTAAATAAAAGTCATGAATTAAGTCTCAATGCCATGAGATAAGATTATTTTAATATTTTCTTATAAGAGAACGAAAGAAATACAATGCAAAAAAAAAAAAAAAAAAAAAAAGGAAAAAAACCCCCTCTAAAAGTATGAGAATTGAATTTTTATTAAAACATATTTTATATTATCTCTTGACTGAAAGTTATTCTTTTTACTTATTGGTATTTTTAATGTATTTATTGATTTTTAGTAAATACCAATAATTTGAAAATAATATCTTATATAGTTTTTGGAAAATAGTTTTTGAAAATAGTGTCCTATATTTTATTGCTTTCGGAATATTGCATCAGCAATGAAACCGGGATCTCTACTTGTAATCATAGAATCCCCAACATATGAAATATATTTTCAAAAAGAAGGTCTACTTTTGGTTTTTACTACTAGAAAATTCCTTCCTGCTAGTTCCGAGTCTCTTAATTTGAATGAGCCTTCTGCAGACAGCCTGCAACATTCCACATCTCAAAACACCAATCTGACGTCTCTAGATTCAAATATGACGACATCCTTCAGTTACAACCCTGAAAATCAATGTTTCATTTCTCAGAGTCTCGGAAGTGAGTCTCTAGCATCCGATACCGAACTTCAAGCTTCCGACGCAGAGTCTGATCATGTTTGGGAAAATTACGATCCTGATAGAGAACCTGATATACTTGATAAAAAATATTTATCTGTTCCTGAAGTTAAGAAATATGGCAAGGGTTTCCCTTCTAATGGATCAAACGAACAAATATTTGTGCTTGTAAATAAGTAAAAAATCCTTAAATAAAAAAAAACATTTTTGCCTTTCCAAAAAAATTAATTAATTAAATCATACAGAATGTTTCAAAACTCTTTGTTCAAACTTTAAGTAGTGATTGAACACATTTTGGTATTTATAAATAACAATCAAATCATTTCGTACGTTAGCATTATGAAAGCATTGAATCACAATAGGTATTTACTAGTTTTTTCTAAAATAAAATAAGATTTCCTAAAAAAAATAATTAATGAAATATTTCTTTAGAAAAATAATAAAGATATCCGCCCACTAGATGGAGCCACTAATTTTGAAGCTGTATTCACATTGTCACTGCGATAGTTGGTGTACAATGGCGAGAGCACCATTGTATACTCTCAAGATTTCTCATTTGGCAATTACATCTGTAAAAATCGTGGTAAGAAGTTTTTCATTGAAATAAAAGAGACTGTCATTGTTAATCACCAAATGATAGCAGAAATATATTTAGCATGAAGATTTGAGTGTCAGCACTACAACTATAATAGCCATCCTACCACTTCAACAAACTCTGTAGTCAGTGCTGATAATTTTGAAGCACCCTATGTTAAGTAATAATTTTCAAATAAATTGTCATACTTATTTGAAATTCTATATAAAATGACATAAAATCTAGTTGTGAATGTTTCCTGTATAATGTGAATTTGAGTGTTTATATAATACAAATAATGTTATACTTGTTTGACATGTATTGAATATGATTCGATAAGATAATATAACAAATGAGATTTATAGTCAATAATTAAATATATTTATTTATTAACATATAAAAGGATTATGTCAAGATATGTTAAGAAACTTATGAATTCTATTATTTTCTAATAAAAGAATTTTTTTTTTTTAAACTGCTGTCTCCTGCTTCATTTTTAAAAGCTAGCTCTAGCTTTATTTCCTTGCTTTCAGATTTAATGCTTCAAGGAATCCATGAAGTCCAATCCTTTTTCGATCTTCAAATTTTATATCGAAATATTATACAGTATGGAGTCATTTATTACGCTACGAAATGACATTTTCAAATCAAAACTATTATTAATGGTGTAAAATATGGAGCATCAATGCTTTATTCAACAATATTATTAAATGATTGAAGAATAGAGTAATGTGAAATGTGATTTACATTTCCTTGTAAGGACACACTTGAAAATATTCTTTTAG
>JAPMOR010016517.1:65200-80836 GCA_026543865.1 Argiope aurantia | reverse complement strand
AAGAGTTTTGGAGCTTGAAAGAAAAAAACAACATTGCTTTTATAAAAATTGACGATTGAACAATACAATAGTAACATGATCATTCCAAACCAATTTCAATCAAATTTTCGTTAAAAAAAAAAAATCTGGTTTGGAGCTTGAACGATTTTAAGAAGGGGGAAAACAACCCTTCATTTTCTAAATATCAACGCATATATAATCTGATAATCACTTGATTTTTCAAACCAGTTTAAATTAATTAACGACTTAAATTAATTAAGACAAACAATGGCTTAAAAATTATGATGTTCTCACATAACATGAAATTTATGGTAGCAGACTTCAATTTATATATAACATGAAGTTTGCTACTCAGTACTTTGGGGAAAAGTCAATGACTCCATTTGATAAAAGAAAATTTGAAATATAATTCCGTTGAATTAAAGACATCTCCATTTGTTAAACTATACTTTGTAAAACTGCTGCCAGATAAATTAACCTGCTTTTGATTCGAATGTATTTGAGTGCATGTGATAACTTTAGATACAATTTATACTTAAACTTCAATTATCTATAAATGGCATAATGAAATTACAATGAAAGTGGTAATTACTAGTGGTTGACTGTTAATTAAAGCGATTTCAAGATGCTTAATAACGTGCACAGAGTCATTTACAAGCGACACATTTGTTCATAGTTTTGCAAGTGCTACTGACCTGAATGCCATTAACTATAACATGAATCATCTTTTGCATATGAGTTTCCAGAACAGACCTAATTTTTAGCATATTAATTCTTAAATCTACAGAGATTATTCATAATTTCACAAAAAGATTATTCTTTAGCTGTTAAGAAATTATCGATTGATTTAGATATTAAAGGCACTCTCATTATCCGTACTTTTTTTCATACTTTGACTAAATAGCATTTATCCTTTTATGGAATGTCTAGATATTATATACAATGCCTAAAGAAAGAATGTAATAATTCTCATTTTTCATACTTAGCTTAAAAACGTCCGGCATTATATACAATGCCTAGGCATTCTATAGAATATCGGCTTTTCATACTTTGCTCGCTCACAGTATATATATGTTTTACAAAATTTCCATAAAATTCTTTTATAGAATTTACAAATCAATTTATCATCTTTTTTTCCTACGACAATTTTTGTTGGATTTATCTTCTATCAACAAATATTATGGTATGAAAAAATTTTAAATATTCAGTTATAAAATACATATAAAAAATAAAAACTATCAAAAAATTTGTGAATTGTAATGTAATTGAGAAATAATTTAAATAAGTTGCGATTAGAGAATGAAATTATTTTGTGTAGAAATAAAAATATTTTCGGATTTCCGTAACAGATACACTTTTGACTTCATACTCAATATGTCTTTCAGTTATTGATTATGAAATGATCAGAAATAAATAAAAAAAATTCTCTCGGCTAGTTTGAAGGCAAAAATAGTATACTTTACATCTGAGTTACTATCTGGCAATATAAATTGTTGATATTAGAAACAGTCAAAATTAGGGCGGAATTATCGATTTCCTAACACCTAATACACTGCAGCTAATGAAAAAGTTTAAATAAAAAGTTGTTCGTCTTAAAGAGGACCTAATTTGGCTAACTGGATTTATTTTTCTTTCTTCAATATTAAGAATGTTATAGTGAAATGAAAATTTCCACTCACCCCACCACCAAAAGGAGTGGCCCTTTTGAACTAGATGGGAACAAATTTTACGAACTCGTATGAGATTTTGGGTTCTAGGATCTATGATCGACGAAGAATTGCAGAAATTTTCCCGAAGTCTTGTCATGAGAACCATTGCAATAGGTAATCTTCCCATAGGAATCTACCTGAAAACGAACAACATGTTTTATATTTTGGTGCCAATGATTTTGCTTTTTTTTTTTTTTTCAATTTCAATTTATTTTTGAACTTTTCTTCATACTTTTGCTTTTTTTAGGTTAGAAATCACTGAAAGATCTGATCTGTACTTATGTTCAGAATATTATTTTTATGAGAAGAAGAATGCATCCGTAATTTTGTAAGTGAAACCATTGTGTTAATATTCGAAGATAAATATTTACTTAAGGGTTTTTTATTGGGGGGGGGGCACAAGAGGCGATTGTGGCAATGTCGCGACAATCTAATAGTATTAAAAGACATGATTTCATATACATAAATTAGAAATTACAGTAAGATTCACAATAGTTAGATATTTTTCGATAATGTATAAAATTGTCCTGTTTGTCGCTATAATTTAAAACATATTCTGCGCATCAGTATCATATTTCAGTTTGCAAATTTCTATAATTTTTATATAAGAAACATTTGTAAATTTTCTATAAGAAAAATTCATAAATTCTTAAATAGTTTTTGAATGTTTTTTTTATATTGGAATGTTTATTATTAAATTTTAGCTTCTAAATAACTCATTAAATTTTAACTTTTCGATCTTTGCTTACAAACTAAATAAATATCGAAATATCTATCATAGAAAAGGGAAATCTAACTTTAATATTCCAATAATTAATCAATAGATTTAATATTCTAATAATTATTCAATAGATTTATTTTATAATTTATATTTCTCATTATTCTAATTTTAAGAATTTTGTGCTTTCAAAGCAGATGTAAATTAAATGAACAGTTACTCATTGTCATATTTTAATCTCCAAAAATTACCCATAGTAGACTAAAAAAATTTTTTCATACTTATAAAATTTAATTAAAAAAAACAGCATTGCATTGCTTTTGATTTCAATATAGTTTTCATGTATTTCAAGATACACGAATACTAATCAAAGGCTGATTTCCATCCGGGCAGCTGTTCAGGATCCTGGGTTAAGAGCAGGCCGCAGATATAAGAATATATTATTAGTTTTATTTATATTGATATCATTTATATGCAATTGATTCATTTTATTTATCTTTAACTTTTTGGATGCTAGTTGACATTTATTTCTTAGAACTCTGAAATATATTAAGAGTTTTGAAAATCAATCGAAAGTATCCTGCCACCCATCCAACAACATTATTATTTACAAATAAATAATTAAAAATATATAAATTGCACCGATTATAAAATGAATAAAATTTTATTAAAACTTTATCAAATGTCAATGCCCAATGTCAATCAGTACTTTTTTATTACGTTCGTTTAGTTATTATAGTATTTATAAATATCGAACGTCGACTTAAATAATATTGTGTACAAATGGATACTTTGATACTTTAAAATATGTAACTACGCAGAAATAATATAATTTTTAAAAAAGAACCTAAAATTAATTATTAACTTAAAAATTACTAAAAAATGGTAATCTAAATTTTTAGTTCATTAAAACAGGATCCCATAATCTGCACCGCATAAATTCGTGACTTATACCAATATGCACACAGCTAGCTATACAGACTATAGCAGAAGATGGTGGTGGTTTAGAAGAGCCCGCTTTTCGATCAGTAGCTATCTCCTGTATGGCGGGAAGTGGGAGTAATGTAGCTTGGCGTTTCGTGAATGCCAGGGACTTTCTGTGGTTCTTGGTTGTAGGATACAGACTATAGCCAATTTCTTAGAGATATTTGAAGCTCTCACGTCACGTCATTACAAACATTAGTAGCGCCATCTACCTTCGTTGGTAAGACAAAATTCACTTAAATTAAGTTAGTAAGACAAGATTCACTTAACACGGCAATTTCATTTAAAAATAGAAATTTAATTTTTCTTTTTTAAATCAGTGTTATCGCAATTAACTTTGATGCCAGATATTCAATTTTTGAAAAGCAGCACTTTCTGTTCTTTTAACAATCGAATGAAAATTAATACGTTTTCTCATTTGCCAGCTGTCTGGAATTCGTTAAAAAAAAAAGACCTGGTACTAAGCATTAAGTGCATAAGAATTTAAAATAAAAACATAAAAATTGAGGGAGAGAATAAATATAATGAAGGATTTTTTTTTACATTATAAAAACTGATAGTAATGAAAAATATCAATTTTAATTAAATCCTGAAAAATAAAATTGCTGGATGCTAGAATAAAAAAATACAAAGTTAAAAATCAATGGATACACTCATTCAAATAAATTTTAGCTCTCTGAAATATCTATTTAAATATTTTCATTGTCATAATAAGAATGAATGTGTTTGTGAGTGTGTGCGCGTTGGAACTCTACAGATCAAACAGTTTGACCTAAAGCTGCCAAACATAGTAATTATATACATTGAAAAGCAGATATGTGTACGTTGGATAATTTTTTGAAATTTTAATTAGATCTTTAAATAATTAAGATTCAAGCTAAATTTCGGAGTTTTTTCGTGATAACTTCCGAAAAATTATAGCACAAAATAAAGAAGGATTGGATTGGATTGTGGGATTTAAAGGCGCAAGAGCCATAGATGACTATACTGCGCCAGACATATGGTTAGCAAAATAAAGAAGGAAACACACACACACACACACACACACACACACACACACACACACACACACACACACACACACACACACACACACACACACATTATCATAAAATTCTTTAAAAAAATCAATGATATTGTTTTTTATCTGCATAATTTTTAAAAAAAAAATAATTAAGCTTAAAAAAATTATTTTGAGCGTATCTTACAGCAACATATAGCATTGTAGAAATGAAATTTAAATTATTTTCATTTTGTCCATTAATGCATCAATCTGGCTTTATTCCTCGTTAACAAGGGAAATTAAAGAATGGAAAATTATTAATGGTGATTAAAATATGAAGATTCGGATTATTTTTTAATTTTGAGTAAATTTCCGTATAAAATTAACTTCTAACATTTTTTTTGTACTTTTGTTGTACATGTAAATAAGGTTTAATTTCAGAATCAAGCAATGGAAAAAATTAAAAAGAAAATTAAATCGATGCATTGGAAAACGAACGGAGTCGTGCAAGGCTTTTAAAATAGTACGACTTATATGTTTATGAAAATTTGAAGTTTTAAAATATTTTGCTGAGCAATCCATTAAGACTTAGTTACACAAAATATTTGTCTGAAATTTTTAGCATTTAATAATATCAGTGAACAAATGCGGCTTGTTTAATGTATTTTCTATTAAATAATCAAAAAGAAACATTTAAAGAAAAGTATGTAACAATTATAAAATTTTCAAGCAAAGTGAAAATATTTTGTTGCGCTCGTGGCACAGTTAGAAAATAAAATAGAAATTTTTATAAATTTCAAAGCAATCAAATGCAAATTATTTAGAACGAATCCTTGAAATTTATTTTCTTCCGTGATATCCTTATTTACAAAACAGCAAAAATAATTTATAAAAAATGCGTGCATAATTCATTCACTGTGCTAAAATTTCTTAGATTATTTAAAAAAATATTCTGTGTACCACAATAGAAAAGCAAATCGTCAAGTTAAAATAATATAAAAATGTTTTAAAAGATTGAATTTAAAAAAATTATATCGTTGCATGCTTCTAAAGTTTAAATATTATCTGTGACAGTATTCAAAATACAGTATACCAATACAATACAGTAAACGCCAGTATTCAAAAGTTTTATTAAATACACTCTTCAATCTAAAACTTATTCAGTTTGGGAAACTAAATGAAATCTTCATATCTTGATAATTAAGAATAGAAAAAACGCAAAAGGAAATATTAACAGCAAAAATTAAAAAAAAAATTTGGTTTCATTTCCAACAATGAAAATGTTGTTATAAAATATATCTTTAAAAGTTAATTAAATCAACTCGAAGAAAATGTACAAAAATTAATTAGTGTCATGGAAAAAATAATCTTTTTGTAACTTGAAAAGATGCAAAAATCATTTTTGTGCAAACATTTTTTTAGAAGTTATCGCGGAAAAACATCAAGATCTCACTTAATCTTTAATTGATAGAAATAAAAAAAATACTATAAACAATTTATTTTTATTCTCTAGGGTATATATACATGCAAATCTTGGTAATTTGAAGTCAGATGTTCTGCCCTTAGAGAGTTAAAATACACATTATTATTAGTTGTGTTAAAAAGTAAAATTAACACAACTAATGTGCAATTAGAAGTGCTACATCGTGCTACATCGTGCTGTAGCACGATGAGAAACAATGTGCAATTAGAAGATATTACCAGGAATGTTACATTTTTGATGGCATTGAGATGCCACAAGATTTAACTGCATTAGGAAGAACCTAATTAAATCAGCAAAAAGATATAGGGCTTTAAAAATAACACACTAACACAATCTTTTCTAATTTGATGATTAAAAATACATTTTTTAGTGAGTCATGAACATCAAATTATTATATGTAATTGATATTAAACACAAACAATATTCCTGGTGAATAGTCTGGTCGCTTAAGACTAGTATAAGATTAAACAAGAGATTTGGAAAGTTCATAACTGGAGTACTATGACACGAATGAAATTAAATTTAATAATTATTTTGTTGGGAATCAATTTTAGTTTTCTTTTGACGAGGTTCCTATTTAAATTGTGTAATATAAAGTGGAAGTGTATCAATTTTCAGATTAAACACATGAAACCTTTTTCTGCCATTTTAATTAATAAATGTATCTTTTACACATAATAAAATATACAGTACTAAACGATTAACAACGTATAACATTGAATGAAATACATAAAGAAGACGAATTAAAAAAAAACTATTTTTCAACATAGTAATAACAATTTTGAATGATCGACGAGTTAACAAATAATACTTCTCTATAATATAACAAATAACAACGACTATTCTATCACTACTACTAAAACTACACAATAAAACTAAAAGTTTACAAGCCATAATTTATACACTACAAAATATACATAGCTATGAACATTCTCTACAATTTGAGGTATAACTTGCTTTAAACAAATTCAAAGGCTATCATATTTGAATTGACAATACACATTTCAGTTATAGAAATAAAAACGCTTATTTAGCATATTTTTAGTAGAATTTATTATTATATCGTTTACATCTTTCTTTATCATTCATATCTTATTTTCAATACCAGGAGATCAAGAATAGTTTGCTTATCATACTGACAGACTATGGCATACTAATAGAGGTCTAATTAATTAATACTAAATAGACTTCTCTTGGAATTGCTTTGGGTTTTTTTAATGACAAAAAGGTTTGATATAGCTAAAGTATGCTGACAATTTTCTCTTTTTGTAATACATAATGAGTCATATATTTTGATAATAATTCTCAAAATATAGGACATAGTTTCTTAAAAGCCACCAACACATACTGAAATATAAACGAAAACAAATCGAAAAGGTCAATGTTTTCAGAACTAATTTTTTTTAAAAATGTACTCCGATAATATAAAGATATCCTAAAATTAACACAAGATTTCAATTTGCCAACAAAGTGTGGACAACTCAATTAAAAAAAAACATTTGACAGCTGATAGTTTAGGGTTAGTAAAAATGGAGCGTTACACGATAGAAAAACGTGTTAACGCAAGATTTGAATTAAATAAAAAACAATGTTTTTATATTATTATATTTTTATTGAATCATACAGTACACGGGATAGGATTATATATGGAATAACACATAAGGTAAATGGCCTCCATGACTTTGCTGATACATAAGCACACTTTTGTCAAAATTTTCCATGACCATTTTGCCTAAACATAGCTGAATTTCGTTGACGCAGCTTTAAATTTCCTCCTTCAATGCACGCGTGCTTGTGGGCTTGTTGGCATAGATCTTTGACTTCAAATAACCTCATAAAAAGAAATCCACTGGTATTAAATTCCACGATCTAAGGGGGCAATTCTCAAAATTTCGAATTGTGGCAGCCAGACTTTCATTATTTTTGAAATATTGTTCAACAATGAAAACACGTTGTTCTATCGTGTAATGCTCCATTTTTACTAACCTTAACTATCAGCTGTCAAATGTTTTTTAATAGGATTGCCTATACTTTTACTGCACGAAAGAGGCAAATTCAAATCTTGCGTTAATTTTGAGATACCTTTTATTTTCAAAAGAAAGTTTATCACGCATTTTAAAGACATCCATATTACATAGTAATAGAAGTATATATGATCTGATGGTTATCCAGTTCGTTAAAAGGCGAAGGAAGATGACCGAAATTTACTTAATAGTCTAAAAGTTACTTCGTGTTTGCTTTCCTAATGTCTAATTTTGAAAAGTTCGTCTTCCAGATCCTGCAAGCAGTGGAAATTGCATATGCATTTAGAACAGAATTAGTAAAAATATATGAAACATTACACTAAAGAATATACTTGATTCACGGTAATTTCAGCTAAATAATTGAAATAAGTAATAATAATTTACTAATATTCTTTTAACATTCAAGCTATTCTGCACATGGTTAGTTTTAATATGAATATATAATATATTACAGATCTTTATATTTTTAGCAAATATCCACCAAAAGTTTTGTATTATTTATTGATTAAATAGAATCTGATAGTGAAAAAGCCAATTTTTTGAGAATCTGGGTCTAATAAAGAATAACGGTAAACAATACTAAACAATGCTAGATGGGTGTGCACTAAAAGAGCTCTAATTAACTGTTATACAACATGAAATATCACAAAAAGCAGTTTCAAAATTGCTCAGTGGCGGTTCAGACGCGATAATTTCCTCATTTTCGATATGAATTCCATTCTTATCATACTTATTAGAGGAAACTTCATGGACAAGCAGATGCCTTCGAAGTCATCACAACTAAAATCTTTTATAAGGACACCGCCATAACCACTCTCGGCTATCCACTTGATCTTCCTCACCACCATGAGAGGAGGGTCGTATGCAGCCCACTGGTCACCGGAATACGCGTAGAAACCTACGGCTTTGTCTTCTCCTTCTGTCCAGTTTACAGCATTCAAATATTGGCATATCTGAAAGAACAAGTTCATCTTATGAATCACGCTTAAGCAAAATGTTATCTTACAATCTATAAACCAGCGAGAAAGGCCTCCCGCAAAATTTTCTCCTATACCCTTTATTAAAGATGTTATCCCAGTTTTAAACATTAACAATGCAGTATTTTTACTATATGGATGGCGCAGTATTGCTAAAAATGCCGCATGTATCAATCCACCCAGAGAACGCTTTGGAGGATATTGGAGTACAATAGTTACGAAAATTATCCTTTAGCATAAATATATCATTTTTACAGAATCCATCACGTAATCCTTGGCGAGTTATTTGGCGATGAATCCTTGGCATGCAGTTAATAATACCCGAAAATCGATTTTGTACTTTAGAAGCGTTTTTCCTAATCTATCGAAACAAAAATTTGTCATAAAGCTACAATTGTACTTACAAAATCTCATGCCTATTTTTATATACTTAAATCATTGACTTTTTGAGTAATTACGTTTATATGTTACTGAATGTGTAGACTGACAGGTAGTCAATTTAGCTGAAAATTTGAAAGGTGTCTAGATTATAGATGTTAATTCGGCTTATCAAATTTTATCTGTTTAGTTCTCTTCGTTTTGTAATGATCGTGCTAAATTATATTCGGACAGCCGGATAGCCAAATTTCCTCGGAGCGGATTTTGCTCAAAATTTGACAGAAATCTACAAATTTGATATCCAAATTTCATCCGTCTAGATCAAAGAGTTTTTGAGTTATCTTTACTATAAACAAACAGACATTTTCTAAAAATGTGTTTTTGGAACTCGGGGAAGTCTGAAAAGTGAGGATTTGACAATTACAATACTTTCTCTATATTGCGTATACGAGAAAATAAAAAGATCCCTAATTTTACAAGCAAATGCAGAAAAGTGACTTATTAATAATATATTATTCGTTAACAAGGGTTCATTATCGATTGCATTACTTTAGTACTTCATTTGTATTGAAATAATACTAATGAACAATAAAATAGCAAGACACGGAAAAATTTCAAAATTGTACTGTTAATCAAAAGGAAGAGTCTGAAATCCAACCTTAATGCTCAGTGCCAGCGTATAGTTGAATTTTGAGACAAGATATTTTGTCAGCTACTTTTTAATCTTGGCAATATGCTATAATCAACAGCATTTATCTGGGAATATAAATGAAATCTGGGAATTTTGATGTTATTCGTAATTTCAATAAGATTCCATCCTTTAGAAATTCCAGACTGAATAACGAGTCAATAATTAAAAATTACAAAATGTATCTTCTCATTATTGGTACGAAATCCGTTCTTTTATCTTTACTACTAATAAAGAAAAGTGAGCGTTGCATGCTTGTTTGTCTGTGTGCATGGGTGCATGTGTGGGTTAACCTTTTAAAGGCCAGACCGTTTGACTGAGACTTGTTAAATTTGACACACATATATACTTTGTAGATTGGAAATATGCACTTCGGAGGGAATATTTTTGAACTTCTAATTATAATTTTAATTAAAAGCTAAGAAAGGTTTTGGAGCTTTTACAAAACCTTACTTAGCTTTCCTAACATTATAGTATCACAAAACTAATTTTCACACCAATTTAAAATTTCGAGAAATTGTCTTCTTAATGATTAAATTAAATATACGATTTTTTAAATTGCACAATTAGTATAAATTTTATCTTAAATAGTGGCAATTTTATAAATTTTCTAGAGCATCACTGGATTTTAGCATTCCAGTGATGTTCAAATTGCTTTAATAGATTTATGAAATGTTTAAACATAGTCGAAAATTATCATTTTTTTGCTGTTAACCCTTAATGACCTAGAGTTTCAATTTTGATACCAATCTTTTAAACCGAATGTTCACATTACTATTAGTTTTTTTTATAGGTTGGCTGTACGTATTTTACTGTTGTATAATATTCTTTCCAACGAAATTAAAAAAAAATCAAATGTCATTATTGTTTTATTTCATTCAAGCAAACACAGTAATATTAAAAATAAATCACTTTCGTAAATCAGGCTACTAAGGGTTAAAAACTAAAGAAGAATTCTAACGTCTGTATAATTTAAGTGGTAAATAACAAGGCGAAGTCACAATATTGCGAAAATTAGAAGTACTGAAGAGTTAAGTTTATATTAGCATGTCACGGGACAAGAATTCTTTAAGGAAATTCGTTCTGACTGTAAATAAAATAATTTAAAATAACACAGCTTCAATGTCTATTGCAATTCAATAATCAAAAAATACTTTTTGAGAAAATCAGGAAATGAAACAGCTAGTGGCCAAAGATGGCTATTACTTATTTAAGATATCTTTTTCGTAAAGGAACTGCTATTGCAATTCTTAATGAAGTAGTCAGTAAATATATCGGTTCTCACACATTTCTTCACCATCGTCATCTCATTGGCGTTTTGAATCTGAATTTCCATGAACCATATCATTCTACCAATAATTTTGTATCGATTTTATAAGTATCCTATTAACATGCTTTTAATTACCGTACAATTTCCGTTAATCAGTCTTTAACACTCTGATCAATAATATTTTACACCCTGCTTACCGATATTTTTAAAAAAAATCATTATTTAGATGCAACGTTTGCAAACAGGATAATGCATTTTAATAACAAAGCGAATTGTAATTATATGCAACCAGATAATAGCATGATATAACTCAAAACTGTAATAGTAAAAGGTAAATATAAGAATCCGCGAAATATCGTAGAAAATAGATTGACTTCTAACCCATCGAAAATGTGGAATAAACGCTTGAAAAGTGATAATACCATAACACATTGTATTTACTGAAAATAGAATCATCATCTATGAAACGTGATTCCATTATCCGTAATCTCTCATAATCATAATTGAGCAAATACCATCGATCGTGTTCTTTTTGCTTTAAGTGTGAGTATGAACGAATGGTGTGACAGTGAAAAAGGCAAACAAAAACTCAAAAAATTTTTTAATTAATGAATGAATTTATAATTTAAATGAAAATACATAAATAGAGGTATAATTTTTTTACAGTAATATTAAATAAATATCTTCACTAAAAAAAACTCAAAATGCTTAAATTTTCATTCTCTCTAAAAAATCCACATTATTAAATACATTGTTTCAGAAATATTATGAAGTATAGTGCAGATTTAGGGACGATTAATTAATCAATTATTTTTTTTATTAATTTAGCGCTGAATTTACCATTACGCGCGCTGACAATATAACTGATATCTTCAAATTCGGTGTAATGACCACATATCCAATTTCCTCTGCCTAGTTCAAAGTTTTTTCAGTTATAATGTTGACAGACACTCAGACAGACAAAATTTCAAACTGCTCTTTTTTCGGACTCAGGGAGATCTGAAACGTAAAGATTACATCAGACTCTCGACTTTGAAGTTTTTGAGTCTTACAATACTTTCTCTTTGTACACTTAATATACGAGAGACACATTATGTCTTTTCATCTCTCTATCTATCTGTGAATACGGTAACTCAAAAAATTCTTTGAGCTAGATTGGTGAAATTCGGTTTGGAGTTTTGGATAACAATTAAAAAAAATTAATTCAAAAAAATTACATAATTTTTATAATTTTTTTTTCAAATTTACGTTTAATTAGCCTGCACTGTTATTATCGATAATTATATTTCTTCTACAACCAGCTAAAAAACTCCATAAAGACTATGAAGAATTGCAGATGTCCGCCGAATTTTGGATAAAATCTATCAATGGATTGGCTCTCTGTCAATTTGCCTGTTCTTACATATATGAACGTGAGTAAGCAATTAGAAATCGCGATAAACTAAAATGCTAAATTTAATAATAATTTATTTATGGCATATGGCAAACTATCTATCTATGAAAATTAACACGGTAGCTGAAAAACACAGTAATTATATAAATGAAATTTAGTATGTGGTATCAACACTAAAATTTTAGATCTTTAACAAAGCTTGAATCTAGTTGGGCATAGGAATAAGTCTCCACTCTCTTCACTATTATACTAAGCCTAACAAATAACATACTACTTGAACCTGCTCATACTTGAAAGGTGAGAAATTGTTCTAATTATACCAGAAGTACAAAAAAATAGACAATTTCTTTCTGCATTTAGCATAAATTGGGCAATATGGGAATAACTATGCCTATAAAAATAAAAAATTTCAAGGAAAATTAGTGGAATTTGTCTTCCCGAAACCTTCTCGCATATTCCCTTTTAAATGTACTTGTGTATTATTACCCACATGCCATTAAAGAACCTATTAGTGTGAGATTTTTTACGATGAATCACCAGGATATGGTTAATATAAAAATACCAGAAAACCAAATGTATTTTGGCCTTTTTTCTGGTAGATTAAAACCAAAATGTAATGACACACTAATTGCAATTACAGCCACAAAATAACATACCTAATTTCATATATCTCTCATCGCATTTTTGATTGATCGATTTCACATATTTGAGAAAGCACAGATTGACAGATGGTCATCTCTTAACAGATTGGTTCAAACTTTGATGCATATTTACATCTTAAATGTTAAATATGTGCACTAAATCCTTTCCATTCAGCTCTCTTCGCTTTATAGTTATAGTGTAAATTTATATTCGGACGGCTGGACAGAACAACTTCCTCTGAACAGATTTCTTTCAAAATCTCATAAAAATCTACAAATTTGGAATTGAGATCATATGTATTACATTTCAACCGTCTAACTCAAAACATTAAGTTATTGTCTTCAGACATTGTCAGCAGACATAATTTCGAAAATTTATTTTTCGTATTAAGAAAGTTTGAAACGTTTAGATTCATAAGAATCTCGATCGAATACTTTGATGTTACAATACTTTCTCTCCCTACATTTCGTACATTAGAAAGTGAAAATTTAAGCAAATTTAATCAAGATTTTGGTAAATAAGAAACAAATAAAGAATACTCAGTCATAACGTGTTGCATTTAATTAAGAGGAATACTTACTTCTCTGTAACAAAGGGAGCCCCCGTTATTGCTTAAAGCACCCGGCGCTCCTGGACCCCTGGCTGGAGCACCAAGATCATGATTGGCCGGATTAACCAGAGTGAAAGTCTTAGCGTACGTTGCTATTCCCATATTAAGTTGCATCTTTGAGAATCCGTTATTTGCCCAGATTTCCATCGCCGATTTCTGAAAACATTACTTAGAATTGTAAAACAGAAAAGTTGAGAATATTTAAGTTCGAAAACTATCACATTGAAAAGATTTGTTTTTCACTGTTCAATAGAGGATTGACATGAAATCTATGGCTCATGGTTATAAAAAATATATAGAAAATGTGGAACTAATATATAATGGTGTATATGCTATGGTTCATATAAAACAGTCATTCGGAAAGACTTGAAAATTGATAAAATTGAAAATTATATCTAGAAGTTGTTTAGGCATATTTTCAATTAAACTGAGAGTTATTTTAACTCAATCAACAATTGTCAAGCATTCGTCGTCGACGAAGACAGGGAATATGTATGTCCATTTTCGACTACTAAATGGTCTAAAAGAAAGTAAATACTTTATAATG
Organism: Argiope aurantia; assembly: GCA_026543865.1. Lineage (NCBI taxonomy): Eukaryota > Metazoa > Arthropoda > Arachnida > Araneae > Araneidae > Argiope > Argiope aurantia. The sequence goes on along the minus strand of JAPMOR010016517.1, from coordinate 66,410 downwards.
AATTCATTTTTATTTCTTTTTTGAATTCTTTGCTACAATACTTCCGATTCCAAGCCGTTTTCGAAGCTGGCTTAAACATTAAATGTCCTATTTTTATAAAAGTTAATTTTAAAATGTTTTTTTAATTTCAATTCTTGAGTAACTCACACAGAAAAAGCTTTTTAAAAAATTTATATTGCATTTTATTTATGATTTAGGGTTTACAATAGTGTTATTTAAACTATTTACTGCTAAATTTGAAATGAATAGAGTACAAATTTTATGTTTATTGTTATTTTGTCGTCAAATAAAGAGGAAAAGGGGAAAAAATCAAATTATTTAGATTTTTTCAATTAATAAAAAAAAAGCTAAGAGATTTTTACATGTTATTTGAAGATTTGAGGCAAAAGAAATTGTCATTGAAATTTTTTAATTGTTTCAGAATGAAGACTTCCGTTGGGAGATTACATGGGCGGCTAAAAGATATCCCCACAAAGATATAAAAATGAGGAATTCCATTCAACCTGTAGAAATGCTGGCAATAACTTTTAAAATTTATAAGAACTATCTTTTGAAATCCATTGGAGTATTAAATTGCATTGTGTAAAATAAATGTTTTACTTACAATTATTTTCGTACGCTGTTATTATAAAGTTTTGAAGGTAATTTTGTTTATTGAAGCAATTCCATAAAAAAATATACAAATATGAACAGAACTTTAGATACGATTTATACAAATAAATATACAATTGGAAATTAATATACAATTAATATTAATATCAATTAATTATATAATAAATATTATCATCCATTATATAATGGACATTACCGACAGTAAATACCGTTTCATTTTGTGCATGCCAGGCACAGAAAGTCCAGAAGTTTAATTCTTTTTTATTGGTGATGCAACATTTCGGCTGCATAAGAATTTGCTAAGGTCATATGCTGGAATACATTTGACAGTCGAAAAGAAAATATTAATCTACGATTTGTCAAGCAAGAAGATACACAGAATACGCTTTTGATATTTTCAGCAATATATGGAGAATATTCCATCGGTCTTTTAATATTCTATCACAATTTGTGCATGATATTATTAAAGACTGTATTATTCTTCATAATTATGTTAGGGATAGAGATGGATACATAATTGAGGATACAATATCAATTATAGGATTAAAAGGTATTCAAGGAGAGAATATTATAAGAGGAGACTTCAAAGCAAACAATG
>JAPMOR010016517.1:50148-61073 GCA_026543865.1 Argiope aurantia | reverse complement strand
TTAAAGTTAAATTATTACATTTATATATTAAAAAGTATCAAAAAATAAAAACAAATCTGAAGATGTGCAAAGAAAAAAATTAATCTGAATACTGGCAAAAGCACGCAAAATACAGATGTAGTTGAAAAGTAAAATAGGTTTAGAACTCTAAAGTAAATAAAGGCATTATTATAAACTATGTTTAAATTAATTTTGAAAAATTGTTTAAAATTAGCGAAAGAAATTTATGTTACTGAATGTACAGAAATGAAATTTGTGTATCTGAAAAGATATATATATATTTTAAATTTTAAAATGGAGTAAAGATAATTTTTGCTCAATTACATGTTTCGAAATTATGAAGGAAAACGTGAACTCCTTTTACTCGATTTCGTACCGCTTGAAGGCAGCATGGCAATTTTTTAATGGTGCAGGCAATCCTTTTACATGCTAAAAAACATGTGTGCCAATATTTGTTCGATTCCGTCAAGAAGTGTGATATTTTCAAATCAAACTTCAAACAAACAATAAACGGAAATCACTTTTACATATAAAATTAATAAAGCGAATATGCCAGTTATTTCAATTTTTGTCATACGACTTCTATTAATTTCCTTTATTATCTCAGGAAATGATTTCTATAATAACTGAAAGCATATAATATCTTACAGAATTAAATATTACAGTAAGAAGAAAGACAATCTTTACCATACCGAATTCAAAGAGGGATCTGCATCTCCAGCTTTTTTGTCAAACTGTGTGTGATGGCCCGTCTTCCTCTCCCATGGGCCGTGCATGTCATAAGTCATCACGTTGACATAATGAACTGCTCTAAAAAAAGGTACCACAAGCATCAATCAAAGAACAATAATGATTTAGTTTAGGTTTGTCATACATTTGCTATAATTTGGTAGCAAAGAAAATTATCACAAGCATCAATCAAAGAATAATAATGATTTAGTTTAGGTTTCTCATATATTTCATTTCGTAGCAATGAAAGTTGTATCACAATTCATTATAATTTTCTTAACAAAGGGAAAAATCTGTATAACAATCTCGTGCTTTATAATTTTAGGGTTAGATAAGAATGTGTCATAGTCATGCCGACATGGTTTACCTCCTTCAGCGGTAAATGTTAAAATAAAATAAATGTTGATAAAAGCAAAGGTAGAATCAGATGTTAGCAATCACATAGGAGCATGCGAGAACAAATACTACTATTTATAAGGACTGATAAAACTTGCTTCTTAAGCAAAAAAAAAAAAAAAAAAAACTCATTTTAATCGAATAGTGTGTACCTTAGAAGCATTTTAATTTTTATATTATGCACACTGACTGACTGATACATATCTAATAAAAGAGTCATAGTGGCAGCTACATGGCTCATATAATTAATCACTATGAAGTTTGTTATGAAATATTTGGAATACGTTTCTTTTATCGCGTCTTTCTGTTTATCGGGAATGCTGATTCAAAATCTGAACATTGCATTTTTTAAAATGATTATTCAACAATTCAGAGAAAATTTATGAATTTAAGAATTTCAAAAGTAAAGCTTTTAGACTAAAATTACTTTACAGCAGCTTTTTTTCCGAAATTTTAAATATAACTAAAAAATATTCTTGGCTATTTAATGTTTATGTTTTTAACTCAAATACTATCAACTTTTTGGGCAGAGAACTAAATGTGAATACTCTAGGATTTTTTTTGTTTGTTTTCAAAGATCAAATTTATCTATCTAGCTACTTTCAATGTCATAACAAACATTCTAATTACTTTTTTCACATAACTATTAATAAGCGTTTAATCGTGCAATTTGAACGCTTTAAAAGAGCCAACGATATATGAGTTGTAGATATTCTAATTATGAGTAGCATTTGTTTTGGTGTTCTTCAGGCTAGACCAATAGGCCCAAAAGCTATTAATTTTAACGCAAGCATATCTGAGAGAGTGAAAATGTGCATTCTGAAACGGTTTTTTAAAAATTTAATCAATTAAAAATTGTGTGAAATGTAAACGCCAGAGCATCCCGAAATATCATAGAACAAAAATAATTTTCACGTCATCGTAAAATTTAAAATATTCTCTATTTAATTTAAAAATATTTTAAGTGGATTTTTCAGTAATATACTAAAATATTCAAACGAATCTCAAATCGTCTTCATTGTTGTTACGAATATTTCATCTCGCATTTTTCTTCCATTGTTGATGATCAATGTGTGAATATTCTGCTTATTATTCAATACTGAAATTTTAATTTAAGGCTTCTATTTAAAGCACGTTTTTTATTAAGAGTATTGAATATCCTCTTACTATACAAAGGGATATTTATAAGGCACATAATTTCGAATACAACATAAAAAATGCAAGATTAATAAGTACGAGAGGAAATGGAAATGGAAGTGTAACCAATTTATTATTTTTCGACATCGCTCAATAAATGTCATACATTTGTCCCTAAGATGAATCAGTCTGTCTGACATACTTAAGATGAATCAGTCTGTCTGACATACATAAGATGAATCAGTCTGATGAAGCAGATCGGTCTGCTTATTGCAAGTGCTATTATGATGCACGCTTTGGCTGTTGTCTGTGTGTTCATATTTCCCAGTTGAATAAAGCATCGTTATTTGTTACTGAGTATAGTGGATTGCTTCTTGTACACCCACTACACCGAACTTTGATTTTCAAAGAAATTTTTCCTTATATTTGGAAAAGTGTAACATTTAGGAGTCAGATAAATGAGCAAACAGTAATTACATCATTACTTGTTTTCAATTAGATATTACTTGATAATACTTGTAGATACTTAGATAATACTTGTTTTCAATTACTTGTTTTCAATTAGAATTACTCACTTTGCAACAGCTGGGCCATCATACCCAGCCTCAATTTCTCTCTTGATGGCAGTAACGCTGATTGATAAAATTTTATTTTCAGCATCTAGGGCTTTCCGTAATTCCTGGAAATGAATTAAAAAAACACATAAGAATGCATGTCATGGTTTAAATTTTTTAAACATTAAAATGAGTTTATTTTCTAAATTTATTTCAAATTTTGGAACGCACAAAAATAATTTCATATTAATTTGATTTATCTGTTAGATATCTTAAGAAAAATTCTCATGCTTATTTATTTCTTTATTACATAAACTGTCCACTCTAATCTCTTGACTCAGTAGCTAATTTCTGAACTGTTAGAGGTAGACACATCCTTCGAGTCTTCGAGTTTGAAAAATGCTTTAACTAGAATGAATAATTAGAATTTACGTTGTTTAAATCAAAAATTTACTTTTGAAAAATAACGAAAAATAACTTTTTATACAATGTTTAGATCTTTTTAAGTCAGAGTTGGTAGAATATTTTTGATACTCCAACATTTTAAATAAAAAAAAAAAAATCTGCCCTCTTCTGCGACTATAAGAACACCATTTTACCCATTTTAATTTTTTTAAAAAGAAAAGTTTCTCTTTTCTGCAATTATAAGTACATTATTTTTACACAAGTCAATGGTTGACTAAGAAAAATTATTGTGTTTTGATTGGCAGATCGTTTTCTAAGTCACAAATAAAAATGTCTAAAATAGTGATATTCATAACTTGGTAAATTTTAGTTATATAAGCATGGAACTTTTTTTTTCAAATATGACTGATAGAATCAAGAAAATGTGTAAAAATTAAGGTATCGTAAAATTATTGAATAATATATTTATTAAATGAAATAATTTTAAAAATTATTTTTTTGTCATATAGAGAATTTTTCTATTTAGAAGCATAGTATATCAATTCATTGGTTAGGAAATTATCTATTGAAACGGATTAACAATTAACGGATTCATACTGCATATTTGCAATTATGTATTTTTTATGCATTTGAATGACTTTATTGAAAACGTTCACGGACTGCAATAAATTTTACTATACAATCTATTTCATCTGAATTATGAGCAACTACTCTGCATTTTTTAAAAAAATATATCATTTTTATGGTGTACAAATGTTTCAGCAAAACTGAATGGTAATATTTTCCTTTTTTCATAAAATGTATTTAAATTATAAGATGAATTCTATTGTGGAATTTAAAATTGTGAAATGCTTAATAAAATACATTACAAATCAATTTTTCAGTTTTTTTTTTAATAGAGACAGTCTAATTGTGCACAAAGTTTTGATAATTAACATCACTAAAGTTAAAATTTTTGATTTAAAACGAGACTTTCTTGGGTTTTTTTTCTTTTTAATTAAAAAAAATTATTACAATACTCATGCAAAAGACTTCAAGTACAAAAAATAATATTCATAAATAATTTATTTACGAAAAATTCTTGTATAATTTTACTTAAGGTAGATTAAAAGGTTTAATGTTCCAGCAAAAAATACAATTCAAATTGAATATAAGAGCAGGTTAAACGGAGCTTACACGCACACACATACATACATATATATGAGTCTGAATGTGTGTGTTTTACATAATTCCTAAAATCAATAAACTACACTTATGAAGCTAATAATGATAAAGAAAAAATTATTTTTTCAGGCAAAAAAATAAAACCACAATTTTGGTTGACTTTTCACATTTTTAACGTTCCTTATCCATTTGAAAAATTGTAATTTTTGATAAGTAAGATGGTTAATTTGGAACCGATCATTTCTTTTCACTGAAAAAGATATTATTTATTTAATTATTATATTTTAATATAATTTTAATATAATTTTATATAATTTTAATATAATTTTAAAGTTTCCTTGTATATAATCATGACCTCCATACAAAAGGAGAAAGAGATGGTCTCTTTTGTGTTTTCAAGAAGGTGAACCATTCAAAAGTTATGCCATTACTTATGATTAGGTTGATACCTGGATGTGTTATATCAGGCTGTGGTGTAATATCATAAGCCAGATAACAACCTCCGGTAAGGAGTGATCACTTTTGTCTTGTCGTTATGTTAATCGGCTATGAACCCTAACGTTGCGAGTTTGGATCTCAAACTTGCACATTGGTGACCATGGTTCTGAACAAACGCATCCTTCATGCAGCTGTCGTGGCTCCATCTATCCGCAACAACCACTCGCACACGCTCGCCGTCGCTCAACATATTGCTTGGCGCGATAATCACGTTCGTCGCTTACCATAACACGTGGCGCGATAAACTCCACCGACTTACTGGTGGGGGAGTATTGTGGTGGTAACATCATAAGTCAGATAACAACTTCTGGACTGGAGTGATTACTTTTGTCTAGTGTTTATGTTACTCGGCTATGAACCCTAACCTCAAACTTGCACAAGGCATAGATTTAAACTGATATTTGATTGTGTCTGATATAACCTTATGCATATACATTAGGTAGATTACTCTTTTTCTCCGGGAAATGAATTATTGATCAATTCCTTTATTTTAATTATTTACTAAAATAACTCTACTGACCTGAAGAAATACTGTAAAATTATCCTTGTCAGCCGGATGGACGCCCAGTTCTCCCTGCCAGCAATTGGGGTATTCCCAAGCAACATCCAAGCCATCAAAACCGTGCATCCTTAAGAAATAAACGGCTTCTGTGATGAAATGTTTAACCAATTCAGGCGACGCAACCAGCTCCGAGTACTTTTTAGTGCTGTCTTTCCAACCTCCCAAAGACAGCATCACTTTCAACGAAGGATTTAGCTTCTTCAAGCCTACTGTGTCCTGTCTCAAAATCAAAGAGAATGATAGAAGTTAATACAAATAAATGATTTCCAGTTTAAACATCACTCAAAAATATAAACATGTTGAGAAGAAGAGAGATGCCTATTGTTTAAAAGGAAAATTCTAAAATCAAGCTGGTCACAAATGTTTTTAGTTAAAAATAAAGCAGTTAAACGCATCCATGAATTCAAAGCTAAGCCAAAATAATGAAAATTGCCAGAAAACTGTTCGCATTGAGTTTCCTTTATCAATAACGTTACTTGAAGCAGATTAATAACTGAATTTCCCGATTGCTTCTTTCATGATTTTTCATGCAGTTAAAATCATAGTCACTCATAATTATTGATTTAATCTGTAAAATTTCAAAGTATTTTTTTTAGGTATAGTCTTAATTTTCCATTTTTTAAAATTAAATAATAAAGTTCGAAATGATGCCTTCACTTTTATTTCTTTTTAAGTAAATTTTTTTTCCACATCAGTTTACAGTTGCTTGAAGTTTAATTTTCTTAATTAAAAAATCAACTGTTACTTAAAATTTAATATAATAAAATTTTTGTAAATATGTAATTTAAATTTTATAGCGCTACTTATTTTTTATTATAAAAATAAGGAAATATTTTATGTCGTATAATTTAATGTTTCGCTGATATTAAATTGAAAAAGTTTTAGAACTGTTATTACCTAAAAAACAATTAACTATTACCTAGAAATAATACCTATTATTACCTAGAACAATATTTATATATTTTGCAAAGAAAAAATGAAGACATGTTAACCGTATTGTAAATATTAGCAACGGCTGTTGAAATCCAACGAAAAGTATAATATACAACTGCTTACTTTTCATTTATTCTGAGCATAGTTATTTTTAATAAGAGTTGATTTTGGAAATTTCCACATATCTCTCTTATTTAAAATGTACTGATAAAGTTTCTAGACACATTTCAAATTCTTTAGTCTACTATACGTATTGTATTTCCATCAACACTTTGCCTGTTGTAGGAGTCTCCGGTGACAGTCCATATGAATTGCAATGTAAAAAAATTTAACACGGCAGTCAATGTGTTAAAAAGATTACAAATAAACTAACATTCTTTAACTAATGTTCTGTAATTCTCGAGGGTATGCTGATGACAAAAAATTTCAATTTATTAACAATAGGCAACAATTATCAATATAAATTTATTTCAGTCCTCAATATAACAGTTTAGAATAGTTTTGATACAGGCAAGAACATTCAAAATTCAACTTAAAAACTGTAACTATAAAGTTAATAGATGACAAGGAAGGTAGCCCAAAATATACACACAAAAATAATAGGAAACGTTTTCCAAATGAGGTAGATAATCCACGAAGATGCAAATGTGCTAAAAGCTGACTTTTTTTTTTGGGGGGGGGGGATGAGGGTAGGTTTTAAATTTGTACATTTCGTTCTCACGTCCAGTTTCCTATAATCCTACTTCTAGATTTTAAATTTCATAGGTATGGAATCTTCATATCATGGTTTATGGATAAAAGAAAGTCATCGAAGATACCTGGTATTTTAAGAAGATTTACTGTAGCAAGAGAAAACTTGCAACTGCAAGGCAGGCATGTCAGTTATCTTTGTTTTTATGAATTATTGAGTGTTCTTCATACTCATTCATATCATTAGTGCTGAAACTTCACATCATTAGGGCTAAAATCCAACTGCAATACTGGTGAACCTTGTCTTGTAGTTCATAATATTGACGTTTTTAGTCATGTTTCCTGATGCAACTTGGGCTTATGCATGTGCTTAGCAATTCCCATAACAGTTTGTAAATGAAATTTTCGATACTTGTTAATTAACGCTGAAAGAGTCAAAACTCACCAAATGTAGCATTAAAACAGAAACAAAATTGGCATTGAAACCTTATGAGTGTGGTTTCTAAATTACAAGAAGAAAACAAACATCTATTTATGCCTTTTGTATTAAAAGATGTCACTGATGTTACAGATAAAAAAAAAATATGTCAAATTTATCGCCAACGAATCGCCACACCTTCGCCGTTAATTGGCATAGGAGCAAAATGAATATTTACAATTGTCATAAGAATATAAAATGCGAATATATGCATTAATACAATCTAGTTAATGCATATAACAGAAGCATTTGAAGATAAAAAGAAACGACACGTTTCATTTTTTTGTAGTTTTTTTTTTTTTCAATTTCTTTCATATTATTTTCCTCCTTGGAATTTAAATGCATATTTCCGTAATTTAGAATCCTTACGGCAACTTGTTTTTTTTACTACATCTTAATAAGTATAGTAGTCTTAATAGAGATACTCTAACTATTAATGACCATCTATTAATATAATACAAATAATATAAATTTATTTTATTATTTGTATGTTTGGTATGTTTTTAAACATTGTTCCAAATGTTTAAAAACATACCAAACAAATAACATTTGGCAAAAAAATGCCTTTGAATTTTAATAATAATAATATTAAATAATTTAGATCAATGCCGCTAGTATGCATACAAGCAAAAAATATAAACAAATATTAAAGCGAATAATAACCGTTATATAATTTCAGCGCTTCCTTGTTGCTAACGGATTATAGACAATAAAATCCTTTTGTTCTCCAATAAACTTCCTCCAGTAACAAAATGACCTTCAAAACCAAATATACTGTCCAAATTTGCATTTGATTGAATAAGTATTATGGAAAACAAAAGAAAGATTTCGACAGTGGACTGGTTTTGTTTCAAAAAAGATCTCGTAAAGTAACTTTAAACAGTTTCGGTCGAGAGTTTATCTGTCTGCATTCAGCTCTTTTTTTGTTTTTTGTTTTTGTTCGAAATTCTTTGAAATGCCGCTGCGAGTCTAGTATATGGCATGGAAGAAGAAGAAAAACGTGAAAACAGTGTAACACGTGAGAAGAAGTAATATTTAAGTCTTTTTAAATAGCTTATTTGCTATTTATGGCAGCAAAAATGTTTATTTTTCCTACACAAACGACTGAGACAATACAATGTGAAATAAAAAGCAATTTCCATAAAAAATGGCAAAGCAATTCAGTTAAATATATTGAATATTTGTATAAAAAGCAACTCGGGTTTTTTTTTGTGTGTGTGTGTGCGTGTGTGTGTGTGTACATAATCCCTAAACATACAAAACAACACATCGTCTGCTGTTTTATTTTACTCTTATCACAAATGTACAATGGAATATTAATATTTTATTGTAGATTTAATTTAAATCTGTTTAAATTAATTTTCTAGCAGTATTTCCTTTCTACATAGTTTCAGAGTAAGGCAATTCCATGAAAAAAATAGGACAATTTAATTATTAGTGTAAATTTATCATATTATTTGCAAATGCGCAAATTTTCTGTAGAAAATAGTATATTTTATTGATATTTATTCATATGTATTGATATTTTATTTATTTTTTCCTTGATATTGATAATAAATTTTAAGTGAATACGTATTTATTGAATAAACAATTTATATAGATTTAATTTCTATGTCTAGTTAAATCCTAAATAATGCTACATAGATATTAAAAACATAATGAGTTCCATTTCCATGCGCTTTTATTTTGCAGGAGATTTCTTGAATTACGCCATAGTGAAATCACAATGAAATATTTTTTTGAATGGAACTTCAGTTATTCAATATAGGCAGACTGAGACCTTCTTTATAATAAAAATTGACTTCATAGTTGGATAGAAGATCAATAACACCATAATTGTCAGAGAGATGTAATTGGTTGCTTGAAATTGCACTTGAAAGAGAAGATTTCTTGTTATGTTTCAATGATACTAACCACTTTGTTATGGCCTAAAGGTATCTGCACTTCTACCAGTTTTTAGAGAAAAAGGGAAGCAACAATTCTTTGAGAAACCTTTATCTACGTTATTTTTTTTAAAAAAAATAACTACTATTGGAATGGACTAAAAACATTTACATTTTTTTTTCGTTTGTAAGAGTTAAATTTGTACAGTAGATATAAAAATCAATAAATTTCAAAGTCAAGCATGCAAAAGAAAAAAATAGGGTCTTTTTACTAGGGAAAAGAAAATAATCTTTAGCCAATGATAAATTTAGTTTATATTATCTCGATAAAGATCAAAGAATCATAGCATGATATGGTGAGAAATAAAATGGTTTATATGCTGTAGTATTTAAATAAAGAAATTTTATGATAGAACTAATAAAAATGAATTCTAAATATTGTATTAGTTGAAATATTTAATGATAAGGAAAAATTCACTTTTAACGAAAAATTAAAATGATAAAAAGTTGACTTCGATGATCTCCAAAGTAATCAAAGACGAACATGAACTATATCCGAATGAATAAAAATAATTGATGCATTTTAATTCGACTTTTTACAATTTTTTAAAAAAAATTTCAACGTAAAAATTAAATTCAAATATATAGTATCATTCATTAGATATTTGATGTTAATATCATTCATCGGCGCACTTAATGCAATCACGTCACTTATGACGTCAATTCATGCTCACGTGATTCTAAAATCTCTTGTGTAAGTAGAAAGAAAAAGAAAAATGAGGGCTTTAGGGTACATAGCGTCACAATGCAACTCAGACGAAGATGCCCTTACGCCTTGTTATGTTTATCGTTTGACTATGATGTTATGCAAAATGATTTTCCCCCCTTAGTTGGAATATCTGATAGATAAACACGATTAAACAATTTGCAAGATATTACTTTTTTTAGTTTGCCAAATGAAGCAGTCTATGAAATTTCCGTTGCGAATTTCAGGGCCGGATTAAACGTTTAGCCTGTTGAGGACCGCGATCACGTATACGTGATCACGCGATTCTCTCTTCAGGACACGCGATCTTATACATGTTAGCAGCCTTTTCCACTCCAGGAGCCCATGATCGCGTATACGAGATTTCAATTAGTTTTATTTGAATTTTTAAATAACACTAGATGGCGGTTAAAGTTCGTTAAAATTTCGAATGATATTTCACAGAACATTGACCTTCAATATGCTAATTTGTTTTCGAGTTTTTTATTTTTTTTTATTTGATCCGGGTATTTAAGCATATAAACAATTACACTTTTTTGGCTCTCTCGAGAAATTGAGCATTTAAAAGACCTTGACTGCCTGCGCTCTGGGTTTACATTTATATTTTGACTATGATGGATAAAAGATTATTTATTGGTTATGTAGGTGTATATTTATCGTTTGCATTTGGGGTTTGCTAGATAGGAATTTTTTGTGTGCATACTTTGGGTCAGTTTTATTTTAGTCACTA
>JAPMOR010016517.1:0-45148 GCA_026543865.1 Argiope aurantia | reverse complement strand
TGAAAACAACTTACATCATAAAAGTTCTGGTCGATGTCTATGTCCGGTTCACTCGGGACCATTTCATAAGTTTTTGGATCAAGCTTTGCAAATTCGTAGTTGATGTGGGTACACAGATGAGCATCGAGGTCTTTCGGCTCTAATCCAGACTTGTAGTAGTTTGCATTGTTGTATAAACAGACAATCCTTCTGCCCATCAGAGGATCATCCTTTGAGTAAGTTTCGAACGGAGTTTTTCTTGGATTAAAACTCGTATGAGAGGCGTATCTTGATCCTACAGGCGTGTCGGAAGTAGCGTAAGGATAACCGTAACTTGAACCATAATGACTCGAACGTCCTGAACTTGAGGTAGCGTATGATTGCGCTGAGAAATATGGAAAGAAAGATTACATTTCTTCATAAAAAATATCCGAATACTATTGTAAAACTTAAAATAAAGCAAAATATGTCATTGTATTTAGAAATCATCCTCTATCCGAAGACTTTTAAACTACAAAGATAATTTTTCCAGTGATGTAAGTTTATGTATTATACTATTTTAATTCAGGAAAAATTTACAAATATTTTAGGCACCGTGATTGGTTCAAGAAAATTCGAGGTAACATTACTATTTGTTTCCTTCTGCAAATATATATTTCAACAAACTCAATTAAAACATCAAAAGTAGAACAGAATATATAATAGAAATTTAATTTAAAGGATCATTTAAGCAGTTTTTCGCCAAGTTACGTTTTTCTTTTCTTTCATAAATATATAAAAAAATAAACTATTGAAATTGCTATATAAATGAAGGAAAGAAGTTCAAATTAAGATTTTAAAAGAGGTAACAGCTTACTAAACTCCAGTACAATTCTGTCTTCATAAAATTAAAATTTTTGACTTCTAACTGAAAAAGTCTGCTGTCTAACTAGCGTACATGTGCATGATAATTACTGATTTTTAATATATATGAATTTCCTTATTGATTTTGATACTTATAATCTTATCTAAAAAACAACACAAAATCATTTCAAGCTTCTCAGTTTGGATTCAAAAGAAATGATGATTACGAAGGATTGTAATTAAAGACTGCGCAATCGGCAAAATGACTTGTGAAACAAAAGCCTATTTAAAATATTAACTTTAATTTACGAAAGTAGTTACCTAATAGTCCTTATTAAGGAGTATAAAATACGTAAATATTATTATTAAATAAAAATAATTTAACGGATGGTTGATTAATCGTAAATCTTCAAGACTATGGTTCAAACAGGAAGGAGAACATATTTAGCTCGACTTAAAAATTATGTCCGGTGCCAAAATAGAGTTTTATAGCGATTTCTCGCCTAATAAGGTTAGAAATAAAAATTCTAATTGAAAATTTTAAAAGAATTTATTATTTTTCTATACATTATTTGTTTCTTTATTATTTCTTTATCTTATTATTTTTAGTAGACATTCCAGATAGCAGACGTTTGACGATTTCTTTTGGACAGTTGGCACAATTTTGTTGTAGAAAGAAACAGGACATTCTTTTTAAAGTCTTATCCATATTTTATCAAGTTATAGGAATGTGGTTAATGATGACGTCATATATTTGTTTGTTTCTCCAACTATCGAATTTCTATACACATTAATTACAATTATATCATTCATTGATAATACTATTCAGCATAGATTTCTCAAAGAATACATTATTTGAAACTACAGATTCAAAAAAAAAAAAAAAACGAAAAACAACAACAACAACAACAAAAAAAAAAACAGAAGATTATTATTTGTTTATACAACAAAGAAAACAAAACAGTCCAGGAATTAAATGTATATCCAATCTTACAAATCAAAATAACAGAAAACTTACTCCTGGAATTATATTTATCAATAATAAGAACAAGTAGAAAAGAAGAATTTTCATACCAGATTTATTCGAAAAGCGGATAAATAAAGTTTCTAACATTTTCGATATACCATTTTAAAAGCGAGTTTATGTTAAAATGTTTGGCTAATTCATTCAAAAAGTTTAACTGCATAAATCTGCATTGCCTTAAATTTAGCAATGAAGTCTTGTTTCATTGTAAAAAAATTCAACAATAGACTTCGAAAAAAATAATCTTATACATTCGATTTGCTACTTGTTTATTATTTTTTGGCAATTTTTAATGAAATGTAAAAAAAATTGCTTTAAATTAGTTTTGTATTTAAAAATATTATTTGCACAGTTGATAAATTATCGTCTGATATAAAGTATAAGTCATTGCATCAGTAGAATAGGTATTAGTGTAAACAGAAGATTAGTTTTTCTTTCTTTTTAAATATAATTATAACATTTTAATTTAGAAATGCTGTTTTTGACACGTTGTTAGTACCTCTAAAAGAAGAATAAGTACGATTTTAAATAACAAGAAATATGTATACATTTGCAATCAACAAACAAAAGAATTAGAAATAGTGTCTAAAGAAGAAGCCAATTTTCCGCATATTTCTAAGGTAAGATTTTTAATTAAAAAAATAATCATAAGCTCAAAAGTATTTTTGTAATGTTGATAAATTTTTAAATTTCAATTGTAAATCATATTATATCATCATATGATATTGCAAAATTATATAATGATTTCAATACAACGATGGTGATATTACATAATGATTTCAGATATGTGGCCGAACATAAAACTCGATGCAGTATCCTTATGAATTCCATTTAATTTTTGAAACATGTATATATTAAGAAATTATATAACCTTTAATAAAAAAAACTAAAAAAAAAAAAAAAAACTATGGCTGTTTGTGCCATAACAAATATTTAAGGCATAAATACTTCTTATGCCTTATGGATTTGAAAAAAAATCCTTTTGCCACAAATACAACTTACGGCGTTCTCCTACCTAGATATGAATTTTAAAGATAATAGAATGATTTTAAATATTAAAAATATGTAAATAAAGACAATGAATTTCTTATAAGCTGCTGGATATGGTCGTTCTCTTTTGCGAAATTTTTTTAATAACTCATGCAAAATGTAATAAAATTTCTCTCTCTCATAATTCAGCTTAAATATCCTCCAATATGATAAATATCTCGATATGATTCACTTACTTTCAGAATTGGTGAAATATGATAATACATTTTGTACAAAAATTATATGTCAAATACAAGCAATGAAAACAAACCATAATAGTCAATGCTGTGATTTTGACTTATGCATAATTTTTTTCATTGTTCTTGTCTTGAAAATTTCATAGTGATATGATAAATAATATTTTTGAAATATTATATGATAATGGTTGCAAGATCGGAAAGTTTAGATTGTATATAAGTAATTAAAATTAAAAAAACCCTCACAAATGTTCTATATATAATCCGAAAAAAGGTGTCTATTCCTAGCTGACAACATTAAAATTCACAGTTCATCTCATTTGAAAGTCAAAAATAAAATTTTTGGAACTCTCAGTTATTAGTTAAAAATATTATTACTTAAGTTTCATGTATTTTTATACTTACTAATTTGTTTAAACAAATTGCTATTATTATTATTTATATTAAATTAAAAATCTTTCCATGTATTTTAATGATTTACTTTATGTTCACAGATAATTTGAAATAATCAAAATAATTTCAGCTTTAAAAAATAACAAAAAAAATTGAAAATGAAAAGTTTAAGGATTTTGCAACACCATTAAACGATAGCTGTAATAAATAGATCTATTTATGTTTCTAAAAGCCATGAAAGACGTTAGAATAATTTGTTGCAAGTTTCTAAAGAGATTTTAAACATATAATTTATGTTTGTTGGCAGATCTATAATATCAAAGCGAGTCGGTTATTCGTATAAGGAAAATGGTGTCAGAATTAGTAGATAGATTTTTATATACATGGAAATAACTTTATTTAATATTTTTAAAATCCTTTCAGTTGGTAGGAGCGACATTTGTCAATAGATATGCAAAACACAATATTTCAATCTAACTTAAACCATGATGCCAATTTGAAAAAAAAAACATAAGTAGCGTTTACAAGCAGGGCATGGATAATGTTATTTATTTATTTACATTTTATTCAATTAATATTTTAGTGTTAGTTTTTTTAAAATTCTTGGTTTTATCTTTTTTTGCGTACTATGTATTTTTTCTGGATTTTTTTTCGGAATCCTCAATCTTTTGGGATTTTCATGTCACAAGAGTTAATTGTTTGAATGATTATCAAACCCCTCATACAAAAAAATCATAAGTTTGAATCCTTGCCCAAAAGTGACCTTTAATCTTTTAGCTGGAATCTTTTTTTCATTTTAATTCCTATTTTATACATTGCAATTTTCAAGCCTTTTCTTATTAGAATAAGTTGAATGATACGCTAAGAAATAAATCTTGTTCAGGTAATTTAAGAATATTTTGCCAAATTGCGAAAATGTATATTAAGCATTTTTAGTTTAGCTGAAGTGCCTTGCGAAGTCTAAGTGCATAAATCATTCTATTTCCGTTCTAGAAAAAAATTATTTTCTGATCACTCGATTTCAGGCTTTGTTTTATTTTCTGAGTTGCTCTGACTTCAATTTTCCTAGTCTGTGCCTACATATGTGGAAATCGAAATTTTGTCTAATATTTTTGCAGTAGTTACATGTATATGGATGTTAGAAGAATCAGTTACTGACTCGAGTTCTTATCCAAGTTCTCTTATCACTGTTTGAAATAATAAGATCATGTTTAAATAGACTTCATGTAACTTCAAAATAAAACATGCTTATAATCACATTATATTTAATGTATTTAGACAAATTCATGTTTCATGACAAAGGGAAAAAGCCCCAAGGAATTTTGAAGCGTCTATGCACTACCTGAATTACCAATTACCATTAGATTCAGTATATTAGGGTAGATTACTTTCGTGGAGGACTCTTTGAGAAAAATAGCTATAATTCGTGTTTCACTTCGATAGGAACTCGGAAAATTCATACAGCTAATTTAACCGTAACAATAATTCATTGACAAAGTATATCCATCTACCACAATTTAAATAATTCTGGTTAAAAACCCAAACGTGGAATGGGAATCATAATTTTCTTCCTTCCATGTCTTTCACCACAGGCAGGCAAATGGAATGTTGATTAAATGAAAATTAAATGTTACAAAACTGAATGAAACGGAGAGTCTAAAAAAATGTTTACTTAGCTGCAAATATTCTTGAGGCTAGCCACTATTTTTTTTATTACTTTTTTTTTGATTTGTATAGTAAACATCTGAAAAGCGCCACCAAGTAGTCACCCAGCCGGTCATTTTCAGTTTCTTCTTGTGATTATTCCCCTCTCCACCTGCTCCTGAATACATGATCCTAACGATTTATTACTTAGCATACGCTCATCAATTCAGATTTTACTACATAATTTTACTACTCTCATAATCTGTGTCAATATAAATGGATAAAAATCTGTCGTGATTTGCCAACAGATTTATTTTGCTGATGTCAGCGCTTGCAATTAAATGTCCTTAAACGAAGGAAACGCCCATTTCTCTCTCTGTAAATATGTAACTCAAAATGTCAGGATCACCTACGTTGTGATGTAAGCTCACGGAAGAGAAATGTTTTAAGTGGTGATTGTATTTGTGAAGTCTATTTATTTATTTTTATGCTTTATTCACATGGCTTATACACAAATAATTCAATGTTAAGGAATGCCAAAAAATTATTGTTATTTTCATTATTATTCAATATTTGCAGGCCCAGTCATTTAAACATTTCAGATTATCATGCATTGTATATCAAAGACTTGTTCCCTATTCAGAATATCAAGTTAATACAATGTCACATAAACCTATCCAGTCTCTTAAAAATGATACAAAACGCTACTTTGCTGTATTTATATTCATCTATCGTAAACATAGATTTTTATTTGTTTGCCAACGGATTCTAAAAACCTCCGCTTAATGCGTTAGAGTGGCTTTAATTCGTCAAAATAAGGATAAGAGGAAAGATAAAAGGATTAAATTAAAATAAAATAATAAGGCCAGAAATGACACGATACTCACATACACGTAAAAAAAAATGAGCGAAAAAGTATCTAATGGGGCAAGAATAAAGGTCAAAGAATGACGAATTCCGAAAATATGCTCATCTTTCTGCGTCTCACCTCTTAGAAAGACAGAATAGTCGTTCGTTTTAGAATACTGAAACGAACAGTATTTATTTATTTATTTGTTCGTTGGAAATTTAAGCATCATTCTCGGAAAACAAATCACATTATTATTTGTTTTTGGCAGTCTTACAAAGGCAGTTACAATTTTTTTTATCTCATTTCATATTTTTTGGAATGTATTGCGAAATTTCGAAGCAAACACTTGAAAGCATTTCTTTCGGCTCTATTTAGAAAAATTCAAACTAAACTTGGCATTTTGAAAGAAATTCTTTTACCCTTCGGGAAGTAGAATTCACTGATCTGATAAAAGAATGAATACGTAAGTGTGAATTAAGGGAAATTTATAGCTTCCCCTTCAAGCCAGAAATCCGAGAAGGAAGGTCGAAAGGAGTTTGATTTATTCGATACACTTCTTGATATGGATTTACAAAATGAACGCAAATGCGAAAGGTAAAAGTGCACACGGATTTTTCTTCATGAATTAGACATAGCGTTCTTTAAAGCTGTGCAAACAGAAACATTCGCGCAAATATAAAGGATATCCCAAAATTAACGCAAGATTTGAATTTGCCCCCCATTCGTGCAGTAAAGTGTTGGCAACCCTACTAAAAAACCCATTTAATAGTTTAGTAAAAATGGAGTGTTACACGGTAGAACAATGTGTTTTCATTGTTGAACAATATTTCAAAAAGAATGAAAGTCTGGCTGCCACAATTACAAAATTGAGAATTGGCCCACCTTGATCGAGAGATTTAACACCATTGGATTTCGTTTTATAGGGTTATCTGAAGTCAGAAATTTATGCCAACACGCCTACAAGCGCGCGTGCATTAAAGAAGGAAATTCAAAGTTGCATCAACTAAATTCTGACATGGTTATGGAAAATTTCGACAAAAGAGTGCCTAAGCGCCAAGCCGTGGAGGTCATTTGCCCTACATGTTATTCTATGCATAATCCTATTCTGTGTACTTTACAATTCAATAAAAATTTAACAATTTAAAGAAGAAAAACGTTGTTTTTTATTTAATTCAACTCTTGGCGTTTACACGTTGTTCTATCGTTTAATGCCTCATTTTTACTGACCCTAAAGTATCAGCTGTCGAATTGTTTTTTTAATAGGATTGTTAACATTTTACTGCACGAATGGCGGCGAATTCAAATACTGGCTTTAATTTTGGGACACTCTTTACTTAGAAACAAATAGATATTTTAAGGAAATAACACTTTTATGTAAAAGAGTAATTTTTGTTAAGGTATAAAAAAAAATTATATAATGAATAATTTATCTGGATTTTCCAAGTATTTATTAAAACATTAAGCACTAGCTTTAAAGTGTCTGCCAAAATAGCCTAATAATTGAATTAAAATTATAGGTATGGCAATACTAATTATGAAAAACTTCTGTACTCGAATTTAATAAATATTTCACTTAATAGCATAATTTATTTGTTGTATATTTCAAAGTCTAGAAGAATACCTTTGATAATTGTTTTGTAATTCAAAAAGTTGATGGAACCGTTTTCAAACATTTGTTTTTATTTAAATGCTATTAAATAATTTTTAAAATAAAATATGGTAATGGATCGAATTAAGATCCATGTCATTCATGAATTACTATTTAATTTACTAACGAGACTCAAATAAATTATAATCTCAAATAAAGAAAAGATAAAATTTAGTCGTTTAGTTCTGGAGAAATGTGAACAGTTACATAGAAGTCGGAGAGCCCTGATACTACTTGATAAAATATCAGCGTATTAATGTTAGTTTTTAAATGCAGAAATTTTGAGACGAATTGAAACTAATATCAAGTCTCAAATGCTATTTACCGTCGCTAAACCATGATGACAGCTGGTGGAAGGATTATTAAATATGCCGCAGATTCCATTTTTTTTTTTCGTTACGCTCTGGATATTAATGTTATTTAATACATCGTGTGAATAATATTTAAAATTTGTATTAATTTTGTACGAATTATAATTAATAATTATGTACAATTTATATTAGTTTAATTTATTTATGGTAAATTATTTTTAAGTTATTTATAATTCATAGAGATACCCACTTCCACTCGTTTTTATATTCCTTTGGACGAAGAAAGAAAAGTATTACATCTTTTAAATTTGCCGATCCAAAAAGTTTTTTGTTGCAGACCCAAACCAAAACGCAAAGATCTATTGCAGAACCAAAAAGAGCTTTTCTGAATTAGATTCCTTAATATAAAAATTCTTATATCGTACTTATTTTCTTTTACGAATTTTTACCAGTTGCTATACATTTTGAGTTCATCTTACAAATTGACAAAGAAAATTATTTTCTAACTTAATTTTCCCAGTAATAATAAATTTTTTTGCTTTTTTTTTAAAAAAAAACAATTTATTTTTCGTATTTTACATTAAACGTAACCTGAAGTAATAAATGCTAGTTACTAATAAACCAAAAGACCCAGTTCCTAAAATTTCTTGTTCAAATTTTCTTTTAAATTAAAAAAATGTATCAATAATAAGTTAGACCTTAAATAATTTGTTTATATTAGTATTAATTTAAAATTACGTGTACAACATCAATGAAGATAATTAAAACGATACAGTGAAAAATATATTTTTGCAGCTAAGGGTGTTTTTTTTTCAACTCACATGAATATATTATAACAGAACAACCCTACACATTTCAAGTATCATCTCAACCAGAAACTTTTAGCATAAAAAAAATAATTTTTTGTTTGCCAGCATGACACTCACCAATGTGAATAACTTCATTTGTTTTTCATGGTAAAAGAAGATGAAAACAATAGTAGTAACGTATTTAAGTTCAGAAAAGTTCACTACATTCCAAAAGAGAGGTATTTATTGAACATATGTATTAAAGACGCTAAACGTTTGAGAAAAATAATTCCTACTGAATACATTACCATGAATTATTACATAGCGTTCAATTCAATTGAACGTTATGTAATGTTTTTCATGCTCTTTTGAACAGAATATTGAAATCATCAGATTCAATCAGGGAATCGAAATTCAAATTTAAGGAAATATATCTGAATATGAGTGTGTTTGCCCATGCATATAAGGACATGGTAATTCTACAATGCAACCAACAGTACGTAGTGAATCTGATATGTGATTCTTGCATCAATTGTAGATTTTCATAAAATTTGATTAAATCCGTCATTATTAAATAATTTTAAAACAGTGTTTCATTTACTTAAACAATAGATGATTTTCTTTACTTTACTTTCAAAATAGACAAATGAGGCCATATTTGTACAGATTTTTTAGAATAAAATTCGCCATTCATATTCAATTCCATACCCTTTTTTGCATACTGTAGTGATTTTATTCCGTGTCACTTATTGTAGAGAAAATATACTTATTTCGGTGCAGGTTGTGTGACTTGAATTATAACATTTATTTTTCATTATAATGCAAAGTAAACGTTAATATTTTTATAAATATTAAATATTAAAAAGGTTATGAACAAAAATTATTTTTCTAATTTTAAAATAGTTTAAAAATCCTTTTGTTTCTCAAATAATTGTTTCCTCTTTTATTGCCAGAATCGTCAAAGTTTCGAGTTAAAAAAATCAATAGCGATTTATAGATTTTTAGCGGTGGAAATGTCACTTTTCTTATGATATTTAGAAGATTTTTATTGGTGCCAAACAAGAACATTTTCTTAAATGAAACACGGGAGAGATTATTCCTAAGTTATACACCATAACTGAGACTTCATCTGGAAGTATAACAGAAATCAAAAGGAAAAAAATTACGATTTTTTTAAAACAATTTTTACAGCTCTTTTTTCAGGCTCAATACGAACCTGTACATCTAAATACTGATATTTTTCATAGTTTAATGTAAATTATAATTGAAGGAATTGAAGAACAGAACAAAAAACTGTTTAATAACTCTTTTCTCTCAGTAGCATACCATTTTCTGAATTTAGTCAACTAAAGATTCTCAAAAGAATAAGATGAGATTCGTTTTACAGTTAATCAAAAGCGATCATCAGGACGCAACTACTTTAGTTCAATTTATAGTAAATATTTATTATTTCACTAAAATATTAATAGTTAATATTAAAATGCCACTATTTGAGAATTTAGCATTCGTGGATATGAAATTTATGATAATGAATGGGTACTTTAGAAACAAATTTAGCTATTTCAGACAATCTGTTTCTAATATATATTCTAGACTCCAAGAACATAATTCTAACTGGACACTATATAAAGCTATATATCATAGCAAATAGACTTTCCACAGTGAAAAATAGCATATATACAGTATAATATTATATTATCGTTAAATAATTCTACCGTTAAGAACTTTGTCTTAACTTATTAAGAATGTATCGTTATTGTTCTGAATACGAGCAGTATATATTACTTAGGATACAAAAAAATTATTTAATTTCTTGTTAAATTCCTATTATATCAGGATATATATTATGCAGATATTATATCAGGAGGCTATTTAAAGCAGATACGAAAAAATTATATAACGGTCATTTAAAAAAAAAAAAAGAACGTAACATATTAATGTTAATATTAAAAAGAATTCTTAAAGAAAATGAGAATTTATGCGTTTAGTTCAAAAATGCCGTGTAAAATTTAGAAACAATATCAATCGCGTTAAATATTTTAATCGATTTTTTAGAAGAAATTAAACAATAACCAGAAGGAATGATCTGAAAAAAACTTTCTCGCATACAGCAAAACAAAGGTGTTATCCGTCTCCTCGTAAGATTATGGAATTTCGACAAGATCGTGGCGGCTTCGAGTACACAGATTTACATGAAAAGAGTCTAGTAAAGAAAACCTGCACTGGCATTTTAAGTGAGTACAAGCTGTCATTGGTGGAAAATAATAATGAAATCTGCATGTTAGAGGGACCTTAGCATATGATCTTTGACTATTAATCATTGACATCCGTTTGATAGACAAATACCAGAAAATCGAATATGTATTTTGTTCATATTTTGCCAAATCTGAGAACCAAATTTCATTTTTTAAGTTGATATGTTTTTTAATTATCGCATTCACATGATTGGAGAAGTACAGATCCACAGATGGTGTCAATCTCTTGACTAATTGTGATTCAGAATTTGTTAAAGACTACATTTTAGATGTTAAATATGTGTATGAAAGCTTATCTATCTAACACTTTACATTTTATAGTTATCGCGGTTACTTGTGCTCGTACAGCAAGACGGATAGACTTTCATTTAATAAGTTTCGCTTACAATTTGACAGAAATCTACAAATTTGATGTAAAATTCATATACAAAATTCCATTCTCAAAGTTTCCTTTTATCAGGCAGACATAATTGCAAAAATGCGTTTTTTAGTCTCAGGAAGGTCCGAAACTTGTATTCGAGAAAGCAAAAAAAAAAATTCTCATAATTTGAAAGAGCGAATTCCTTAATTTAATCAGGTAGTAAAGATTCATTGAAATAAGAATCCAAATGATTTTTTACCATTGTTTAAGAAAATAGCTTTAAATGCTTCGAAACACGCATTAAATCTTTAATAACATTTTAGAAGAATAAGTCAATGGTAGAATTTAGAAATGAAATACATAAAATATATTTGAAATTTGATTCTAAAAGTATTCAAAAGCTCATACAAATGAAGTTAAAGATTTCTGCATATTAGAAATTGAATTTACGCACTTTTTTAGTCTATTTAATACTAGCCGCCTTTGGCGACCAGCAGTTCGCCAGTATTACCGCTCGCTACAATTTTCAATTAAATATTTTAAGTAACTGGTCTCTTAAAGGATTCTCAAACAAAACATTTTAAATCTTCAAATTTTGATAGCCATACCAAACTTATACTGTTTAGATAGTTTCGTTCAATTTACTAAATATATTTTGCTAATTTGTTGTCATTTCCGGCAAAACTTCAACTTTTACTTAAAATGTAAATGATGAAATTGCAATTAATATTAAGATATTTTTTAATAAAACCAAGCGTTTTATTTTATTTATCATCATTATTGTTATTTATTAATTATTATTATTATTGAATGTGAGTATTGCAAACAGAATCGCTCGGTATTTAAGTCTTATGTTAACTACAAAATATTTTTCATCATTTATGTAATATCTCAAACAATAATTCAACAAAAATTTCCGAGATTCACCATAAAATTCAGTTTTTAATTTTGCTTTCAAAAGGATTGAAATGAAATCAATAATAATATTTTGTTCCGGACTATAAATATATTTCAAAAATTATGAAGTCTAAATTTAATGCAGTAAGGTATCATATTCTGAGAAATATTCTGGACACACCAAATTTTAAATAAATGAATGAATGTTTCTATTTTCCGCGATCAACTAAGACTTATTTATGAAGTTTTAAATGTTAAAAATTTAGAAAAACTCAACATTTTCATAATCTAGGCCAATTAATCTTGAGAAACCTGCGCGCTGATTGGCGTATTTTCTTTGAAGCAATCGATGGAAAATCTAAAATTATACTTTTTTTATTGAATAGTGATATTCAAATTTTCATAAATCAGTTAGTTTAAGTGACTGGAAATTAACTCTTAAAAGTCAGTGATTTAGTTGATTGGAAATTAACTCTATGACCACCATAAAATCTGTGCTTTCTCTTGTGGTGTATGCATTCTCCTTAATATCCGCTCGAATAAAACATCACATACAAAAGTACTACATAGAACAAACACATCAAAAGTAAACATAACATTTCAATAGTTGCCAAAAACAAAAGAGAGAAAAATGCAATTAATAAGCAGACGATATTTAGAAAAGTAGAGATATTTAGACTGGAAATTGAAATTATCCTAAATTAAAAACACGCGCAGACGATATTTACAAAAGTAAAAATATTCAAAACTGAAAAGGAAAATATATGAGTTATTCCATCAATAAATGCCCTAAGTTTGTTTATATCTTCATTAT
Organism: Argiope aurantia; assembly: GCA_026543865.1. NCBI lineage: Eukaryota > Metazoa > Arthropoda > Arachnida > Araneae > Araneidae > Argiope > Argiope aurantia. Next base: position 32,115 of record JAPMOR010016517.1, on the reverse strand, counting down.
TTTATGAGTCATTAAACATCAAAATGGGTCCGGGACTAAATAAACACCCTGTATAGAGAGTGTAAAAGATCATAAAATAATTTTTCTTGAATTATTTTTTAGAAAATATAATATTTCATACTTGTTTCATTTCCTACAGACACGTGCCGAAAATTATATTTTTGCAGATTTCATTTCCAAAAAGATTTAATTTATTTTTAATTGGGGCTTTAATCAATGTGATGGCAACACTTTGAAAAAAGCTAATTTTTTCCCATGAATGCGAAACGTGCTTAATCTTATTTTTTATTTTTTACGAAAAAAATTATTGAAAATCATAGTTAAAATATTTATTTAAAAATGCATTTAAATAGAAATTTAATTTTAAGATTAAAACATTAGTATCATTTTAAAGATAAATTTTTTATCTTTAACTTCATGTAAAAATCTTTTTTGTGCGGTAATATTTTCGAAAGTTATAGCAGAAACACGTCAAAATTTCGCTTTATTTTTAAATAAATAAAATTCTAGTTAAAAATTCGAAAAAATAACCCCCAGGTGCACATTCCCGGCCTCCAAGGTATACACGTGCCAAATTTGGTAGCTTTAGGTTGAATGGTCTGGCCTGTAGAGCGCCAACACACACACACATTGAGCTTTATTATAAGTATAGATATAGATTTAAAATTTTTTAATATACTCTGTGTGCGTTGGCGCTGAATAGGTATGACTGTTTGGCATGTAACGATCAAATTCGGCATATGTATGCCTTAGAATGTGAGAATGTGCACTTAAAATCAATTTTTTAAAATTTTAAGAAATTAAAAATTAAGTTGAAATTTGACTTTCTCTGCTATAACTTCCGATTATATAATTGAAAAAAATAAATTTTATTGTGATTCTAAATTTTTAAAATTATCTTCTTAATGATACTAATTTAGTGCTCGTGAAAATTTGTTCTGAATTTTGGCAACATTTTAAACATAATTTTTTGCCTCATTTCCAAAAATAGATTACATTTTGACCTGAAATTCAACCCGTTTTCTTTGTTTCATCAAATGCATAACTGTATGACTTTTCTTACGTTGTTGAAAACTGAAAAAAAAAAAGGATTTTATTTAATATTTTTGTAGTTTGAGAAGTGGATAAAAAATATTGAAGTTACAATACCGTGAAATTTAGAAGATAGATGAGTTGTACATTTACATTTTTAATATTGCTATTATATCATGGGAGGAATCTCCATTAGAAAGATACAATAAGCAGAAGACAATTAAATAACAAGGCTTTAATAATAAGGCTGATAATGTGATAAGGCTGATAATGTGCCGAAATTATGAACAAGAAATTATGTCTATACGGTTCAAATACATTTAAATATAATAAAGTACTTTCGGCGAACAGCTAGACGCCAAAGGCGACTAGATTTCCTTCATCTTGAACGATGTATCTTATAATATTTAAATCAAAGTCTTTGAAAAGATAAGTTTTACTCTTTAAGCTGACATAAAGAATATATTTTTAAAGATAAGTAAATAAAAGTAAAGCTGAAAAAAAGTACTAAAGTTTGACATATTTTTTATTATTTAACTAAATTTTTTATGAAATAATTAATTAAAAATAATAAATAGCAGATATATCACAGTTACATAGAAATGGACCCCAGAATGGCATGCGCAAATTTCATGTTGTAAATGTATAATGTAGTAAAAATATTTTGTTGTGGAAATCTTTAAGACATTAATCATTCGCAAAATATTCAATTTTTACAATCAATATCCCAGCCGTTCAACTGGTTGCTGAAGGCGCCTAGTAATAAATAAACTTCAGAGATTTCAAGCATGATATTATGAATATCACCTTACCTTCAATAGTAACGAACTGTAAAATCGCAAATATTAATACGTTCATTAATAAACTGGCAAACTCCATTATGGGAAAACGTAGTCCTTCAAGTTCGCAATTGTCAAACAGAAATATCCCGCGGAGTGGTGTGCTTCCACGCAAAGCCCTGCTACGATTCACGAAAGTAGTGTAAATGAGTGAATGGCGTCAAAACTTAAATGGAAAAGGGCTTAAGACCGAGATTGTGACGTCACGCATGCGAACAGGTGAGTGCATTGAATCTGATTACGAATAACAAGGCATAAAAGAGTATTTATACGCGTAAGCATTACCATACATACGGTTCCCATGAAATAAAAGATGACAGTTTCATTTGAAGTCATAAAGTTGATTCCCTCGTAATACAAGAATAAATATAACAAATTTGTTATAAAAAATTAAGGCAATTTCAGGTGACGCAATCATTCTTTGTTTACGTCGAGTCTAATTTCATGGTAAGGTGATCATGTAGATTTATTTTGGAAGTTCTTTTTTTTTTTCAGAAGTTATTCCAAATCATTAACAACAATTTATTATATTGTTTCACGAAAATTTTGTACAAAAAATGTGACTTGACCTAAATATACTTTAAAAAAATGTACTAAGCATATTAAATTGTTATGATCTCATTATAAATGGATATCTGTATATTGTGTTTTAAAGTTAACTTCACTTTTTCATCATAAAATGAAAGAAGTGACGTATGAAAATTACTTGAATATGTAAAAAGATTGCAAATTTCTGCTTTTAATGAGGTTTGATAAATATACATCAAAACAATAAATGTTTTAAATAGTGAATATTCTTGTATGAGTTCAGTTCAAAAGAATAGGATGTATGCGTATACAAGAGTAATAGTGTGAAATTAACCCTAAAATGCTTGACTTTTTATATTTTAGAAAAAAAAAAAGTGTATTTTGAATAACTGCGTATAGTTATTATTAGTAACTGCTTATAGGAAAATTATTTTTAAAAATGTTTAATGATTTTCTTTTGTGAAATTTATAAAAAATTAAAGTATACTAAATGGTTACATTATGTATTTTACAATATCCCACAGACATAAATCACATTGTAAAAATTATGCCATAAAATTACACTGGGAACAGAATCAAATATGCATTTTGATTCTTCTTCTCTAAATCTTTTAAATTCGATACATCTACGATTTTTCTATTGAGATCTACCACCAAATTTCTTTTATTTGGCTTGTTTTTTGAATTATCTTATTTTTATGCAGACGGACAGGGAATCAAGTAATCTGGATCCGTTGATGGAATTTGTTAAAAATTAGAGACCAAGCAACAAAGAAATTTCATGGTAAGGATCATGTTGCAAAATCCATCCTTTAACTTATTGCAGTTGGCTCATTTACATGCGCACAAATATAGAGCGCGAAGACAGTCCTTTTATGAATTTAGTTCATTATTTGGTACATATCAACAATTCTAGAAATAAAACTACATACAAAATTTTATTTATTTAGTTCGTTATTTTTTAATGAAATATATTCACTAATGTGAATAGATTAAATCACATTTATGAATGCTCTATTTGCTGGACGTTCACAAAAATTTAATGGAATCCTATGATTTTGTTGAGAATCTCATTGTCAGTTTCTCAGCTTAGTTTGAGTTGTTTTTTAGTTATTGTGTTCAAAGACATATTAGCAGAAACATGTGATTGGAAAAAGGCTGTTGCAATAATTAGGTGTTAAAAATTTGTTAAATATTTTGTGTAGAAATTAAATAAACTTTGATGCAGACTTCCCCAGAAAAATATTTCTGAGTTCAAATTTTGAGAGATATTAATTCATATTATTTTAGAATCATGTTCACTGTCCTATACATTTCCATGATAAAAATAGTTGTAGTATTTAAAAATGCGCGAACTGAAATTGCCATTTTTTGCCATTACTTGATTCTGAAGTAAAGTCTTAATTGTACAATAAGGTCTTGAAAATTTCATTAAAAGCATGCTTTATATTGAAATTGCTCAAATGGATCTCCTTGAGAGCACTTTAAATATTTGCATTTGAAGCATACAGAATGGTGGTTGGTTCTCGCCCCGGAGGTTGCAAAAATAACAGTGTATGACTATTCTCCGTCGATGACGGGATGTGCCACAACCCCCGATAGACAAGGCCAGATAACTTACGTCGCAGAAAGTCATGACGTCGCCACGTGAGGGTACACGAGTGGGTGTGAATTGGGGGACCGAGGGAAGAATTTCACCCTCATCAAGTTTACTGAGAAGAAATGAACACTTCCCTTCCGACGCCATTTTTTAGCCAATGGTTCTTCTGTGTTTGAGTAAACAGGAAGCTTCTTTTCTTATTTGCAAGAAAAATCATCTGGATTTACTAAAAATAAGGAATAGAAATGCCTTTGATCTGTTGCGTTCCAAACCGTAATGGAAATTACAGGATTAGCCCAATAGTAAGTGTTTTTGCCTTTCCTAAAAATGAAGAGCTAAAAAAGAAATGGTTAAGTGCCATACATCGTGAAAGATTTTATCCGATACAGCATAGTAGGGTAAGCTGATTTAATTATTTTAAAGAAGTGCCAAATGTCTCTAAATGAAAAATCATTTATTCTCACTTTAGAAATTTAACATCTCATTAATATCCATTATTCGTGATTTTAATCAAGTACATTATAATAAGAATTATTTCCTAAAAATCTGTAATGTAGGCAGTATTATTGTCAATAATAATTATAATATTTGCCATAATTATGTTTACATGCTTTGTTTACTATTATATCTATAATTACGTTTACATAGTTACATTTTATTATATAAACATAACGATAAAAACCTGAGAGTAAACAAAACTCTTCGTACTTATAATTATATATTATCATATATGTTGTATATTTGTCATTGTCACTGCATTTAAATTAAACATTGAAGGAAGTCAATATTTACGAAGAATTTCCTTTACTGTAGGTCTGTGAATTATATTTTAAAACAAATGATATTGAACGAGAAGCATGTACACTAGAACATAAGCTAGTAAAATGACATAATGATAAATACCTGAGAGCAAACTGTCTATCGGGGGTTGTAGATATTCTCCATACGAGAGAGCTTGTACTGAGGCTCTTAGGACTCAACTTTAGTTCCCGCCAATGCTGTCGCGGCGTGCAGGTATTCAGATTTTTTTCAGGATGTCTTAGGACGGATAGGAGTAGTCAGCCATGAATACTCAACATGGAAAATGAACAAAATATTCATATCCAAATTATCAATAATGGGGAAAAAACTCAAGATGGAATATTATTAGTAATAATAAAAATGATTTGCACTTCACTTCAATAATAAAATAAATTACTTTGAAATACGCTTGCATTTTTTTTTAAAAATTGCCTTAAAATAAAAATTGATATAACTCAGCAAAATAATAGGTATCTCCAAAAAGATAATTTTTTAAATTTCATGATTTAAAAAAAAAACAATTTTTGTGCTGTAATATTTTCGAAAGCAGTAGAGAAAAACTCCGAAATTTCGCTTAATTATTAATTAATGAAATTTTAAAAAATCTCGCCAGATGCATTTTCACTCTTATTTCTAGTATATATGTACAAAGTTCGATAATTCAAAGTCAAACGTTCTAGCCTGCAGAGCCTCAACATGTGCACACACACACACACATACAAATGCAAATTAATACAAATTTACAAATCAAGTATGTTTGAGCATTGCAAACATTAAAATATTCTATCTGAAGTTCTGGAAAAGGGCTGAGTAGTTTTAGATGTTTTCAGAATTATTCCTATGCATTTAATCGCCTGTGTATGAACTGGACGCCTGATAGGACAAGATGAAGGGAACAAAAAGTGTGAAAATTGATGTGTGGCACTTAGCCAAAATTCTGAGTTTATATACAAAATAAATAAGTACATAATAATCTGACAAAATAAATAAGTACGCTTTCTGAACATATGTTAATAATTTCTTCATGCAAGAAAATTTGCCGGCAAAAAAATTAGTATATTCACAAAGTGTTTAGTTTATTCTTTATCATTGTTTGCCATTGTTTGAATGAATATTTAAATTTATTTAATTAACTTTCCGCTAAACTTATAAAGAAATGTTGTGTTGAGTTTAAATTATTGCGTTTCCGATTATTTCAATCCAATACTTTTTAAATTATCTTGTTTAATTTACTAATACTAAATTAAAATTAAAATGCGAGCTAACATTTGTCTTTTTAGCTTTTCAACCACTCATTCTCCTTATATTTCTACTTTAGCTTTCTGTATAATTTTAGAAATTCTGTTTTGTATTCGCTTTTTTAAAATTTCGTAAAGATAATGATGGTAATCGAATCCACTTTATATTTCGATAATTTTCTTATACTTTAAGAGAAAAGAAGTGTTAAAAATAATGCCTCTTATTCCTAGTCTTCTCTAGGATTATACTGAAATATCTCTAATTCCAATTAATTCTCGATATTGTAAATCGGTGTGGCACGATATAATTACAAAATACGTAAATGTTTTTATCCATTCTGCATTTTAGCTGTTTTATTCTAATCTTATCGTTTTATTTTCAATCGACGTTTGCTTTACGTCGCTTGATTTAAAATTCATTTTATTTTAATTCTTCGAAATAAACCTCAATAAGTACTCATCAGTGGGAAATTTTAATAATTAAAAACTAATATATTTGAAACAATTTAAAAACATATTTAAAAAATTAATAATCAATGAAGGACTAATCCTAATCTGCATCTTCAATAAAAATAGAAAGGAAAATTTTAATATTCCGTCTTTTCTAAGGTTATAATATTTTCTGAATTTACAGCCCAGAATTTTCTATAATGGTATGGACAGAAGCGGATCGTTTACTTAGGCCTGGCAGCTAATAACCAGACTAAGCTACTGATTCGAAACGTATTTGTATTTTAAAATATACTTAAACCTCTCTCTGTCTATAGTTATTTTTATCTACATCTATATCTATCAATCTGCCTATCTATCTATATCTGTGTGTGATTATGAGATTAATGTGTATTCTAATGATATTTAAAAATATTTTATCATGAAATTTTTAGAAAAAATATTATTTAAACATGAAATAACTTCTTACTAATATTAAATTAATATTAGTAAAAAATCAGTAATAAGTAATTATAAAATACTAAAAATGTCATGTTTATTCACTTAGACGGTCAAAATCCCTAGTGAGAATTTGAATTAACAAAAGTTATGACAATAATGGAAATATGGATGGCGTAAAGAGTCTCATAGATTGCAGATTAAGTGTCAGAATAAAGAATGCATGGAAATATGCACACAGTTTATATGCTTTAGAAACGGTAGGATTTTCACTAGATAAGTATCTTTACGATTTTCAGGGTATATTGTTTTTTATGTCAAATGGTTAAATTACCGTAACTAGAATTTTAGAAAGGTGGTGGAGAAATAATGTTGGCACGATTCATTAGCTAATCAACGGGAGTGATCTTTCATATTCTCCAATAAAGATGTTATCCCCTCCGCTTTTTATTTCGAATTTGGGTAATTTTTTCCATTTTAAACAGAATCGAAATAGATTAATTTATCCACAACGTGTATGTTTTTATTGCTGTTTTCTAGCAAGAAAATATGTTAATATCTTTTTTGTATAAAAAAATTAAATAGAAAAATTGGAGCATTCAGAACAAAATAAGTATGAAAAGAGTATGCAGTAATATATCCTTTACATTGATTTCTGAAGATGCTTATGAACATTATTTAGATACTTTTCAGATAATAGTTATTTCTTTTCGGAGCTTAAATAGAAATGAACAGAATGCAGGATATTTCAAAATAAGCCTAAATAGCGTTTTTAAGAATTAATGCACTGGCGTACATTTCCATGTGCTGAAATAATATGTGTCTTCTTCGGGTAATAAAAGCAATGCCGCAATATTTTGCTAGCTATTAAAATGAATATATTCATCTCGATCCTTCTGTAGTCACAATAACATAAATCAAATGGATACAAAAGAAACTCAGAAAAGAGTGAGCTAGTTTATTCTTCCAATAAAAAGAAGGCACTTTCCTGACAAAGAAATAAATGAATGCTCAGAATGATTGTTTTCTGAGTTTGCAAATCGCGATTATTCAGAAGTTCCTTTTCATGGCTTAGTGTCTTCACGAGTAACAACAATCTCTTCCATCTTATAACTACTTCATATCTTATAGTCCATGCTCATCAGAACGCTTGAATGAATCAATTTTAGGGTATTTTGGTACATTTATACAATCAATGGGAATGTTCTCTTTTCAACTTTCCCGAATACTTAACACAAAGTAATATGTTTTGTGTTAAGTTTTGTAATTTAATGATAAAAATTGACTTTGTATTTTGTAACTCTCCGTTTGATGGATTGCGACGAAACTTACCAAATAGAAATATTTACCGGATTTAATTTTTGCAGCTTATAGTGATTTTGAATCTTGACAATAATATTTGCACAAAGACAGTCTACCTTTTTGGTCTAGTTTGGTAGAAAATTTGACAAACATCTACATGTTTAGTAAATAAAATTACAAACTAACTCACATAGTTTCTTGCATTTAGTGTTATCATGCTCACAAATAAACAGACGGAATTATAAATATGGTCTTTTTAGAGAGGTTTGAACAGTGGAGATTCATCAAACGATTATCTTCGAAATTTGTGATAAATATTGTACTTCTTATTTATATATTTCATGACAGTATCATCATTTCATTTGAATGCAATCCGTTTTTCAAATAATAATTATTTAAAGGAAATTATAAAATTATAATTCTTGAATTCTGATTGGTTTAAAATAAAACTATAAAATTGCAAGAAATTCATTTAATTAATACATACTTAATAGCATTTAAATAATTAATTTTATGTGATGAAACAGAGTTTTAGAAATTAGATTCAATTTTATATTATTTATCTTTCTGCTTCTTTAAATGCATTCCTTTCGTGTAGAAAAAAATACCGTTGCTAATGAATAAAAGAAAACGAGTTTTTAATAAGTGGGAGAAATAATCCAAAATTATATATTCGAAAGACAGAAATTCAATGTACGAGCGTAATTTTCAAATAATGTTTCTTTTTCTACAGTGCTAATATATTATTAAGATTCTGATAAAGACTTTTGACGCATGTCAATCACAAGAAAGGGAAACACAGGGATCTTTTAAAAAGAATGTGTTTACTGGACATTTTTCTATCCCGTCACGCGGAGCGTGTTAAAGTGCAAATGTAAGCATTTTTACAAAGCTTCTCTTGAATTAATTAAGTAGAAACAGTGAAATCGGATCAGGAAATAAGAGAATGAAATTACTAAGAGCTAAATTAAGATAAAATCTTGGAAATTAATTAAATTAAAATTAGAGTTTAATATATATATAGAAGAGGAGCAGACAACAATCTTCCAGAGAATCAAGGGAGATGTTGAAAGCATGGAAAACTCTCATGTGATGAGAAACATCATCCAAATAAAGCAGCAGCTATGCTCGCTACAAATTTATTTAATAGTAATGCTTGCTGTACCCTTTTCGGCAAATTTTAAAAAGTGAACAAAAACAAATACCTTTACATAACTTTCTTGTAAAATAACATGCATTATGAATAATAAATTAACATTATAAATTTCTTAGAATATTTTTAGGAATAGAGTGCACTTTACACAGATCGTATAGAGAAAAAACTTGTTTCTCGTTTCACATTACTGGTAAGATTTGGGAATAAATTATGTTCGCTTACACAGTATATTTTCCCCTTCCTTACCTGCTAAAAGAATAGTGATATTTTTTTGAGAAATCAGATTTTTAACGATTTTTGATATTTAGTGAATGCTAATCGATACGAATTGTAGCAACATTGGTTTCAAAAAAAAATGGTTGTAATAAATAATATATAATATTCAAAATAATATAAAAGAGTTGCATTTTTTTTTCAGTAATTCGAAGTATTGTTTACAGATACAGACAGAAATTTTTTTAATCATGAAGGGTTTCGCTTCTAGATGGCACCATGAGAGACAACTGACAACACACCGGTAGGTTTTCTATGAAATAAAAGAAAATGCATTTTTGGGCACAATTTATTTTATTACTCTTACAATATTGCATTTTAATATTATGATTTATGTGAAGTTTTTGTTGGGAGGATGACTTTGTGAAAATCTGTGCTCTTTGTGATAATTATTTTTCTTTCTTTTATCTTGTATTCAACTTAATGCGGGACTCGAATCGACGACTATCCACGCATGACACGGAGTTATGATCACGATACTGACACTGAATGATTTTGTGTATGAGAATATTAGAATAAATGTATATACACATATTCCTTCCTAGCGCATCTCTAATTCACTATCATAAAGTTAATTCAAGAGCAACAAGGTTTTAATTAATTAAAGATTAGGTGTCTGAGATTGAGACCCGTTGAGATCGGATACTCAGTCAAAAAAAAAAGGTGTAGAGGATATTGCCTAATTGATGGCTATTAAGGGGGATTTCCTGCTATTTAGTCTTATATTTCTCTTATTTGCAACTCTCCCATCTCTAAAGAGTGTGATAAAATTATTTAAAGTAAAAAAAAACCACCTCTTTTTTTCTATGCAATGCTTTGTAGAACTTCTGCTCAGAAACCACTTCTATATAATTTTTCAACTTTTCGCTTTTTTAATATTCGTAAAAATTAGATGTTATTGATATGAAATTATCCAGCAATATATTCAGAAACATTAGATATTATCTACAAAAGCCCGTTTTCCCCTCAGATTAGTCAAATTCATTAAAAAACAAAAGCGTTTAATGAAAGCAGTTACAAACAGACAGAGAAAATTACATATTGTTGAAAAAGAAACATGGAAACAACGAAATTTATTACGTTTGAATGGATATCTTTTTAATCAAAAATAAATTTTCTTTAAAATGTAATCCGTAATAAAAAAAAATTTTGAATAAATAATGTACAAATATAAATACATAAATCCAATTTTAGTAATATAATAAAATGAATTCTTAAAAACGTAATTTCATATTTGTATTAAATTTTTTATAGCCTTGAATGAACATAAAGAAAATGCTCATGCTACCATAATTATAATTTTAAAATGAATAAAATCAACTAATATGTGGAATCAACATCAAATTTATTTACATTATATAAACATAAACTAGAATGAAGTTGGAATTTTAATCAATATATTTTAAAGCCTCGGCATACAATCATCAGCAAAAAGGAATCATCAAAACAAGCTTAAAAATGGCTCCTGAGAGGTATGTTTTCTGTAATTAACAGATGCGCATAATAAAACATTTATTATAAAAGCCTAGTTTCACGAGAAGAGTTTTAGTTTAGACTTTGAAAGCTTATTTCAGAGCTACCCATTGATTTCAATCCACCTGATGCCATATATGCATGATTTTTGTATTCGCGATGCTTAGGACTGCTAGGGTACCAAGACGGCAAAGGATATGAACCAGGAAGCGCAATGTTCATGAAGATACTGAAGCCTTCTTGTTCACTCATCAAATCGCTTTTACGATTCTGGAAAAGCTTTGCGAATTCCTCCGATGTCAAATTCAAAAAATTCAGATAAGGGAGAAAATTTCCAAGAATCTCCTTAAAGGACCTCTTCTGAGAGTCTTTCAACAACTCGTTCTTAACCCAAGCAAACACCCACGAAATGAGTTCATATTCTGAAGTAAATGAAACATAAGGCATGTCGAGTATGGTCCTGAGCATGGCTGGCGTGATGTTGCAGAGCTCCTGGGCAGCCAAGACTTCAGCAGTTTTTGTCTGAAGAATTTTATAGCAACGCTGAACCAGACTTTCGCAGTCGAGAAGCTTCCCGGCATCCAACAACTGGAAGACGTTATACTTAGTGGGAGTTGCACATAAGAATATCTCACTGCAAAGATTCTTCAGAGCCTCTACTTCATATGCTACTGCACCTTTATACAGTTTCAGCAGAAAGGGAATGTCTTTCAGATGTCTGTCTGGGAGGCATCCATACATGAACCTAGTGATAAAAAAGAAGAAAGTATCATAGTAAAGGCAAAATGAAGTGCTGGAGAATGTAATAAGTTTTATCTAGATCAAGTACTTGAAGCTTGAAATTTGTACCACACAAATCAGAATCAAAATTACATGTATTGTTACGTATTTGTAGTACCATTTTTCTGCAACGTTAACCTTATAGTATAAAAGGAAAATCACATAAATTCTTTACTGAAGCCAAGCCGAAAGACTACCGATCTTCTCAACGAAATTAAAGGTTAAGAATTGAGAAAATCATGACTCTACCTTTTTTAAGTACAGAGCTGTACAGATTCTTTTAGAGAATTCCGTGTGACGTAAAGCTCTGTTTGGAAACTACATTGACTCAAATAGGAGCTCAAACTGGTAGTAAATGTTTATCTACAATTTTAATGGCAGTACAAGTTAGTAAATTGTGGATGACGAGCGCTTTTATCATTATTTAATTAGAATTTGCTGCCTTCGGTTTTGTTAATTTTTACAAGTTCGGTTCTTTGTAGGCATATTGGATGTGTTTTTATTACATGTGCTTCATACATTTTGGAAATTCAGTGGAATAAAGCTTCATTTTTCATTATCTAGCTTGTTGGACTTCATTCCCTGTACATACATCGGACGGATTTCTTAACAATATCATCATCCTGAGTTTAAGGTCAAGTTTGTGAGTCAAACATCAGAGAGAAAGATCAATCAAGATATGAGTAAGAATGTATTGATTTGAATTATATCGTATTTAATGGATATGAAAATGCCAGATAGTCTTTCTTTATATGAATGTCTTTTAAAGTTTGACAGAAATCTATAAATTGGGTGTAAATACAGCATATCAAATTTCATTATTATAGTTCGTTTCAGTGGTTATTTCGCAACGTGACAGACCGACAGCTCTCTCAGCTCTAGAACATGAATAATAATCTCATACTAATAATAATTATTAGATCACTACAAAATGACATAATAGATTTCTAACTATTTACTACCTATATTCAAAAGTCCGGGACAATTCTTACAGGAGGCGATAAACATTTTTTTCCCTGTAACGATGATAATTTTCCTAAATTTAACGGTGTGAGTAGGCACTTCGAATAGAGTCAAAAATGTGATGATACTGCCAGTGATAATGAATAATCAGGGCTGGATTTTCAAATGCAAAAGTCCAAGAGGTACAAGATTCACGCCAAAGACTTTTATTTCGTTCGCATTCGTGGCCTTACTGTGGTCTATAATTTTATGCACGGTGAAGGTTTTAAGATCTTAATTAGAGAGCATGCGAGAAAGTTTCATGAAGACCATTTCCACTTGTTTAGCTTTCTCGCAGCTTACTTTATCAATAGCTAATGTGTTAAGCCAATGTCTACTTTGTGAACGGGTGACTAGATTGTGTTGACTGAATACACTAGTAGTATTACTGATACTAACAGTATATGATTAATACTACTAATACTAATACTACAAATACTTATAGTATATAATTAGTTACTAATAGTATTTTGGGTTGTCTATCCCGCTAAAGAATAATATTTTACTGAAGACACAACGGAAGTCCGACGCTTACTTCAACATTACGTCAAAAGTAGACGGCGAAATGTCTTCGATGCGAATGGGGTCGTCGCTTTCATTGCGGGGTTTGTAACACATATCAGCAAATACAGGGCTCCACATGGAAAGGATGAGTTTGTGTGCTGAGTAATCCATCCATCCGTCGCCACATTTCACAGAAAAGGAGACGTCAGTATACATTTTTTCCTCCAGAAAGTATTCGAAGATCTCGTGAATTTCGTCTAGGCTGCATTGCTGTTCATAAATGAAATTCGGAACTGAAACAGAAAACAAAATTTGTAGATTTTTCCTGATGCGACATATATTGATAAGCGTTTATAGTGCAATTATGAATTTAATTTTGAATTGAAACTCCTTAACTGGGTTTCATGACTTCGTTATAAAAGATATTGCTTCGATAAAAAAAAAAAAAAGACATTATGAAGTTCAGATATCTCACACAAAAAAATATAGTTACATTTCTGCCATTTCCCATATAATTAATTTTTAGATCACAAAATTCTTAAATTAATCAGTTTCTCAAGTTTTTATTCTGCCTCAAAATATCACTTTTTTATAGAATCATCATATGACAGTTTATTTCTATTAACACATTGAAAATGTTTTATTATTTCATTTTGCATTTATACCGACTCATTCCTATTCATTTCACTTTCCATATCCATTAATGATAAAAGATAATATGTGTTGTGTTTGTGCGTTTCTCTCTACATATCTGACTATTTGTTGTGGAATTAACAAATTTCGTACAAATATTTTTTGGAGAATGGGAAACGTAAGCCGCGGAATGATATTTCCGAAATTTTAATTACACTTCTAAGTTAACCCTTTAAAGAGCCATTTTTTTTTAGTCATATTATGTTAAAATATTTTTAGGCTTGAAATTAGAATAATAAAAGGGATTCCTTTAGCTTATTAGATAAATGTAATTTAATTAATTAATTAATTTGGTTAATTAATAATTAAATAACAAATCAAGACACATCATTTTGTCTGAGATAAAGAACTGAAGCATCTAAGTTTCTGACTTACTAAAAAAATTTGTTAGAACTTATGCCAACCTACATAATTTCATACAAAGATTGATAAATTTGGTGGGAAGCATACTTCCCACTGCCCTAGAAAGGGTTAATTGAAAAAACATGTGAAAGTTTGTTTTTTTTGCTGTAATTCGCAAAAATATGGCTATACAAAATTGATTTTCATGTCATTTTAAAATTTTTAAAATTTTCTGTTCAATCATAGCTGTTGTCGTGTCATCATATTAATATGCAATTTTTCACTTAAATTTTTTTTAAAAAAATTTAAATAATTTCTTGCATGATTTTCAACAATTTAGTCCATTGTTGCAATGAAATTCTAACTATTTTCATCAAACATTTTATCACGAAACGTTTTTCAATTGCTCAAACTATTGCGCAGCGTTGAATAAAAATGAAGAATGAAAATGTAGTTCGATACGTCAAAAGACAACGTGCAATATGAAGATCGATGATCGGAAAGTTACATTAAGTCAGTTACAAAGGTGCACCAGTTGAAGAGTTTTTAAGGCATTCATTGCCATTAGCGGAAAGAACAAAAACCACAATACCCATAGTTTCTGAAATATAATACATTTATTCATTCTTGGAAATCATTTTGCCATAAATGTAGAACATTAAAATGTCGATATAACGTAGAAGTTCACGTTCAAAATGAAGTTAGAATTTACTTTCACTATTCATAGACATCATAGATACGTTTATCCGCGTTTGACGCTTTTGAACGCATTTTCTTGTATCAGTATCAGGCAAAATGAAAGCTATTATGTCATCGGTTCAAATCAGTTCAAATAACAAAGTTCGACCGCCATGAACTTATTAGGTCCCTTGATTGTGAAACATAGAATTATTTGAAATTTAAATTGATTTTTTTTCGGAGATGAGGCCTGGGTAAAAGAATTATCACCAGATAAATTTCAGCAGAGATTGCCAAATTAAAAACATATCCAATTTTGATAGTTGCAGTTGAAATTCATCAATGTGTAATTTTTGAAAGTATTTATTACGGTAGTTGAGTATTGATTTTTGAATGTTCAACATCAGAAAACTTTATTTGTTAATTCTAATCATATATCCTTTTTCTTCATTTCAATTACTATTTTAATTCCTGTAATATTAACTGCGTTATTTAATTTTGTTAATTTATTTGAGAAAAAATTAAGAAAAAAATGATATTCATGTAAAATTCTACTCCTTTTAATAGTTTCTTTTTGTATCAAAATTTTTATATTAGTAGAGAAATCAAGAATAATTTTATTTCAGATTAATTAATTCAAAACTATACAAAAATAGTCTTCCTGGAATATATTAATAAAAAATTGGATTTTTGCTAAGATTTAAATGCTAAGTTATGATTGGTAAGAATTTAATGAAATCAGTGCACTATAAATAAATTTGAGTAAAAATTTTAAAAAGTATATATACTACGAAATTAAAGTGGAAGTAAAAATCCTGCTCTGGAATTAATATCAAAAGAACACAATTTTTATCTTTATTTTAACATAGGCAAAAGCATGCGTTTGAAATGCTTTATTCATAACGATAAAAGCGTTTTTACAAAAAAAAAGGTTAAGATAAAAATTTTAAAAACTTATTAAAAGTAGAGGAAAAATTGTAGGAAAATAAAACTGACGTCATTAAAAAAGTTTTTATTTTTTATTTTTAAGATAGTGTGAAATATTTATCTCTACTAATAACAAAGATGAAAGTGTGTGTGTATGTTGGCACTCTACAGACTGGGCCGTTTGACCTACAGCCACAAAAGGCTGCACATATATACTTATGATGTATGGAAATGTGCATCTCGGAGTGTTGTTTTCTAAAATTTGGATATAAAAAAATTTTAATTGATTAAAAATTAAGGAAATTTGGTCGTTTTTATGGCATTATCTAGTAAAGATATTGCAACGCAAAAATAATTTTTATATAAAAATAATTTTAAAATCTAAAAAAATTGTCATTTCATTGATACTTGTTTATTGCTATATATAATTTTTTTCAAAAATTACTCTAAATATTTGCATTTTACTACAATATATTTCATTGCTGAAGTGAAATTCAGATCGTGTTTTCATTGCTACTATAAACAGTTCTGGCCATTTTGCGTTGTTGATGTACTAAATATGAAAAAAATTGAGTTTTTCATTGAGAATAAGTTTCTGTATAAATCATGCTTTTAATAAAATTTTTGTTTTGTTGTATTTACAATTAAGATTTAATTTCTGAATCAAGCAATGCTCAGCAGTTTTTTTTAAATGTGACAATAAATGTTCTCCAAGTCTTTCTTACGATATAATTGGATGTCAGAAGATCTAAACAGAAAATTAGGTAAATGCGTAGAACATTGAAGAGAAAGACGAAGGCAGCTAAAATAATATCTATCAAAATTTGAAATTTAATTTTAAAATTTGAAGTTTGAAAATATTTAATCAAAATTTGTAACAATTTTTCTTTCTTGTAAAGCAACTGGTCTCTAAACTGGTCTAAACAACTGGTCTCTAGTCAGCTAGTTTTCTTAATATAAATAAAAGTCATTATGGCTATATAGTTATGTCTGATCTATATCTCCATTTAAACAGAAAGGTCGAATTCTATCAAACTTTGCACACTGATTATTTAAAACGAGCAAGAATTGCGTATTGATTATTTAAGACGAGCACGAATATTGTCAATTTTTCAAAGTCCCTAATTTAATTAAATATTCAGTTAATTAAAAATAGGCAGAAAATTTGTCATTTTTTCGCAATAATTTCAAAGTAAAGGATCCCACAATAAATATCTTTATATCATCTTCAAATTCAAAATTTTGTCTTTTCATAGTTACCAATATCATTTCTGTGCAACTTATTCTTTATTTTTCAAAATTTAATGAATAATTGAATAGATAAAAATGATTTTGAACAAAGAGCATTTATAAACATGGCATTTTTAGGCAATAATGAGACTTTAAATTACTCTGTCTTTATTTTTTGATGTATCTGTTTTATTTTATAAATATTTTGGAACTTTTTTATTGGTTAAAGAAATCTAAAGTCTGTTGAATTAGGTTAAAAAATCTTTACCGTTAAAATCTCCTATCATCTTTATTGCATCTTCTATGAAGTAATAAGTAATTGACATAAATCCATCGCTCAAATCGAAACCAAGGCAAGAAAAATAAAACATTTGTGAGAAAATAAAATAAACATTCGACGCCAGGGGCTTCAGACTAAGAAAACTGCGTCAAAACATTACGGGAGAAAAAAGCAGGAGTGTTTTAGTAAAATCAACTCTTAAAAACATTCATTAAAACCTCTCTTTATACTTAGTACTAGCGAGCAAATTTTGTACTAAAAGTGAATCCCTTAAAATCATAAGGTCCCCAAAGTAAATTTTTGTACCCTGTGCAGATTGTTTTGAACTAAGGTCAATTAAATTTATAGAGTAATTTAGGACATATAATGATTTTAGTGAATTGGCATGTTATGAAATTACATCCAGAAAGCTGTAAAATAGGAGTATGTTTTAAAGCTCAGTGAACATTTGTTAGAGGAAGAATGGATAACGGTATTGAACAAAATCTAAAACATAAATTAATTAACGAAACTGAATAAATAAATTAATTAAAAATAAATAAGCGAATGAAAGTTAAAGAATCCGAAACAATAAAGCTATTAATTATTTAAAAAAGAAAGAAAGAAAGAAAAGGTATCAAAAAGCATAAAAAAATACATACTGTCAGTACTAAATTTTTTTTCTGAAGATTCAACTATATTGGTCATATTAAAGGTAATGGTGCTTAATGAAAATTTGAAATCAGAATTCTGCTGAAATTAATTATTTTTAAAATTAAATTAATCTTTTTTGATAATATGAAATATTTCCTCTTCAGTAAACAACAAGTTAAAATTTGAGATTATTTTCACTTTTTCTGGACAATCATGACTATAAGAGAAAAGTTGGCCACTTTAATTTTAAGAGACAACAAGAACTTCTTTGTAACTCGATACGAAACAATATAAAAGTAGAATGTTTCAATCCAAATCAGCATACAGCTTCGAGTTATATAATTTATAATAGAACAGTTTTTCCAAGTTTCTTCACAAAAAATATTCTTTGTTCTTAATTCTGTGATTTTCAATTTAACTCTTTATATCCTAACTATATCTAAAAGTGCCTTTTAAATCATGCTGATAACTTCGTAATTTAACTTTTTTTCTGACATATTCAAAAGGACGTGAAGAATGTAACTCGGACAGCAAGCAGCTGAAGTCATAAGTTAAAAATCTTTAATTATTAATTACAATAATTAAGTAATTTTAATGAATTTCGTAAGCTCTTTTTTCCTTTTTTTAAGTTATTCCGCATGAATATACTTATCTAACGATGCAAAAATCAAATTAATAGTAAAATAATATCATAAATAAAGGGTAAAAACAGATAATTTAGCATGAACTCTCTTTTAAGTTTGACATCAGGATAGATATTTATTAGTATGTAATATTATGAATGTAATAATAAAAATCGAATAACCTTTTTTTCTGTATTTTTTGACAATGATTATCGCCCCGCTGCCCTTTTTTTATGAAAATGGTTAAAAATAATTCAATATATAAACCAAATTTAACACCTTATGTTTATATTTTAGCCATCGATACTTTATAAAAAGTAATTTTTCTAAAAAAAAGAACTATTTAATAAAACTTGAATGGCAAGATAACATAAATGAAAATACAAAACTTTGGAATAATTGAACTATCGATTTCTTACAAGAATTTCTTTGCTCTTCATCGGATTATAAAACATTTTTCTCAAAACGCTTGAATTGTTATCCAATTATAACTATACAAAATAGTTTCATGATAACTATACAATATAGCTGGATGGCTGGATGGGGTAATATTTCTTGAAATGCAAGATGGTAGCACAACTTTCAAATAAAAACTAATTGTTTCATTGTTTATTTATTCAAATAAGATTAACATATTTAATAAATATGAATATATGGATGAATTTATGGAAAAATTAATCTCGAGCTTGATAATTTCGCGAATTTAATCATTAAATATCTCCTAAATCTCTTCTAAATTTTCACAGCCAAAGGGAAAAGTTTTAATGTCGAAATAACACATGCTTCAAAAATGCAATTTTCAAAACAAATCAACTTAGAAAAAAAAATTGAAAACGGAAGGGACTTAGTAACTACTATTAAATTAAATGATAATATTATTTGATGTTTATTATATTTTAAAAATCCGGAAACTGTCACAAAAATTATCATGATCATGAAATCAAAAGATATAATTCTAATCGATCCATGAGAATCAACTAATGAAAATAGTACCTCTTTACGCCGACTTCCTTCGAAAAAAATATCAAGGTAAAGATATTTCTCAGTAAAAAAGAAATCATTCTAATGAATGTGCATACAGCATTTGAAATAATTACTTACTGGAATCCATGAAATCTAAAATGGCAGTTTTTTAAACGCAAGTCAATTTTTGGTGTGCAGAGATAGGAAGTGGAAATTGTACTGTCCGTATATTTATTTCTGATAGGAAGAGCGCGTTATCGACTAAAACAGAAAAAAGGCGATAAGCATGGCGGAGACATACATTGCGGTGTGGTCCAAAGTTCACTTTAGTTTCGTTTGTTAGATGATTTGACTTGATATGGGGGAAGAGCAGTATCTGTCAAGATTTTGCTCTGTTGAATGTTATTAAAACGCAGTTAATTTTAATCTAGGAATTATTTCTAAAAGTATTAAAAAAATGTAGCTGCTGAAAAAAAAATTCTTTCTAAGATTTACTTACGTATGGTTGATATTTCCTTGACCGATGAAGATCCATCCTCTTGAAGAAAAAATAGTAAAAGTATTATTAAAATATATTATTTGCGTTTACTTCTTTTGATTTTTTAAAAAATTATTAACTGTGATATTGTTTTGTTTTTTTAATATTGAATAGTAGCTAAATTTGGCGATCAGTTGGTTTACTGGGATTAGTGATTGCTAAAATTTTCAACATTTTGCGTAACTCACTCATAATGACTTCCTCAACAAAATAATTTTGGACTTTGAATTTTAATAGACATATCGTATTATTACGATTTTTCATACTACTTTAGCAGCCTTACGCCGTTCTATTCGTTGTGCTGTGCATTTCCTTAATTTTCTATCCCTATTATTCATCCAATTAGATCACAGAAAAGAGTTATAAAAAATAAAATGCTGTTGAAAATATTTTAGAAATTGCTTTATTGTGAAGTTAATTGTAATTCTTCCATTGTAAGTATAACAAACTAACAAAAAATGTAATAATAAATTAAGTATAACAAAATAAAAACATGCCTTGTACTAAATCCTTTTTACTATGATCATAATCAAGATGTAAATCATACAAATAATAAACAGAATTCCTTTTCACTGGCTTTCAACAAATGGAAAATTTACGTGATTAAATATTTGTCGAAAATTGTGTAAAAATTATTTTTAAACAGGTATATATTCAGAAGTTGTCGCGAAAAAATGCCAATATTGTACATAATTTTTAATTAATTAAAATTTTGAAGAAACCGCTGCTTAGCATACATTCCCATAATCCAAAGTATGCAGGTTAATTCAAAATTCATGGTTCAAATTTTGTGTGGAGGTAGGGAATACGTCAAGAAACCTATTTCACATAAGAAAGAATGTCGGCAAGTGTCATACGCATGGACAAAATGGACAAGTGAAGTGAAGACGAGGAAAAAGTACAGGTTAAGTGGCAGAGAATGTGAATTTTATTCAAACAAGGTAAAGTACAAGTTCACAGTATGTGCTCGAAATTGCGAACATTTATACGAACAGGATTCACAGCGCCGTTGCATTGACCGCTGAATATTTTCAAAAGCGCCTGGCATATCACGGACAATGCCTTCGGCGGCCATAATTCGTGCAATAAGATCCATTTCACTGTCGACGGGGATCTCAGTGAACAGGTCTCAGTCTCCAGCACAAAAATAAATCCATGGGTGATAAATCAGGTGACCAGGTTGGCCACTTCTAGATCAGACCACTTCTGCCAATTCAGGTAATCATGCGCAACAATTGTGTTATGGTCTGGAGCTCCATTGTGTTGATACCATATACCTCGGCGGATATGTCGCAGGTATTGTCCATAATATACCAGCGTTTCTGAAAATGTTCGGTGGTCGATGCAACAGCGTTGTGAATCTTATGTTCATGTTAATAGTCGCAGTTTTGAGCACCTTCTGTAAAGCAACTACTGGTAACGAATGTATTTTACCTTGTTGGAATAAAGTCATATTTGTTACCACTTAACGTTACTGTTTCATTGTGTTCACTTCACTTATCTATTTTGCCCATGCAGATGAAGTTTTAGGATATAATTTCCTATGTGAAATCGATTTCCTGATATATTCCGTACCTCCCCACGAAATTTGAACGATGAGTTTTGAGGTTAGGTCTTGTCTAGCCATATTATTCAAAAATGTAATGTGTAATTATTCAAAAAATGTAAAATGTACATAATTGTGTAGCCTTCAATCCATCTTTCCCTCATCGTATAGTTTATTTTGGGATGCGAAAAGGACGGGAGAATATGCGATTGCATTTTTTAAGAAAGGGAGGGGGTTGCTGCTTTAATATTTGTCCTATGCACCATTTCATATAGATACGCCTCTGAAAATGAGATAACCACTTGCACCTGCACGCAAAAGTAAATTAGACATGTCTAATGAAATATAGTTCGAGCATTTAACTGTATTCTTTAAATTGCAACATAAATTAAAATCTTGCAACCCTAATTTATATATCAGTTACAAAAAAATAGAAACAATAAATTTAATAATTCTATCTGAAACTATTTAATTACTACCGTGTTCTTTGTCGTAACTTTTGTAGTTAAATGATCCTTAAATAAAAAATATATATTCGACATTTTAGCTACAGTATGATGGGAACAGCGCTAAAAGTATAAGAATGCTTAAATATTGAAAGTTGAACTAACTTACTGAAAAATGTTTTACTAGTTTGTTTATAATTATCTCATATTATATTATCATTTGAGATTGATATGAAATCCTAATACTTAGGTATTTGTAATAACTTAACATTATAAAACAAGTATCTAAAAAGATAATTTTTTTAGCATTTTTTGGAATTACGAACTAGCACTCAGTCTTCTATTATTTTATTTCCTGTTATTACGCTCTTAGCAATAAATGAGAAGGGCGTCTGTACTTTTAAATCTCTGTTAACAAAATATAAATTCTTCAAAATAATAAAATAGCACTTTCTTCCTCACAACCGAATATTTTTCATGTTTGTAAATGATAAAAAGAAAGATAACAAAGTTTCGGTTTGCGTTGTTCATGACAGACAACTCATGTCATTATCTGAATTCGGCATACGATTCATTTTTATTTTATCTCTCGGAGTATTAACATTAAATCTGTTGCGATGGCAGCAAGCCTGCTACAGGCGTTATAAATCTTTCATTTGTAGCCAATGCATGAAAAGTCTGTTGTAATATAACAGCTTATGTATTCAATTTGTGTGAGTATGTCTTCATTTTTTAAAAATGTCTTTTATTATAAAATAATCGTATAAGGGTTGCATATAATTTTTTTATGTTAAAATTTTGTGTACGGTCGGAAGTGTTAAAACAGGAATTGCTTCTTCAGAATAAATATCGAATACTTTTAATAAGTTAGAATTATTTGCATCATTAAAGGAATTCCTTTATCATTTTTCATAATATTTGTCGTTTTTACGTTTTTAAAAATATACCGCTGCCATCGATGTCTGATCTAGAAATGATAACTTTCGCTTCCAGATATCATATTGTTCGAATTTTTGCGATGTGTGTATGCAGCAACTACGACTGCAGGAATTTACTGAAAAAAGCAATTAAACATTTTAACCTTTTTAAAATTAAAGTTTCTATAAATCACAATTAAAACATATTTAAAATATTTTTTCTCGTATCAAATCATTTATTTTATTAACATTTTTATATATAATATTTATCACTGTAAATAAATGAATTCTATGTACTATTCGCTTGTGAAATATGTAATGCAAATGCTAAATAACTCGGTATACCTGTCATTAAAAAATTCTATATTAGAATTTTCATATTAATTGATACAAATTTAATGACATCAAATATCAGAAAAATTTAAAAATAATTTAAGTGATTTATTTAGACAATAATCTTAACAATTATGAGGTTTTCCTCGGCCTAATAATTAATTTATATTGTTAAATAATAGATAATATTAGACGATTCAATTTTTAAATTATAGACATAAAATATTTATGAAGCCTTCAGATTTAAATTTCAAGATTAGGTCAAGAATTCTATTCCATCATCAATATTACAAAATTGGGATGAAATAGGCGAGTGGATTCTCTACCTCTAAAAAGTATGGCGGGAGGGGGAGGGGAAACTAGGGAGAAAGCGAGTGATATTCGATTTCATGACTGGTTTTGCATGCTTTCTAGAAAACTACCCCTTTTCTTAATTTTCAAACTATAGCTTGCAGAACATCTTAAATTCTTAAAACTAAAATAATACTCCAAGCAATTTAGAATTAATTCCATCGGCTTGTTTATTCTTTCAACATAACAGCATATCTTACAAACATTGCCAGATTCCAAAAGGTTTACAATTGATCATCAGCTATTATACAAAAAATTAACGAAATAATATTAACAAAATATGTTTATCAAAAAAAATCGTTTGCTTTTACTGTTTAATAATATTTTAACAAAATAAAAATAATAACAGTTATAAAACGTCTGAAAAGGAATCGTCTGATAAATGTCTATTAACAGATTTAGAATATATTTACCGAACAACTGGAGAAGGGAAAATCCCCCTTCACCTGTTGCGCAATAGATATATTACTTGTTCATTGCTTTGAAGGCGCTCGTAAAGTATTCACTAGGTGATTGAATGACGATAATGAAAAGGAGAAAAATGGACTTTTAAAGTGTTTTATATCGATGGTGAAAGAATTTTTATGTATACGAGATATAATACGCCGCTAATCGAAATATCGTCGTGAATGTGCTATAAGTGAAAACTGTTTACTTTCCATTATCTACGAAAACCATCTTCTTTACAGGCAAGTAAATCTATGCTAAATACGTGTTTTATTTTAAAATTGTTTGTGCTTAATTCACATTTTTTTAATTACATTATAATCTCGTTTTATTCTTTTGTTCTTTGTTAAAAATACCATTTGAATTTTTTAGATTTATTGTATGAAACTTCTACCAATAGTTTTAATTTATGTGCTATCTATCCATGGAAGATCAGCACTTAAAAAATATAAAATGTGATTCTAATTTATAACAATGCATTTCATCTAGATACTTTTTGTATATATGAAGAGCATAAAAAGAAGTGTAAAACTTTTACGATATATAAAGGATATGAGAAATCTACAAGTATTTGTGATCTTAGCAATACACATTATGAAACACATGTTTTTACAAACTAGCAAATTTCAATCACATTTCAAAATGTTTTATGATTTATTTTGGGTTATCTTATTTTTTACAATTTTACTATAAAAATGAAAAAAAAAATTGTGAAAAAGTATTTGTTTTTATTATTTTGTTATCATTTAAAATTATTATTATTATTTTATTATGAGGTTTTTATTATTTTATAACTCCAGATTGCTTGGCATACATGTTTGTACAAAAAATTACAGAAACAAATGTATAATATTGAGGAATATTCTAATAACTAAGTGAAAGCAGTAAAATATATGGGAATTTTAGCAATTATATTTGATAATGTATTAATATTATTCTGATATCCTACAATTCATAGAAGATGTGTTTTACAACTTATTGCCTGACAATTAGGAAAAAAAGAGATTTTTTAGTGGACCTGATTGCGACTCCCTTTCGCCCTAGTTGATTGCCTTAGCATTTTAGTCGAAAATCCATCTCTGTTTATATTTATTCATTTTTAAAAGTTATGAAATCTTTTTAATGAATTATTATCTTTTTCAGTAGAATTTGATGACAATTTTGATTAGTAGTTGACTTTAAAAAAGGACACGAAAATTTCGATTTTTCGTTTCGAAAATATTCTTATGTATTTTGTAAAGCCTTTCAAAAAACAGATACGGATTTATAAAGTGCACAGCGATCTTTAGTTCATTTAAACTGCATTTCATAAAATAATATTTTTCTGGATTTTTAACATGCAATGCGAGGGAATATCAGTAAGTTGCATAATTTTGTACTCAGTAATAAAAAACACAACCTATGACAATATGAAGCGGAAAAGAAAGTATTACCAAATCTTGGTTGCATAGAGCACTGTCGGACCTCATGAGGTCGTCATCATCATCTAATTTTATATATTTCTCTATGCTATCAATTTTTTTTCTGTCGACACATATTCAAGCATATAAAACTTTGTGGGCGCCACATGCAGGGTTGTGTGGTAGATGCTCAAAACTTCCCAACAGAATCCTTGCAATTTAGCATGAAAGGGTCAACGACGTTCTATGAGACCGGAATTTTTTTATTGATACTACCATGGAACAAACACCTCAACTTGAATGGCAGTTACTCTGAAAAGTAGTTCAGTTCAATTATATTAATGTACCGTTCTAAAGCAAAACTATGGCTACTTCGGGAGAGTAATTTTGAACCGTGGTCAGATGATGAGGACAACACTTGATTTGGCACTCCCTATCCAAACTTCCACACCACACCAGTGGGAGGACGTTTGGTCCCGATGGATTTAACGTGCACCAAACCAGCTTATACGACGGTTCTTCGAAGGAATCGGCACTTGAGTCTGAAGCTCTCCGGTTCCGAAGCCGAGCGGCCCACTCTGAAAAGTAATAAATTGTTAAAACTTTCTTTTCCTCTTAGCAATGTCATACATAAGCTTTTTTATTATTTTGTACAAAATTATGGACGTTATTTATTAATTCATATTATTAAAATTTCTGCTCACCTACTATCTTTAACCATTTAGTAAATAGACAAAATTTTGCCTGATGAATATGAACGCCTCTCCATTACATCACATATATCACTAAAATGGTTATCATTTTTCATCATTTAACTTTTCAATCAATTTGGCTTTACTTAGAAATATGATTTATGCAGAGAACTGGATTAAACAGCATTTATTAAAGAATGAATTTTTCTTCCTATATTCTAAAAACTGACGAGCTTTAGTGGCTTTTACTGTGCAAATAATTTTATTGTAAGTCAATTATAATTCTTCTTTTAATGACTCTATTTTTGTATTGATAAATAAATAGAATCTCATAATAAAGCGAAGATAATTTATGTATACTGAACAGTAAATTCATATCTTTATCAAAATTAGATATGAAATGAAAGTTATTTTGCCTTAAATCAAAAATTCTGGAGCAGGATAAAGAATTTATAATAAAGGCGAATTTAATTTTTGGTTTTTAAATTTAATATTTAAAATTAATCCTATTTTTTCCTTTTCTTTTATAATACATATACGATTTTACTCCATTTCCCTGACATATATTTTATTTAATGCGAATTCTTAGCAACAGTATATTTAAGAATAGCTTTTAGTAAAAGAAATATCTTAATTAAATGGAAAATTAAGGACAAAAATAATTTTCACTTCTTTTCAATATATTCGGTCGCTTTTTTTTTAGTTCATCACTTTTGCATCATTTTTAAATGAAACGATTCTTTCTCAAAATTACTTGCTAAGCCAAGATAATAGAAGAAGGAGTGAATTATGGATTCAATAAAATTCGAAAATACAGGTAATATATATATATATATACAGCATTTTTTATTTAGTTATTATTTAAATATTTAATACTCACAACTGTCTGTTTCCAATAAATAAAATTTCAAAGAAAATTAAAATCCTGCCTTACTTGGTTTCTTTTTACATAAAATCAAGCGTTAAAAGTACTATTTAAAACTTTTTTAAAACTTGACTTTGTGTTTTAACTTGAAATGTCACAGTAAAAAAAAAAAAAAATCAAAATAAGCGAAAGTCATATTTTTTTATTTTATAACAGATCATAATATAAAGAGATACACTCTAAGAAAACAGCTTTTCTAAAAGCTTAATCGAGAGTTTTAACAACAACGGCGGTCACCTGCTATTGCTAAGCAGTTTATAACCAGTTTGTTATGAATATAAAAAGCAAAGTTATCAAAGCTCGCAGTTACTCTATGTTGGCATATTTTGGATACGATAAAATGCTTTTAGGTAATATTGTAATAGGAACTAAATAGTTAAAATAACGATACTACAAAAAAAAGATAAAAAATGAAACAAAATGAACCACACACATATACCTAAATTATTAATTAAATTTTATTACCATAATAAAATTATGAAAAAATTATACAACACATTACACAAAAATATACATTTATACACACACACACACATATATATATATATGTGTGTGTGTAAACATAATTTTTTAAGCAGATGCCGAAGATAGAAAAGACACTTTCGAATTTTAAAAATTTGCTTTATTCCATCCTGGGAGGCATAGTTTATGTATAAACAGAAGCAACGAGCATATCAACACAGAGCGACACAAAAGCGAGAAGAGGAAAAGCTAATGAAATATATATCCCCATGATTAAATACTGTGATATTTTGATAAGGATTTCTTTACACGTGTCGATTTTGGTAAGAGAATTATAAAGATCTTCGGAGTGTGACTTAAACATTTTTACAAAGCTTCTGTTGAATTAATTAAATAGAAAAGTGGAATGGGATCAGGAAATAAGAGAATATTTTAGAATGAAGTTAATATGGGCTGAATTGAGCTAAAACTTTGGAAATTTCCCCCCTACTTCATGCTCTTTGGCTCTTGTGCAGCGCTGTGAGCGAACGCCGGTTCGCCCGCGCCTATTGTACATAAATTATGCTTCCCGGGATGGAAAAAAAAACGAAGTTTAAAACTCAAACTTATCTTCTATGTCTTCAAACACACACACACATACAGAGAGAGAGAGAGGGAGGGAGAGATTATGGAGGGGAAAACGGAACCAAGTTGACAAGCCGGGCAAAATAAAAATAAAAACTTAGTGTATGTTGATAGATATTGTACAACACCTGCTTTGTTGTACTTCTTGTTCCTGATACTGCTAGGCATTAATAACTCCCATAGAAAGACTATCTTTTCTTTTTCACTGTTGCTATTTCATAGTTTGTTAAATGATGTAATTTATTTTGTCTGACGCACCGTAATGTTCAAGGTCTTCAATGAAGAATGCTTCAAGATAGTAGGAAAGATATTTATATCCTCCCTATTAAGGTAATCATATCTGTATTATACATGACTACCTTAGACAATACAATACACTTTTCGAAACCCTTGTTTATATTCATATCCTTTAGTTTTAGAAATAGATTAGACTTTTAACAATTTTAACCTGGGTAATATGACTGGGGTTGGTTGACGATTTTGTTATCTTGCTTTAAATGCTTTTTACCGTCTACTGTTTAACGGTTATGTAATTTTTTTACTTATTTTCTATGAGTTTCTTAACCAACATAGTTTACAAACTTTTCATGTCATACCTCTTATATCTATAGATATTTCTAGAAGATGTGTTAGTTTAAATGGAAACATATAAGTCACAACAGGGATGTAACAATAAAACAAAAACAAGGGTTCGTGATGTAAATAAAAGAATTGTTACTAAGAAACTGAAATTTGTTTCCTGAAAAACAAACAAACAAAACTAAGGAGCTCAACATTTATAGCATCAGCTGAAATTTCAAGAAAGTACAATACAATTCTTAGATGATGTGAGGTCTATTTTGACCCTTCACTAGCAAACTAGAATAGAATGTTACAAATGCTATGCATAGAGGTCATGATGCATTTAAAGAAGGAAGAAAATTTTTGATAAAATTTTTATGATAAAAATCACCTATTTTGATCTGTAGTAATTTACCATTGGTTAGCATTTTCAACACAATAAGCTTTTCATTACATATTATTACTCAACTTAATTCGATTAATTAATGTACTGTCTTATATTTTCGGAGACTAAAAACGTATTCAATTTATTGAAAATGTCGTCCTGTTCTGAGGTCAGAATTAATTTACCCCAGTACCGTAAGATGATACTTTTGCATTATTTGTTTTAAAATAGCAAAATAATATTGGTTATATTAAAATTATAATTTATTTAAAACGTTTCAATACAAAATATTGCCCTTCTCATAAGATATGCGAAAAAAAAATTTATCTAAAAGACTGAATTTATTAAAAATAGTCAACTATTAATATCATCATGTTTTGATATTCTACGCATAAAAAGCATAATTTTATGCACTAATTATTTATTTTTTTATTCAAAGGAATGTAAAAATAGCATTTTCCACAAGCTTATTTTTTATATTTCTTTTTCTAATTATTTTACAGAAGACAGAAAATCACATTTTCAAAATGACTTGCTTGAAATATTTGACAAAAAAGGACCTCCAGACATCCGTCTGTGTGTCGCAAATACCTATGTTTGTTTGGATGCTCACAAACACATTTTGGCTGGACGAAGTGCTGTGTTCGCCAATATGATTTTTAAACAGCAGCTCGATGGCCTTGATATCATAAAAGTTGAAGGGGTTACCCTACGAGTTTTAACTCTTATTATTTGGTAAGTACTGTACTTTGTTTACTTATTTTTAAACAATCTCACGAAGAAGGATACCCAAATAAAATAATAATATTAATTGTGTGATCGGATTGTAAAATGAAAGTTTTTATGTAAGTTTCAAGTTTATAGAATTGTTCAATTTAATGCTTTTTTTTTTTTTGAGAATACTCAAAAACAAAGCTCATTTAATAATTTTTTTTATTTATTTTTATCTTTATTTATAATAAGAATGAATGTGTGTTTGTGTATGTGTTTAAACATAAGGGATTTAAATTTCTACATTTTTAATTTAAACAAGAAATTAAAAATTGAAACATTTTGAGATTCTTAGCAGAATTTAACACGAATCTGTAACTTTTATTTAAATAAGCGTTATTTAATTCTTAGCTCAATACTGTCTAAAATATAGCAGGTCCAATTAAAAACAGCAAGAGTGATGTTAGATCCTCCCACCCCCTACCCCGACAGGAGATCATGGTTTACCCAATGTAGAGGGAAGTGCACGTTCTGCCTAATGTAAGGACATGATCTGCTGCATGGGGGGTGTAATGATAATCCTCTCAAATTTTCATGTGATTTTTATTAATCTTCTTGATAAATAGCCTGTCACGTGAACGAGTATAAAAATATATTATGTTAATATTTTATGTTTTATCCTGGTTTCACACATTTCAAAAGAAAATATTATCGGAAAAGTTACGTAATTTTCTTTCCATAAATGGGTGCATATTAAATTGAACTCAAATTCAAATAAAAGACATAAATAGGATTTGATGATCGAAGTATGAATCTTTGAATTCAATTATGATAAAATGATTATTTTTATATCTCAGGAACACTTTTTTTAACTCATTGCTTTCCACGGTCAAGATAATTTTTTACGAGAGGTCACGACTCTTTTTTTAATTCACCTTTATTTGACATCAAATATTTTTGTGGTATATGATTTAATCAAATTGTTTTATTCGTATCATTTTTTTTGCATGATTTAATCAAATTGTTTTATTCGTATCATTTTTTTTGCTTATTTTGATGTTGCTCACATCTGAGAGACGTGACGTTTATGTATTTAATCAATTTTCATCCGCAAACATCACGTTTACAAGATATTTCCTTACAGGCCACAATATCAGGCAGTCATATAAAATACATTGTAGTATCTCTCAGTATTTTGAAGCTATGAAGCTTACTATATTGAAGCTATGAAGATGAAAATATCTATCGTACACACATGTGTGACGTAGTCTTCTGAGAAGTGCGCGACATGGCACATATTGTATTAAAAACATTTATCATGCAATGCTGATATAAAAAAATATGAGAGCACGCACGATATATTTAAACGTGAGAAAAGTCTAACGTATTTAATATAAATATTTAAAAATAAATAGTACAGTTTTACACTATTTGTTTACAAAATGTTGCTGAATGGATGCTACTTTTGGATACATTTTATCACAACTTTTACTACGTGACGCAAATCTAATTTTTTTTGTGTTGCTATGTATTCGAAAGAACACGAGGCTTTGAAGCATATTCTGCACCAAGGATATGCTTATATAATTTTTTACAATTCGAAACGTATTTCTTTTGCATGCATATACTTCTTTTGCATGCATATACTTTGCATGCGTATACGCACTACAGAGTACATGCAATTTTTATTAATTTATTCATTTCGCAAAATGCATCAGCAACTCGACAAATATATTGTTACAGCAGTAATAATGTTTTTGATTTAGGTGCATCCTGTTTCCTTGCAAAAATGCATATTCTCAAGATCAATTTTTAAATCTAGTAATTTGCTGAAATACAGTTGACGTAAAACAATAATACTTTCAATATATAAAAAAGTTGGTGACTTTAATGCTAAGGGTTTTATCTTTAACACCAGAACTCATCTATTTATGTATGCATAGTGTCTTTTTGAAATAAAGTAAAATTACCAATATATATATATATATATAT
>JAPMOR010016510.1:2117264-2144042 GCA_026543865.1 Argiope aurantia | reverse complement strand
GGATTGGCTGGCGTGCTCCCCTGATTTAAATCCGATAGAACATGTGTGGGATGCTTTGGGGAGACGCCTTGCTGCATGATTGCATCCTCCTGGGAACACCCGACAACTTAAACAGATGCTGATTGAGGAATGGACATTCTTACCTCAGAACTGTTGGACAATTTGGTGCTGAGTATGGGGAGTCGGTGCGAAGCAACCATTGCAGTAAGGGGAGGGCATATCCCATACTAAGGAACATCTGCTTGCTGTTCTTCCTCTTGGACAGACAATCATGTGTAACGATACTATGAGTTCAATAAAGTCTTTTTTTTGTTTGATTCCATAATGTATGCATTGTATTCATTTCTGCGCAACTATGCTTTCGTCATTCTTTCAGAACAAAATGCTGTATCTCATTTCTGAATTTCATGTCTCTCAGATGATTTCTCGTGAAGTTATGGCAAAAAACATACCTGTTGCTTAAGTTTTGCACACCAGTGTATATAAGCATCAGTGTCATTTGGAAGGATTAAATCTTAATTTTTGCGGAAGCTAAATGTGATTGCCTTTCATATTTAATGATACAAACCATAATTCAACACTTTCACATTGTAATCTAACTATATGTTGCCCACTTCAACAGTTTTCGTGTTTCATTGGAAAATATAAATCAAAATGAAGCATACTGGAATATAAAGCGCGTATTATGTTATTTTTAATCTGAGAAACAGATATGCAAGATATTATGGTGATAATAACCGATCGTCACTGATATTCTAAAAATGATAAAAGATATCAGATGTCGTTTTATTTTCCTGCCTTTAAATGGCATTAGTGTAATTCATGATCTCTCTTACGGGATAATTTTTCACATCTTTTTTGTCTTGAAAGGATAACATTTCAGCTATACTTTAAAAGCAAATCATATATTCTTGTCATAAAATATCATGGTATTCCAAAATTTATGAAGATTCTGTGGACTTATGGCATAAACTGCAATAAAGTTGCTATGAATAGCAAAAAAATTAAAATATTAAATATCGCATGGAGTACCAAAAAATTATCTTTACATTTTGAATTGACATGATAAAAATATCAAATAGAATTAGAATAAGAATAATTTTTTTTAATGCAATCAGCATCTTTTATACGAATTTTTCAATTTAGCGAATGAGACAGAATTATATTTTCAAATTTTAAAACTCAAAATGCTTATAAATGTATTAACCAATAAATGAATTTGTAAAATAACATAATTCACATATGTATCGATGTTTAGAATGATGGTAAAAAAAAAACATTTGAGCCATTTTTTCAAATTGAAAGTATATGACTACCTCTGATACATTAGTAATCAGCGCTTAGGCTACGATTAGAATGGGCATCTTGTACCGAACATTAACTATAATGCTGTCTGTTCGAACATTAGCTATAATATATTTATATTAAAATATTTTGAAGCAGGATGATAAAACTTTAAGTTCTAAACGAAACCATATAAGTAGGGTTTGAGTTCGATTGACAAAATGGGAAACACATTAAAGATGGGAAACACAGTTCTTATCTATTAATAATATAACTTTTTATATTAATAATGGAAAATTATACATAATTTAAGAAAGATTAATAAAAAATTTTAAAAAGTAACAGAAATAAAAGTTTGCAGTAAATAGCCTTTTTGCATCCATTTTATTATCATTTAACAAAAATAGTTTTAAAACATATTTTATTAATGTAATGAAGAATACAATTTTTATTTTAATTCAGTTATTTTCAAGCTTATTAGTAATTTGAATTTATAACGATAAATATTATGGAATCTTAAAATAATTTATTTCTTTATGTCGATGATAATGCATTACTATACAAAGATTCAGAGATCACGTTTGTTAGGAAATCAGTGTAAAATCGATAAGTTGAAGTTAAGTTAAATAAAATGTTTGTTGATTGGAATTTTTTGATTTAAATAACGAAATCTTCATAAAGTTGAGAAGAAAAAATTTTGATATACTTCAGTGAAAAAGTAAAGAATGTACAATTTGATTTTTAAAGTAAGACTGATTTCTATATCCGAATTTTAGATAAAATAAATAAATAATAACAACTTTGAATGTGCGTGTGAAGAAAATATAAATCAATTTTTCTATTCTTTTCTTTCCGATAAGTAATTCTGCAATTTCGTCACTTCTATTCAAGCACGATTTGAATTTCCGTTCTTCTTTCATTGTTTTCTTTATCCTGCGAAATAAATTATATATATAAACGTTGAATATAACCTTTCGATTTGAATGTCTCGACAAAAGGAAAAGTAGCATTCTGGAAATGAATTTGTACTTGCATAAAAGTAAAAGGAAAGATGTTCTTAATGGACTGGCATAGTTTCTGCTTCACTGAATCATTTTGAATAAGAAATTATAAACGCTAAGAAATATGTAATTTCAATAAAAAATACATTTTAAAGATTATGAATATTGCGTATAAGTAAATGCAACTCAAAATTCTTCTTAATCTAGAATAAAACTAATTTCCACTATATTTCAAAAATCGCTATGATTGAATATTGTTATTTTGATGCGTAAAAATAAGAAATATTTTAGAATGTAACTTATAATTGTTTTCATGAGCAGCATTATGTAGCATTTTGTAATAAAAGACAATGTTTTTTTTTTCTCTACAAGATTGTAATAAATTTATTTTCTAAATCAAAGGAGATTTTTAATTTTTTAATACTTTAGAAATATCTAAAATTAATGATATTAATTTTAGATAGAATTAATATAATGTTTTAATTAATAAAAATTAAATAAAATTATTAATATTTCATACAGTAATATCTAAAATTAATTATACAGTACATATACATAAATTTCGGTCTCGCATTTCTTCTATATTAATTGATTCTTTAGTTTGCATATTAGAATACCTTTTTGCGCTCAGAATATCTTCTTGAATTTCTTGATTCCAAATAAAGGGAGAGTTTGAAAATTCTAAAACAATTGAAATTAACTTTTATACAGAAATCCATGTAATTATATAGAAGCTTTAAATATATTTTACTTTATAAGCTTGGAATAATAAGTAGAAATGTTTGAGTTTAAAAAATTTTAAAGTATAATAAACAAACGGATTAAATTCCTTATTTTTTAATCCTATTCAAATCAGAAAATTATGTTTATGAAAACATTTTAAAACTTTTTTATTATTATTCAAGATACGATTTAAGCCCCAAAACTTTCCATTCCCATATGTCCAGCAAAAAGAATTGGAACTAAGAGAAAGAATTTTGCTCTCGAGAACAATGACCCTGGAGAGTGCAGAAGAAATCTGTTCTTGGTAATCAACCTATTGGAAATGGATCCGAAATACCAGAGCCGTTAAGAATTTTCTCATGACACTGATGTAAGGCATCAATTGCTGATCTACCTTCTGTTAAACCTTTTATTGATTGCATCTTATAAATTGAAACTGAATTTCTCTTATTAAAGAATGGAGAAATCATCAAAAAGTCTACTCAAGAAAAGCTCATTTTAGACTATTAGACTTTTTTAATGTCAATAAATCGATATTATTTTTTAAAATAAATTACTTTTGTATTTAAAGAAATAATATAATAAATAGTTTTCTTCAATTCTCGTGATCAAACGGCTTATAAATGTTTTATAATATATTTTTCTTGTAATTTTATTTTCATTCATTCTTTATTCACTTCCATTATTTAGGATTTTTTTTTTTTAGAATTTGCTTAACATTTGTAGAAAGTACAGAAAAGGCAGTTCTTTCTACTGAAGAAACTCCCTAAAGTTAACCCTATTTGTTATGTTTTCAGTTTATATGATATGTACTGTGTGTGTGTGTGTGTGTGTGTGTGTGTGTGTGCGTGCGCATGTAGTAAAGCAGAAGAGCTTTGCTTTCCTTCTAAAATCACCCTGAAATCTCAGAAGAAATAAATCAAAGAAATGAACCAAGTGAGATAAATTAACAATAATCATAACATTTACAAAAATCGTTAAAAAAAGAAGTATAAATATTTTAAGGAGGATAATAGCAAGACAAAATTTCAAAAGGCGTTCTTCATAACTTGTTCCACAGACAGAGCGCTGACATGAAAAAAGATGATAAATGAAGTAAATTGGTGCAGTAACATGGCAAATTTTGGTGTCAACTAGTGGTATTGCAGGAGGAATACTGGTAAAATAATTACATATGCACGATGAACGTAACGATTGAAACTAATAATGAAAAATGTACAAAGCATTGTTAAAAATTGTTAAAAAGTGACTAGTAGAAGTAAAGATTCTATAATATAGAGCCAGCAAAATTTTGCTAAACGATGCATTATGGAGGTTAGAATTTAAACCTTATGCACTTTATTATCCTGTATGCAATAATAATGTAATTATGTGCGCATTTTTCTAATAAGCAATTCTGTGTTTTACATCTTAAATCTATTGAGGCAGGGACATTATTAAAATAATATTATTTGTCAAGTGCTTCATTTAATATTTGGCAGAATATATATCGTTGTAGGTTTTATTAATTCTATTTTAATTTAAAATAATGTCTTAGTAAATTTTTCAGGGTATCCTCGAAAGTGTTTCTAAAAACATTAAATATCAATTCAATTGT
The DNA here is from genome assembly GCA_026543865.1 of Argiope aurantia. Lineage (NCBI taxonomy): Eukaryota > Metazoa > Arthropoda > Arachnida > Araneae > Araneidae > Argiope > Argiope aurantia. The sequence continues at coordinate 2,139,437 of JAPMOR010016510.1, read as the reverse complement.
TTTACATAAATATCAAATTTACTTCGTTTGGTTCTCTATAATTATATCTATAAACTTTGTAAAGTCTTAATAGAGAAAGATTTTTTATTCGTTTGAGTTCATATGGTTAAATAATATTATTAAGAGAAATGAAGTCTTAAAAGCTGTATATAAATGAGGTCATCAATATAACTGAAAGTGGAATTAAGATTTTACAGAAAAGTCCTTCCTAAAATTTACCGAAATATGTTTACAAATAGAGATAGATATATGACTAGCTCTCACTGGGATGTCTTCATTTTTAGAAAATTTTTCATTGAAAATAGTCATAAATATAGTCATAGGAACTCTTACAAATTAGCAATTGGAGTTAAAGTAAGGAGATTTCCAAAATCATAATTTTCTATGGAATGAATTTTATTATTTTTGAATAATTCAACAAATTTGATTTTTTCTGATCTAGGTTACTTATTTTGTTCTGATTAGTTACGGATGCTGCTGAAGAATATAATTCCACGTGAATTTAATATGTTTATTGTGCATTAGCTCCAATATTTTCTTTGTATGCGTGTATATATATATATATAATTTACCATTGTTTGAATTTATATAATTACTTTTTATTATTTATTTCGCAGTGAAGATTTATGCTGCTTTTCGATCTCTATAGATTTGGTGTGTTATATCATTCGAGATGAAGACAGTATAATTTCACTATCAAAAGCAGTTTCTGACACTCAGATGAAGTCTTCCATAACAATGAAGCAGTGTCTCCTTGTAACGTACAAACATAGGCTATAGGTAATGCACGAAAAACTATTAAAAATAAAATTGCACCTGAAATGTGTAACCATAAAACACTTTTAAGGTATAATACTCCTATCCCATAACTATAAGTTATCGTAAAATGTAAAGGCGACATATTAAGAAATTGAAGTCGCTTTTTGACAAAGGCTTTGCAAAGCATCAGTATTTTGATAATCGCAGGCTTAAGACGTGAATCGGGAATCCACAATCTATGTGTAGCTTGTTCGTGTTAAATATGCAATCTTAGATATTTATCTTTTCAATAGTTCGATGATGAAATTTAAGAAGCTAGGTAGGTCGTCTAAGTCATCACACGAAACCCTTTCCTATGTCACTTTCGTTTACCAAAGGGAATAATAATCTGGCAGCTCGAGTATAGATAATGGTCTGTATAAGCTGATATTACATTTTATAATAGTCCAATTTTTTTCCAAGTTTCATTTCTTTCAAAACTCAGATTTAACCCATGATATAAAATTTAATCGCAGAAAACAAAGTGAAATGTACCTTATTGAAAATGTTCAAAAAATGAATTGTAAATAAGTGTTCTAATCAAAATCCGTCCTACACATATCCTCGCGCAAGAAGAATCCAGCCAAACATTTAGATTTTATTTTCGTATAGAAAGCAAACACAACACTTCTCTACAAAATACTTTTTCATGTAAATATAAGTCAGTTATCATTTTTGAATTTATTAACAATAGAAAAAATATCTTTGTATCTTGTATAAAAATATAGCACTTAGTTAGATGCATACTGAGAAACATAATAAAATAATTTTAAGAAAAACTAGAAATTTCTATATTTACTTCTATTTATTTTTCTATAATATTTACTTCTTTATTCTCGTAAACGTTAGTTTCTTTCTTGCTTTCTGTTTTTCAATATACAATTTTCAGTGTTGTGTATTAGCTTCCTATTTACAAAATATTTTTAATGTTATTTATATTAGTTTCATTTCATACATATTATAACCATAAGCAACCACCTATGCTTCTCATTTCATTTCCTTTCTTGAAATCCTTTTCCTCCTTTAGTTATTTCTTGTGTTCCGCTTGCCTTTTGGAGACTTAAAAATATTCAGAATTTCCCGAATATACTTCAAATGATTTGTCCCACTTGCAGATGCTGGCCGTCACCAAATACTTTTATTGCATCCTTTCAACAATTCATTTCTTTTTCCTTTCAGGATGCAAAAATGTACAGATAGTATTAAGCACCTCAAAGAAATATAAAGTTATAAGAAAAGCAGGTGTGTTCACGATTTTAGTATATCAATGCATTTCAGAACTTCCGTTCTTCATTTTGTCCTGCTCGTGTTCTCATCCTTTCTTTTATTTCTCTTTCTTGAATACTTTGCACGGAAGTCTCGACAAAATCATATTTTTGAAAGAACTTCTTGACTTTGTTTCGATAACTGTTTCAAACAAACTTTTCCATGAACTTTTGGAATGGAAGATGTCACGTTTTCCGAAGATTCTTTTCGATACTGAAAAGAGAAGCAGCTTGTGATATTCGTTATACAATTGTAAAAGTTTCCATGCTGCTCTCATGGCTTTGTTACGCATATAAGAACTAAGAAAAGTGCAAACAGTGCGATTTCAATATTCTTTATGTAGTGGTTGCTTTTCTTTTCTTTTGTAATTCTATCCTGATATCGTATGTGGGTTCCAGATCAATAATTTTCATAATTCTAAGAAATTCCTATGGATATCATATTCTTCGTTGTATTCCAAAGCAGATTGTGCAAGATTGCTTTAATACTATTGAATGCAAAAAATATTCAAGATTTTTACTATCTCTTCTTGAAATCTTTTCCTCATCCACTGCATATAAGTAAAATATCATGATTCTATACCATTTTTAACATTAAAATGCTCCTATATTTTTTATCGAAATTTAAACAATTCCTAAGGATATATGACATTAAAATTGATTTCCTTATTTTTGAATTCTAAAATTTATGTTTCTAATAAATTTCTAAGAAAAAATATGTCATAATTGAAGTTGCCTTGAAGTAACAGATACTTGTAATAAATACTATTAAAAAGATTTTTGTGTTACAAAGCTTTTTACTATCTCTTATACGAAATATCAAGAATGTTGTGTAATCATCAAAAAGCTCAATTCGAAATTTTTAAGAATATCCACTTTGAGAAGCCACTGAGTTTTCTAATGACATGTGTATAGAATTATGTCTGTTTGTCTGTGAATTCGATGACTGAAAAACTCTTTGAGATAGATGGATGGAATTTGACATATAAGCTTAAGATCAAATTTATAGATGGCACGTGTATTTCTAATGACACGTGTATTTCTAATGACGCGTTTATTTCTAATGACTGTGAATTCGATGACTCAAAAACTCTTCGAGCTAGATGGATGGAATTTGACATATAATCTTAAGATCAAATTTATAGAATTCAATCAAAATTTGAACAAAAAATATTCAGAGAAAATTTGTTCTGTTTTTCTAGTTGTTCGACTACAAGTGAATTCGACAGCTACTAACTTAAAGAGCTAGATAGATAACATTTGGAACATACGTTTAACATTTAAAATGTAGATTCTTATCAATTTTTTATTCAAATCTATCAAACAGTTGACCATCTTATGGTCTGTAGTGTCACACGGATGTAAAAGCAATGACTTTTAAATCCACGATATTTAGAATATGATCATGTGAACTGCATTTATAGTTCTGAGTCGAATTTTAATTTTAATTGATCTAAAAAAAAGTGACCAAAATACATATTCGATTTTTGGTACTTGTTTATCAATCGCATATCAGCGATGAATCGCCAAAGATAGCATGCAAATAGTCTCTGCCGTAAATGTTCGTCAATGACATGCCGTTAATAATATACAAGTATTATTTCGTTACTATATTATGAAGCATACAATTCTGATATACGGAATTATAAAAAAAAATCTGAATTCATGGCACCCACAGCCTTGCCTGTAATCCTCAACTTAATGCAGAAGTAGAGAGAAGAAGAATACCTTTATTGGATAGTATGTGAGAAAGTTTCAGAAAAACAACTGCCGACGGTTATTTTTTAATAATTTCTGGTCTTGAAATTTCTGGTCATTTTGGAAATACCGTCTTTCTATACATTGTGTGGAATTAACAATTCTGAATACGCAAATAATATGTATTTTATTTTTTAAAAAAAGGTTTTTTTAGTTAAAAGAAATATGATATCATTGTCATTTGATAGCTTTTTAAATATTCTTGTATTAAAATATATAATAGATTTAACTGCTAAATGTCAATAGCAATAATTAAAACTTATTTAATAGTTAAAATAATTAAAACATATTAGGTAAAATATGTTCGTGCAGCTCTTAATACTTTAAAGTATGTGCAAAATGTTATAGACAATATCTAGTAGAATTTCTTTCTTGTTACTCATGCCTCATACCAAATTTATTACTCATACCTTTTTCCAATAAAGAAAAAAAAATACAAACACTCAAATGAATTAGTTACTGGAAATTCATTACAGTCATTTCTTCACTTCAAAATACTGTTTATTATATTACAAAATAAAAATGTTGAACAATTAAAATGTAGAATTTTAAAATTCACAAAAATCATAGCTTAATTATTCGCATTTAATGTTCATTTGTTATTGAAAATATAATCGAGGTGAATAAATTACAGTACTAAAAACTGTAAACGTTTATCAATTATGCCTAGAGATTTCCGTACAGAAACAGATTCTGCATATTTTATTATGTATATGATGTTTATAAGTATATTATCTGCAAAAAAATGAAACAAATCTAATTTTAATTCTTTCATCAACATACATACATGTCATTCATAAAAGAACTCTTGCATGAGACAATCAAACTTTTAAGCCAATTAAACTTTCATACTTTCATGAGATAACATTTATTGCAATTTAAATGCAAAAAATTGTCTGCATTATTTTTTTTTTTTGCAAAAATATTTTCTAGTCTAATTGTAGTTGTTTTTTCTTCGTTTTTCTTATTTAAAATATTAAATATTAGTAATTAATTACAATTAGTAGAATTTAATTACTAATAATATTCTAATCAACAATTAATATGTCTGGCATTAATATTTATGGATTTACCTCGAACTTGTAACATTTGTTTCGATTCATTATTTGATGCATATAACTACAGTAGCCGCCAGCCGAACCGTATTACCATACTGTTGTTATTACGAACCTTAAAATTAATTATGCTTATAAATGTTTTTAATATGATTTAATGTGAACTTGCATAAAGAAAAGCATTCGTTCAGATTAATTCTTCCGTTATACGTAGATTAATAACATTAATTTATTAAAAATGTTTTAATGTTTTGTAAAAATTACTTTAATTCTCAAACAATTATTAGCGAAAACTCCATCGGTGGAAATAGCTTTCAATTTCGAAAGTATTTAGCGGTCACTTAAGATATAATTTGCATGCAAATTACTTTCTCTTGCCGAACAACAAGTTATTGGAAAAGGGATAGAAAATCTTAAATCCTCTGCTCTAGAAACAGAATTATTTATCGAAATACTATCCTTGTAAGCTAAAACAGCAATTATTTCCATGAAATTGCTTTAATGTTTCTAAAATGGCTTGTACTGCATCGAAAAAATTATTTGATTATTAATGCTAACTCAGAAACATAAAACACAACTCTAATTTTAGAAAATTCCTCTTTATGCACCATATAATATAAAATATTCAAGAGGCTAAAGACTTAAAAATTGACATATTGACAATAATAAAACAATATTTTGTATTTGCTCCAAGAGAAAACGGATGCCATAGAAATTTCAGAAAGATTATTAAATACTTGAACTGAATTAGAATTATTTCTCACAACGTAAATCAATTTTTAAGGATTATCTAACAATCCAATGTAAACGTTATCAATAAATACATAAGAACTTAATTAATTCATAGAAAAAATATTGTGGCCTAAGTTTTTTTGTTGGTTTACTAGCATGATAAAATTTTAGTAGGCATTTTTAATAGATTCCTCATACATTAAAATTTTTCTGTCATGGCAAAATTTAAATTAAGCTTTTAAAAAATTTGCTTATTTTCGAAAAACATTTGTGCATAAACAAGTTTTTCTTAATAAAGGTTATCGCTTCTTTGATTAAAGTTTCCTACATTATACCAAGGTAAGGAGTTCTAAATTATTGCCTACATCTCACCTCTATAAATAGCAACCAGTTGAATTATTAAACCTCCAATCAGTATTGTCCAAAGTATAAAAAAACCCATTATAAAATTCATTTTGATGCCATAAAACTTAGAAATTTTTTGATGCCATAAAATACCATAAATCTCTTTCCATGCTCTGGATATCATATATTTTGTTATTTATTTTCTATTAACTAGTTTTAAACAAATAATAAATAATACAACAAAAAGTATTTAAATGTTTAAATTTTTTAACTAATTTTTTTTTTATTTTGTATCCGCTACATATCGAGTATATATACTGTTCGTTTCAATATTCTGGAACGACCACTTTTCGACGATTCTATCTCACTAAGGGAAGAGACACGGAAGAATGTGAACATTTTCGGAATTTACATTATGATTAAGATGTAAAAATCTTCTTTCATTGTTCCTCTCACCCCTTTTTTTTTAAATGAAACCCATCCTAACGCATGAGCAAAAGCGTGGGTGGTTTTAGAATTCGTTGACAAACATAACACTGTGTATTTGTTTGAACACATTATATACTGGTGTGCAAAACTTAAGCAACAGGTATGTTTTTTGCCATAACTTCACGAGAAATCATTTGAGAGACATGAAATTCAGAAATGAGATATAGCATTTTGTTCTGAAAGAATGACGAAAGCATAGTTGCGCAGAAATGAATACAATGCATACAGTATGGAATCAAACAAAAAAAGGCTTTATTGAACTCATAGTATCGTTACACATGATTATCTGTCCAAGAGGAAGAACAGCAAGCAGATGTTCCTTAGTATGGGATATGCCCTCCCCTTACTGCAATGGTTGTTTCGCACCGTCTCCCCATACTCAGCACCAGATTGTCCAACAGTTCTTGAGGTAAGAGTGCCCATTCCTCAATCAGCATCTGTTTAAGTTGTCGGGTGTTCCCAGGAGGATGTAATCGTGCCGCAAGGCGTCTCCCCAAAGCATCCCACACATGTTCTATCGGATTTAAATCAGGGGAGCACGCCAGCCAATCCCTTCGAGTGATATCTTCACTTTCCAGGAGCTCCTCAACAGCATGAGTCCTGTGTGGCCGTGCATTGTCATCCATAAAAACGAAGTCTGATACAATGGCACCTCGGAACAGACGCACATGGGGAAGGATCACCTCCTGACAATAGCGATCTCCAGTTACAGAACCTCTGTCGAAAACGTGGAGCTCAGTCCGCCCGTTCATCATAATGCCTCCCCAGACGACAACACCAGGACCACCGAAACGGTCTCTTTCCGTGATGTTACTGGGATGAAACCGTGTCCCGACCTCTCTCCAAATCAACTGGCGTTGGGAATCGCTTGTGGCACTAAAACGACTCTCATCTGTAAAGAGGACACGACTCCATTGATGAGATGTCCAGTTTTTGTGCTCCCTGCACCACTCTAACCGGTGACGCCGGTGGGAAACTGTCAAAGGGAGGCAGCGTTCAGGACGGCGGGCGAATAGGCCACCTTTGTGAAGGCGTCTGAACACAGTAAAACGCGACACTTGTCGCCCCGTTGCTGCACACAGTTGCTGACTAGTTTCGGGTTCTTTTCGCCTGCAAGACGATATGTCGGTCATCCACTGCAGTTGTTTTCCTGGGGCGGCCACCACCAACCTTTCTCACAGCTGTACCGGTGGTTTGGAAGGCTTTCCAAGCGCGCGAAAAGACACTTTTGTTGATTCCGAACTCTTCAGCTACACTGGTCACACTACGCCCCTCCTCCAGCTTTCCGATCATTCTTCCACGTGTGAGATCGTCCAGGTGATTTCTGTTAGCCATATTTCACGAATTAACTCACTTGCACTTGCAGCGAATATCTTTAATTGCGTCTCCGTCCTTCCTTTTATTGTAGTGTTGAGCTGCGCGCGCCTTCCGCACGTGTTTTGCGTACGCTCACGTCGCCTGTGATGCATGACCTTTCTCTTGAATTACGTGTTCATTGTATTGATCGCAAAAACTCCTTTTCTGCAATTTCATGGCTATCTGCTTAAAATTTGCATTGTTGCTTAAGTTTTGCACACCAGTGTAGTAGAGGGAAAAGCTGCTATTTAAATGTAATAGCATTTTAGGTTTTTAAAAAGTTCTTTAGTTTTTATTTAGAAATATTCAAAGCATTTCAGATAGCTCTACCTATCTACTAAAACCTAAATTCAAAAGCACTAACTAAAAAATTAATTATGATATAATATATAACTACTTTTTATAGGTTCAGTGATTTCTTGTACAAGTAGATTTGTTGTACAAGAATCGAAATCAGATGAAAACGAACAAAGACAAAATTAATTACAAAATAAAAGACATAAACACTTATTCAAAATTTTGAAGAAGAGAGCTGTTATTTAACGAATTCGAATCTAAATTTCAGGGGGAGGGGGGGGGGAGATTTCGATAACCTGAATCTTTTCTGCGCGAATCGTCTTCTCAGTTTATGGAAATATTAATATTTTTTTTTCCTCTGCATCAGAATCTTAGAAGATATTTTCTTGTTGATAATACGTTACGTCCAATCATAAAATAAAGATTGGTGAATTTTCCTCTGATTAAAATAAAATGGAAGAATAAGAATATTTTGCTTTTGTCTTTCTGTGGTAAATTGAAATTGTGGCTTCATTAAAAAACAGTATTTATTAGAATAATCGTAATAATTAAGAAATTAAAAATAAATTTCATTGTGTATATTCCATTGGATTTATATATTTTTCTGTGCTCTTGCAACATATTAAATAATGTTTCTTTTGTCTAAAAGTTACAGTCTGTCTTCATGTATTTATTAAACCTTGGATCACTAATTATTGTTATTTTAGATGCACAACTATCACAACTATCGAAAATAGAAGGTAAGTGAGTCACTTTTTCGTATGCCTGTCTATAAAATTTTATAAGGGTTTCTAATAAAGATTATAAGACTAAATTGTGAATAACCTTAAACATATAGTGTAGCTATTTATATCGTATTAAGTAAATATTACGAAAATCCAATGGATAGTCAAAACATGCCAATAAAATATATTTACTTTATAATAATGGAAAATTTGAGCAGTATTTGGTGTGTACTCATAATTCCATTCGATAAAAATTAACATTAATATTTTCTCTTAGTATGAGGTACATGAAAATATATTCCATCGACTTTTTCTAAACTCATATTTGTAAATACTTTCAGAAGTTATTCTTAGATAATTATTTTAAGCATTTATGTAAACTATAATGCTCTAAAAGCATATTATTTAAGTCTAGAAAAATCGATAAGTTGCAAATTCTATAAAATATCTAGATTATATTTTACAAAATTCACTGTATTATTCCCTGGAAACTGAGATATACATTTTTATGGTATTCGAAGAAAAGAAACACTGAAATAGTATAAAATGGAATGGACGGTCTTTACAAAGAAACATTTTTAATGCCAAACCTTTTTTTCAGCCTTATCTACATAAATATGTCTTCTTTTTAAATGTCTGATTGGATTGATTTTTGTAGGTGAATTCGCTCTTTCCAGTACTCTAAGTTGTTTTAATGATTCTTGCTCTCATTCTATGGATTTGAATAATTTTTCTGCAAGCAAATTTTCTATCGTTTTTTATTTTAGTTTCGGAATTTATCTGCTACTCTGGTTTTCTGAATTTTAATTTCTCTATTACTCTTTATATTTTTGGATTTATTTTTTAACTACTTTTAAAATAAACAAATATCTGAATGACATAAACTTTTAAAGTATTGAATTTCCAGTTAATTTATATATTTTAATTTTGGTTGGTATTTCTTTCATCTATTTTAGGTATTGTAATTCATGTTTGCATTAAAATAACGTTTTTTTTTCTTTTATTTGAATATGTTTCAGGATAAAATATTTAAATGTTTTCTTTCAATGTCATTTTGACGTTTACTAGGGAATTTCAAATTCGAACATGTAATGCTGTTTTGACATTTCTGATTAAATGTAAGTTTGATTCGCCATTTTGTTTTTCTCACTTATGTGGTAAATTATGAATAGCCTGGTGTTCTCTCCCGTCCTTTCTCGTTCCCTCCTCTTTTTTACCAAATATAAAATTTGGAATGTACTTTTATACAAAAGATGTAAATCATTGAAGAAAGCATTTTGAAAAGACTTTTTATTTTATTTTTCTTGTATATTTCTCTTAATTGAAGTTAAATCAATCAATATATTCATAACCTGACAACAAAACGAAAATTACAGTTATCTAAATTACCATTCTAGATGAAAGTCATAAAAAACATGTAAAAAAAAACAAATTGTAAAACTGTTCTACTGGTTATTACTTTCAAAACACAAATATTCAAATTTTGAAGTAATATGTTTCAACATATGAAAATTCATGTACAAATCAACTCATTTAAAGATATGCTTGACAGATGATTGTTTGATTATGCTCGATATGAAAAGTTCTTTAACACTCTTTCCAAAATCATCTCAGTTGATATTTCTTGTAATACATATAATAAAATATGAGGGCAATTTGTAATTTTTAAGCCATTTATTGGCTTTAGATTGCAAATATTTTTACCGCAATGTTTCTGTTTATTGTTCAGGTAAAACAATATAAAGAAGTAAAATTTCTATAAAACAATATAAAGAACTAAAATTTCTATGAAATTACACTGATTGTGCGATTTTAATACAAATAATTCGTTGTTTCCCGTTTTAAAGGAATTTTGTATACACATTATTCTTGTCATTTATTTTTTCACAAAACAAATTGCAACGTGTTTTTGAATTAAAAAATTCTTTTAAAATCTGATTGAATTTGTTGTTTGATTTTTTTTCTCTGAACATTAATAATTTCGGTATTATCCGTGTATACACATATGCAGGTCTTAAAAATTAATCAATAAATTTGAGAAGTACCGTTGATTGCTTTAAAATGAGTCCCAAACTAATTAATTGGACTTAATCGGCTATTTTAACACTTACTTTCAATCATATTCCTTCTTTTCGATTCATTTTAATCTAATCTCTTCGTTTTTCCACATCAAGTTCGTAAAGAAGCAGGTTATGACCCAAGAGCCTTAAGTTAAAAATGCAAAATGGTAATAAGGTTGAAAATTATTCATTTTAATTTAATTCCCATCTTTTTTTTCCACTTCAAGTTCTCAACGAAACAGATTTTGATTCAATAGACTTTATAAGCTATTGGTACAAAATTCCTAAAAGATTGAAAAATTCTACAAATGTAAAATCACACTTCTATTTCCGAAATCTTCGATGAAAAATGTATAAATCGTCAACATTCTATATTTATCATAGCAAGCTTTAAGTATTCTGGAGCGAAACATATCTATGTCAATGAACTTTTATTCATTTAGATTCGATGTGATTATGACACGAATGGAAGATTCAGATATTAATGGATTTTGGGGGCCAAGAACGAATTATCGTTCATCGTCCCTTTTTGAATAAATTTCCTTACCTAATGTTTACGAAACCTAAATTTTCATCACTTTATTTTCAGGATAGAGTTCGCAGTATTGCTTAGATGAATGGTCATTCCTTGCCTTTTAATTATCGCTTAAAGAATCCTCCTCCTTCTTTCCTAAGGTGGAATCTACAAAATGAAGCGAGAATATCTTTCAATGACTTCTTCCCTTTTTCAATTAAGAAAGGAATGCTAAGATGGAATTTCCGATGAATGTTGGAATAATTTTTTCTAAGATATTTGTAGAGTTTATTGAAGTTTGTAGAGGTCACAAGTTGAAAAGAGGGAAAAGAGGATTCTTGAATTTTACGTTCATAGTTTTAAGGAGCGTTAAACATTTCATCTGTTTTTATATTTAAAATTTAAAATTTTAACTTATTAGAAATTTTCTATCAAAAATATCTTAAGTATTTCGAATAAATCAGTTTCACATCAATATTTTCTTGGCGCTACTATTTGCATTCAATAAATAACGAGACATAGGTCATTGAACCAAAACTACGATATTTTGAGAAAAGGGAACAAGCCTGAAATGTAGTTGCTGGTATTATGAAGAGATTTGCGTGATTCTCTCAATAGTTGGTGGTAAATGTCATGAAAGCAATTACAAAAGGAGGATAACCAAGCAATTAAAGATCTCCTTCTCGAATGGAAACACACCAGTACATGCCACTCTACGCTCTGTAGTGCATTCACAAGTTTCCACTTTGAGCGGAGGTAGTTCCTATGGGATGGGTACTCCGTCAGCCCATCAGAAACAATTGAAGACCTTCCATACTAGTGCTGGTAAGGTAATGCCTTCTTTTTTCTATCGCATGGAACCAATCCTCATCCATTTTCTGAAGCATGAAGCTAGTGCCATTTCTCAACGATATTAGAAAACATTAACAAAGCTCATGAAGGCATCTAAAAAGGGGTCATTGAAACTAAACACCAAGGTAAAATTTCTCATAGTGTTATTTTGTTGCACGACAGTGCTACATTACACTCAGCCAAGGCAAAAAGGAACTTCGGCAGACGTTTAAATGGAAGCTCTGATCCACCCCCAATATTGTCTAGATGCGTCATTATATGACTTCCACATCTTTGATAATCTCAAAAAAGTACTGAGAGGACAACAATTTCAAACAGGCGATGAATTCAAGAAGTGCGTTCGCAGCTTGTTCAAACAACAGCCAAAGGACTTTTATGAGCATGACATTGTGAAATTAGTATAACAATAGAATAAATCCTAAACAACCGTGTGCAATATTTTTGAATTTTATTAAATAAATTGTATGAACTAGCTACCGCCTCGTTATTTATAGATTGTACCAAATATTTGTTATTGTTTCCTTCACATCTATTTTTAGCAAGCTATCCATATTTCAGATTGCAAGAAAATAGAATATAATAGCAACAATATCATTTCAAAGATAAACAATATAAATTTTTCAATTATTTGCTGAACATTTTTTCATAGGGTAATAAATGCCCAATAATTTAATCTGTGTAGCTAATTCATCTGTAAGAGAAATGTAATCATAGCTTTGAACAATATTTGACCCATGGATATGTTGGAAGACATTCTGCGTACATCCTTGTTGAGATTTACAAATTCCAGAGTTTTAATAAGAACTATATGACTCACAATGATTTTTATATCCTGTTTTCAGTCCATTAAGATTTGAATGCACAAAAGTTCACTGATTATTGTTATTCCTAATTTCTTGATTTAAGAATTGTTGTGAATGGCACTCATTCAGGCAGTATTCTTGAAAAAATATTAATCTTCACACTTTCATTACGTGAATCATTCAGACCGTGACCAAATAAACTTTCTAAATTTAATAAGATTCAAATATCTGAATTTCCTAACAGAGAATTAAGTATCTGCCATGTAATTGGAGTGAAATATTGGAAATCAATTCTTTAATTTGAAACAAATTAAAGGAATTGCTTTGGAACATTAAGTTTTATATGATAAAAATCAGGAGGTAATACCTATAAAAATGCAGCACATGATGCATTAATTTTTATTAATATAGTAAGCAAAATAACCAAAATTAGTTTCAAAATTTGGCAATACCTCATATCTGTCAAAAAAAAAAGAACTTTTTCAGTAAAATCATATATATAATAAAAATTCATGGAAATATCTATTAATAAATTTACTAAATGTCTTCATCGTAGCAAATTACAAACTTTTTAGAATAATTTGCTTAGTTTTATTTAGGCGTTTAAATTTTAAATTATGTATTTAAAACTGATAGTTTCAATTACGGACTTAAAATTAAATATGTGTAATTCATTATCTTTCAACTCTACTGGGGAAATTCGAGGATCAAAAATTTCAAATTAAAAAACCAGTGTACATGCAAAGAAAAGTTTACAACTTTATAATACAACACGCCTGTGAACATATTTTTATGAATTTTAATTCTTTAAAATAATCCGATAAATCGTCATAATTTTTGTGAATCTTAATAATTCAAAATAAAACGAAAATTAAAAAAGAACTGTTAAGAAGTATTTTAATTCTGTCAATACTCAGGAGATAATATCTGTTATTCTTTTAATTTTTAACGTGTGCCACAGAAAATACTGAAAATGAAATAAAAATTTTGTGTTAGACAAAACTATATTTATTAAAAAGTAATTTTAAACGTCATTTGTAAAATCTTGAATACAATCCCATAATTCCCGGAGAAGAGTTGTGAGTAAGTTTTATTTCTTCTTGAGGAGTTAAAAAATTTTATTAATTTAAGTATGTGGAGTAATTTTTGCTTAGAAAGCTGAAAAAAATGTTTACAATTGATACAGCACAAACAAACCGTACTTACAATAATTACATTTTGAACGTTTGTACCAGCTAAACTATTGATATTTTAAACGTTTTCTTTTAATGGATAAAACAAAACATTTCTTGAAATCGGGTTGAAATTTATGATTCGGAATAAAATTTATATTCGATATAAAAATCAAATTTTCTATGAATTTCAAATATAGAATTTTTTTTTTTTCAAAATTCATCTCTTTCCAAACTGCATACAACCAGTGAAACTGAACATTCCAAACCTTAAACTGATTTTTCTTGAAAATTAAAATAAAATTGTACTTAAAAATATCTAAGCAGGTGTTTTTTTCAGTAATTAAATTATTTATCTTAATTTTTTTCTTCTTGCTTCCTCCCGTTACAAAAGAAATTTACACATTCTTTACCTTTTAACTATTATTATACTTATTTATAGAAAAAAAATTCTGAAAAATGTGTTATAAATCTGCTTTCTACATTTACAAATAAGAAACATTAAAGATTTTTATTTCATTTACACATATCTCAAATTCAATTTAATTAAAATTAAATTCAAATTAATTGCTTCAGTACTTTTTAATCATAAGAAGTGTTCTTCATCTAGACTAATGAAGATTTTCACTCATTTGAAAGCAAAATTTAACTGTGCCACATTTGTTTCTCGATTCATCAAAGGAAAAAACCCAACTTCATTTAGAAATATTTATTTTCTCTGTTTCTTTCTCTGACATTGTTTTTCAGATAATGAGTTGTTAAATTTAACACACAAATGTAAATTCGAAATAACGGATTGATTTGTAAAAAGTACTTCATTGTTTTAACTGCTCATAATGAATAAAATTGATTATGCTAATTGTAATGTTACATTATATCTTAATAAAAAAACTTTGGTATGATTCCAAATTTAGATAAGTCGAAAAATAATACTATAATTTTTTTCTAAATCATTAATATTCGTGCCATTAGTGAAATGGAAATTTTATTTTAATAGAATTAAAGTATTCTTTAAAATTCAATGTTAATCAAGTATATTTTCATTATTTTCAAAATGTGATCATTATTAAAATCAAACTGCATTTAGTGGTGCTCTCAATGAATATTTATTAAATGATAATGACATGTAGCTTCCCATTCGATACCGCGTGCACTTACTTAAAAAACACCTTAAATGCAATGAATTAAAAGTAATAAGAAGTAAAGGTATTCAGATAAAATTGAGCTGTTTTTTAAATAATGGAATTTTGTATTTTTTCGGCTTGTTCTACAAATCCTTAGAAAACGTTTTTTTTTTTTTTTCTTTTATCTTAAAAATATTTTAAAAATAGTATTAAATAAAATGAATTTCATAATTCAATATAAATTCCTATTGTAAGGATTTCGAATTATAGTTACATAAACGGTGAAAAACCGTTATTACTTTTTATACTTAATGTTGATTTCTTGTTAGAAACTTCAGTTATAAACATCATCTTGTATTGCTAGTCTTAGGGAGTATATTAGATGAAATTTATGATTATTGTTTTAAAAAATTCTGCAAAACATTACAATCAATTTGTGTGATTTTTTGCCAATACTTCATCTAAATCAAAATTCCACTTAAATTACTCTAGTTTACAAAAATTCTCTTTAAAATATATTTCTTAGTGAAACCAATGCTTCATCTAAATCAGAATTCTGCTGAAATAACCATATATTATAAAAATTATCTTTAAAATGTAGTTCTTAGTGACAAAATAGTAATTAATTCTATAATTTATAAAACATTTATTAAAAACTGTTTCACGTTATTTTTCTTGTAGTACTGTAAATAATTATTAACAGTACAATATGATATATTTCAAAATTTTTATCTAAATCTATGGAAATCCTACAACTTATTAAAACTTTTAGACGATACAGAGTGAAATCAGTTGCAACGTATAATAATAGTCCAGAATAAATAGAAACCCTTTGATTTTTACCATTTCCTCTTGAAGCATAATTAAAATTAAAGACATATTCATACAGAACTCAATAGAGTATTCATCATTTATTTATGTAGCGAGTAGAATATAAAACAAAAAGCCTTTAATTGAAGATTTATATACTGAAATCTCTTTAATTAACATAATATCATATATTTCAAACATGCTGATCAGGCATATTAGATAAATTTTAAGATTTTTATACTTTAAAAATCAACAAATAGAAGCGATTTAAATTCTAAGTTTAGCTCCTAAAATGTTTCAAAAAAGAAATATATAATAAATTTAACACTTTTATTATCTGTTTTCATTTATACATTAATCTAAGCAGAAGAATTAGTTTGGAATTGCCTTGCCATTTTCCAGTAAAAAATTTCAATCCCAAAACTTTCCAATCCCATTTGTCCAACAAAAAGAATTCCAAACTTAGAAAAAGAGTTTTGTTTTAGAGAACAATGATCCTGGAAATCACTGAAAAAATCCTTCCTAAGTAATCAACGGGCAGTTCTAGTGGAAATGGATTCGAAATGCCAGAGGCGTTTGGAATTTGTCCATGACATTGATGTACAGCATCCATTTTTGAACTACTTTCACCAAGCCCTCTTATGGATTGCATTTTATAAATTGTAGTTGACTCATTGTTATCAGAAAAGGAAAAAGAAAGGTTATGAAGACAGAAGATTTTTGAAAATAATTTTCATTTTGCGCTGTTGTGGGATTCAAAATTGCTCGTTCAAATAAATTTTTACTGCTTTTATTACTCTTTATACAAGCGATTTGCTGAAAAGTTTTGAAAATAACATGGAATTTTCTCCTCGCATAAGCGTGATAAAAACTTTTAGACGGTATTTACAGGGAATTTCAAAAACGGTTGGAACATACTTTAACATTTTACTCTCGATCGAAAAATTATTGTAATCGGCCAAAAATTCAAAGTCGAGATTTTGACCAATATCCAAGTTTTCGATCTCCCCGAGTTCGAAAAACGCATTTTTTAAAAATGTCTATCTATCTGTCTGTTTCTATGTAACAAAGATAACTCAAAAATACTTTGAGCTAGACGGATGAATTTTCGCACAGAGTCCATACACCAAATTTGTAGAATGCTATCAAATTTTGTTTGAAATCCGTTCAGAGGAAATCTGTCTGATCGAATATAAATTAACTCGATAATTACAAAATGTAGAGCTAGATGGATAAAATTCAGTACTCAAATTAACGTCTATAGTCTAGACATCTATCAAATGTCGATCCAAATCCATTTAGAGGTTAACTGCCTGTACTTTCAGATAACGCAATAACTCAAGCATATAAACACAATACCTCAAAAATACGAATATTTCAAATTTAGTTCCAGTAAATATAACTATTAATTTTAAATTGCAATTCGGTTCTTATGTCTTAAATATCAATTTTTAAAAGTTTTTTTCTGCCAGTGATTAAAAATTATCTACTGGCAGCTACAGGTTTATAGAATAATTCTAATTAAAGTTGCACGTATAAAAACTGCGCACTGTGACAAAGAACCCTAGTCGGAATGTTTGATATTCCATCTGAGTATATGTAAAGCAATGAAACTTTGTTTTGAAAAAAAAAAAAACAGCTCAAAAGTCGCCCGATACATGAAGTTATACTCTTAATTAATTAAAAGATGGGACATGTTGTGGCTTTCCTTGTTAAGAGTCCACCCACTACAATAATGTGATGCTACAAGGAACAGGAAAAAAATCGGTTTTTAATTGTTCCTAGGCCAAAAACCATAGAAAAAAATGAAAAAGATTTTTAACTATCCCTAAGCCAAAAAACAAAGCAAAAATGAAATAAGTTTTTAATTTTCTCAAAGCCAAGAAAGTAGAAAAGTAAAAATTGATGAAATGAAAAATTGATGAATTGATGAAAAAAAGTAAAAATTGATGATGATTGATTGATTTCAGAAAAGGAATTGGACTACTATTTTCTTAAGAAGTATTCGATATGCTGCCCACCGTTTTCTCTTACTAGCTGAAAGCATAAAACAACATGTTTCATAATAGATCAGAGTATTTCAATGATGGTATTGTGAATATGTCACGTAATAGGTGTTTTCAGTTCAGCATTCGGACCTCTATAAAAACATCTTTTAAGTAAATCAACAGCCAGATTCACAAGAATTCAGCTCAGGTGATTGTGAAGGTCGGACATTTTGAAAATGGCGAATGGAGGAATGGAATGGAAATGGATGAATTTCTGTCATTTACAAAACACAGATTCAGTCAGCTACTTTACTGATGTTGTAATGCGTGGAGGAGCACCATCTTCAATAAAAATTCTGTTATCCACACATCCGCGTTATTGAAGTGCTGGAATGATCAAAAAAGGTTCATACTGTACAGGTGACAAGGCACGAACTACCAATCGCCCCGAAAAAGAATTGATCAACGAAAATTGCTGCGGTAAATCCGTGCCACTTAGCGCCCTTTTTGAAAATGAAAACGCAGTGGTTATATTTGGTACCATTCTCGTCCATATTCTGCAATTTTAAGTGTTAATAGAACCATGGAGTGCTTCGTCTGTCCACAAAATATCCCATCGCTAAACATTTTCCACTTCCGTTCGAGCAAGAAAGTGCAGCTCGAAATTTTCTCGTTTTTGCAGGTCAACAAGAAGCAGCTCTTGACTATGAGGAATTTTGAATGGATAATATTGCAAGATACTTCGAAAAATTTTACAAATCGTGCTGACAGGCATGCTTAAAGTTCGAGAAATTCTACTTGCACTGGACATTCCCAAAGCACAGCTTCATATTTCTTGCAATGCTGTAGCCGCACCCTCCACTGACATCGAAGTAATTTCTTTCCTCCTTTTGCCATATTTCACGACAAATAAACCCTTCTCTTTAAATTTGTAGCTCATCTTCTTCATACTGATTACAATCATTGGACCAAAGCTGGTTCTTACGCCCTTTAATGTCCGTAATTAATTCATTGTCATTACTGCACAGTCACAGTTCTTGCAAAAACAAGCTTCACAAGAAGAGCCCGTTCCTTGAATGATAGAAACATGAGTATCTTCTTAAACACAGAATAACAGGAATTGCATGTTTCTCGCCTTTTTATTGAAAATGTAATGTGCGTATGTCACGTCTTTTGTTTAGAATCTTAAAATATCCTTTTAAAACTAATAATTTTTTAACCTCTTGTGATGCGTATACCGCCATCTATCAGTCAACTTTAAAATTATTATTTTTTCTTTCGCAAATCAAATTTCCATTGTTTTACGTATACTCAGATGAAATATCAGGTCATTCGAACCAAAGATCCTTTTTTTCTATCTTCTGAAAGTGCATCATTAATGATTTACGGATCACCTTTAATTATAATTATCCTGTGTAATATTTTTATTTTATCTAGATAAAATATATTTCTTACAGAAATTAAATTTTTGAAGTTAAATACTACGAGAACATTAATATGTCAAAAGGTGAAACTAAAATTTATATCAGAAGTCCTTTGAAAGAAGTGCAAATTTGTTTGGCTTCTAGAAATGCTAGTAAATTACTTGTGGTATGTCTTTTATTTATAAATATTATATGAATTGGAAGATATTTTCTCTGTTGAAAATACTCTAACAGTATTTTAAATAATAATTTAACTACACTTTTTAGGAACTGGAAATTACACTTTGAAGAGAACAGAATATAATCATTTTGAGAATACAAGAACTCGAAAATCGGCTTTTAAAAATTAAGTTTTCTTTTTTAATATATAGGTATAATTATAATTTGGTTAAATATGTTGCAATCATAAATCTTGCTAATGGAAGTTATCTCTATTATTTCCTTCATAAAATTCTCGACACTAAGTTAGAAAGTTGCTGAGCTATGGATGACCTTATTTTTCGGCTGCTTTTGTTTTCCTTAAATAGAATTTTACAATAAATATGTTTGTATTAAAGGTGAAATTATTTGCATATCTTATGATTAAAGATTTCATATCTTTGGAGAACTTGGACAATTTTTATTACAACTTCCATAAACTTAAGCTACATTAACTTAATAGAGATAACAACAAAAATGCATCAAAAATATTGCATATTTTTAATGCTACAAATAAGCTGATGCAATCAAGAAAAGAAATTGTTATGATATTTATTTTTAGATGTTATAAATAAAATCTGATGGTATTTCTATTTTCTTATAACTCGGATTTATTCAAATATATTTTTATAAGATTCGAACGAATAAATTATTTTGGATGAATAATTATTAATTATATTTATTACATACCAATTATATTATATTTATTACATACCAATTATATTATTACATATTAATATTTATTTGCTACCAATATGCTACTGGGAATGATGAATTATATCAAATCTTTCATATCTATTTGAAATTGCTAAAAAAAACTTATCCACACTAAAATGCACAACAAAATAATAACAAGCTGCATTATTATCTCCTATATTGCGCAATTTAATGCTATTTAGATTTCTCTGAATCTGAATTACCAAAGTTTTGATCATTTTACGAATTCTAGATGGTGATACTAATAATCTCACCATGACATTTTCCGAAATATCACTTGACAGTTTTAAAAGTGCACTTAAATATTCACAGTTAACTAGATTACGAGTATCGTTCAAACAGCGTTTTTGTCCCGTCTACTATACTTATTTTTTCTGGTATATTTTCAATCTTCTCAATGTTCATTTCCTATGAAATATTCAACGTCCAAGATCGAGTTTTAGCTTCCTATTTGCTGAAATCCTCTCGAATGTTGTTTACACTGGTTTCATCGCATGCATATTGAACAAGCAACCATCCGTGGTTCTCCTTTCTCTTTTTTTATTCACTGCTTTTGCTCTTTTATTTACTTCAGGAGATCCATCAGCCTTCTGGAAAGTCGAAAATATTCAGCATTTCACCAATATCCCACAGCTGATTTTTTCCACTTACAAATAATTATTCTAAAACTCAAACCTCTTTTCTCTTTTTTCAATGACAAAAGATCCAAGACTTTGATTATATACTTTGAAACAGCATAAAGCTATAACATGGCCAGGTGTGTTCCCGAATGATTCACCAATGCATATCAACGCTTTTAAAATCATTCGTTTTGCTTTCTAATCTTTTAAAAGATTTAGTTTAACTATTCGATGATTCAGGTTTAAAGAATATTATTTGGTGAAAATTCTTAGCCTAGCTTATCTTAGAAAGCAACTGGAATTCAGCTTATCGCATTGCTAATACTTTTCTGAATTTTAATGGTATCTACTTAGAATTTTTATAAATTTTCCTAAGCAACTGGCTTTGAAATTACAAAATGAAAAATCTATTTCTCTCATGCGCAGTTAAAATTTGTTTACTAAAAATAAATGTTCATTTTTCCTTTAATATTCAGAAAATTCATATTAAATTTTTATATAATATATATGCATGATTTATTGTCACATATTCTACTAATTTTATATAATTTAATTGAAAGAAATTGGTCTTTATAAAAAAAAGCGGGATTTTTTGAAAAACAAGTATTATATCTTCCCAAATATACTTGCTATTTTTACGAAAATACTAATAAATATTGCTCACAATAAATAAAAACAAATGAAAATATCAAAGGATTATTTTCTTTCTCCCAAACCAGAAGAATAAAAATTTACTTTCTTTTCCATCAATTTCTGGTGAATCCCCTAAGTTCCATCTTGATTAAATTTTTACGATGAAACGTACATGCAAGTATAGCTTTTACATGGTCGAAGTTCAAAGACAGTTAAACCAGCTGTTTTGGAGTAATTCGAAACATGCGTAAATCTGAAAGGACTGATACTTTTTGATCGCATGATGCATCTACAAAGTGATTGTTTAATTATAATACAAATTTCATATGGTGACTGATACTGTTTAATTATAAGACAAATTTCATATGATGACAGATGCTATTTATTTATGAGACAAATTTCATTCTGGAGTACTGAAAGAATTCTTGAAATAAGGTC
>JAPMOR010016510.1:2068239-2113145 GCA_026543865.1 Argiope aurantia | reverse complement strand
TTTAGAAATAAAATAATTTGTCAGATAAATGAGATAAATGAATCTTCATATGAAATTCTGGTGAAACTATTCGACATGTTTAACTGTGATGCAAATAACATCTGCCATACACAATGCAAATATTAAATGATATACTTTTGGTTGTCTATTATGTTCCTAACTATGTGCTTTAGTCTTCGATTATTTTAATTTCTGTAAATAATTTATATTAGACTTATAATATTTTAAATTGCATCAAATATTAATTTTATTCAAAGGAGCAATAGTGATATATGTTCGTTTTTCATTTTCTAATCATAAATATACCTAAAGATATTTACTTTTGTATTTCAAATTAAAGTTTCTTCATTTCGGATAGCTATATGAAGAATCTATGTATTTCAAATACTTCAAGCAGTAAAGAATCAAGTGATGGTAATGTCTTTTTTCTTTCTTACTTAAATCATTTGTGAACAAGAAAATATTCTGAAGTATATTCTACAGAAAAAAATATTCTGAAATATTATCCATGAAATAAGCTAGCTGAATTTAGATTTCTGATCTCTGAGAATACAATAATAGTTATCGAAAGTTTTTTTTGAATTTCAAAAAAAAAAAATGTGCATTAAAGAATTACTTTAAAATTAACAATATGTTGTAACTTTTTCAAATATAATTTTATTTTCTAGTAATATTAAAGCCCCAAAACTAGTATATATCAAATATATAGATGACAAGAATTAAACATAGAACATTCCCAAGTGGTTAAAGCACATTGAGATAATTATATTTCTATATAAACTTTTTGGTTTTAAATTAAAAATTAATATATTGTAAAGTTAAAACTGACAAATTATATGATATTCAAAACACGGGAATTGATTTTATGGTAATTTGATATAAAATGAAATTTTAAACATGCTAGTATATTTTTGAACTTAACTCCATCATTCAAAATAAGATTTGATAACCAACTATTTGTTTGAAAACTGCTGCGCGGAAGAAACTATGATTTGAACCTCCTACTCTTCCCATCTCAAATTATACTTTCCAAAACGAAATGACGGAAATTTTGAAAAAAAAAAAGGATTTTCGAACATTTTTTTCTATCAAAAATAAATATATTTTAATCACAGCTTTATATCTAGAAAAAAAAATTATTGAGAAACTGGAGAAGCATCGTTTTGATCAACAATGTAACTATCTCTATATTATTAAAGCATACTTTCAAATGTCGAGAGAAATTTCAACCGTCCTTTACCGTATTATTTAAAATGTTTATTAATGATGTATCTCGAATTAAGTACTTTTACCGGCGATTAATTTTTTCTACTGCTTTATCGATTAACCTTAAAATTTACTAATCTTTATGAAAATAAGAATTCCACTGGCTATCGGTTTCTTTAGGAGAAAAAGAAAAAAATACAAAACACACACGCATATATTATTATCAATTCATCTTTCTGTTTTCCAAATCATTTTGTGTTGAGGAATAATGCTAAATGCAACATTTTAAAAATACAAGTTGAAACAAATTTTCTAAAATAAATACAAAATGTTTTTTTCAGAACTGACATTTAAAATCAAATAATTTTATCTGCTGGAAGTGCTAGTCGTTTGAGAACTGCTAATGCATTTTCATTAAGATAAGTGCTGTTTTAATTTACGAGAACGGTTAAAAAACTTTGCCATTAAAAGATAATATTTTTCATCTATTTTAAGAAAATATTTAATTTGTCATGGGGAAAATAATTTAGACACAAATTAAATCCACAATGCGCATTTTTAATCTGTTAAACAGAAACCAAATAAATTAAACGATTTGCTTCAAAACATTACGAATCATAATCATCTTAATCAAGATAATATTATAAATCATTGTCTAAAAATGAATAAACATTTTAGATTGCTTTTCATTTACTGAAGTTCATTTCCAATATATTGAATATTTTTAGAAGTATGATGGTTTCATATATACCTGAATTCACATCTAAATAGTATATCAAGATAATCCCGGGAAACCATAAGGTTAATCTTTCTGTTTCAGAAACTGACGTTTGAATCCTGAATTTTCCGACTGCTGTGTAATTGAGCCTCTTGTGCATCCATTCTGCCGTTGTCGGTCAAACATATTCAAGTTTATGTGGTTTCACAACGGAATTGGTGTTCAGAGGTTGTCTCCGTACCCAGGTCAAAAGTGGCGAATGTTTAACTAAAAACAGTACATTCGAAACTTCAAACCTTGTAGTATAATAAAAATTTACATAAACAGCCTTTTTTACCTCTTATTGTTTTAAAATATTATTAATAGCTTACGTTTCTTAGAATTTGGTAAAAGGATTTTATATAATATTTTTAATTAAAATCCAGTGATTCAGAATTGTTTTAAAATGTTGCTGTTGCTTCTTATGACACTTGTCATAGACAAGCCCGCTGACAAAGTCAGAGATTTGAAGCTGAGAGAGCGTCTCTTGTTTCAGTAGCACCATCTAGGATCAAGAGTACGTCATAGCTGCTCATGCGTCACTTTCGCTTGCACAAACCCTTTTTACAGGGGAGCACATTCACACACCTCACAGATAGAACACAGATTAAGAACAACCCTGCCTGAACCAAGGTTTTAAAATATTAATAATCGTTTACACTTCTTAGAATTTGGTAAAATGATTTTTATATAATATTTTTAATTAAATTCTAATGAAAACGAATGCCCAGTTTTCAAAGATTATTGCGAAGTAAAATTTTTGCTCTATTTATCTGAAAGATGCATATTTCAAGAGATAACATATTCAAATTTTGAATACAAGTATTATGGATGTTCATTCATCGCTCATTTTATTTCAAGTCATAATAAAGTCTCTAATGCATTTTTTTTTTAGTTTTCTGTATCAAATATATGTCGATGCTGGAAATAGTAATGATTTTAAAAGCAATCATGGTGGTTGAATATGTAGAAACAATATATGCGTTTTGCAAAATACATATCCACTCGCGCATACACATAAATAAAATATTACATTGAGATGATTTGGGCATAGTGATCTCCAAAGTTAAAAGTTCACTCCTTTGTCAGATTTGACAATGTGTTAACATTTTACTGTAGACGATGCCAAAATTATCAAGAAACCAATACTTTCAAATAAGACGCTATTGCAGCATTAACAGATAAATAGAGGAGGTTTGGCTAGTACTGCTTTACAGACTTAATATATGCCGTGTAACAAAATGAACGACTATCGAGCATGTGTAGAGTTTAATACTTAAATTTGTTACCTTTTGAAGTAGGTTTCTTCCAAATAAATACATTAAATATATATAGTAGAGTAAACTTTGAAATCAGAGTATTCACTCAGAATTTATAACCAAAATTCTTTATAATTCAACAATGATTTATTCTTTTTTAAATCCAAAACATTGATTTTGCTAAACGCTTTAATGTTTTTATATAAAATTAGAGGCATATATCTGATTTTAATGCTTTCAGTTGCCTCTCAGTCGTTTAAACTGTATTGTTATTATAATTAACGCTACTATTTATAAAAATCTAAATTAATTTCCTAGAGGAATAATATCTGAATGATTTTCTCTCTCGGTTTACTAAATCCGCTTTTCTTTACGCTGTGTTTATATATAAAAAAAATTTCCATCATAATTTCTTATAATAGCATGACTCTCCTTTAAAATTATTTAATGAAAATAAAATACATTCTGATAGGAGAAAAATATTTAATGAAGATGTTATATGCATTTAAAAGGATAATAATTTTTAATACAGTAAATCCTAATATTCGTAATAAATCAAATTTATCGTTCCTAGAAGCACTTTTAAATACATAACTGTGGAAGCAAGAGACATATATTCTTCGAAATTTGTAAATATGAAGAATGGGCATATGTTCGATGATATTCCAAAAAAGATGAATAAAAATAATATCAACAATAATAATATTTTCGATTATAGTCTAAATCTTTCGTAACTATTATATTGCTTATTTAATGTTATTGATTGATTAATAACTAATAATGCCATTTTATACATATGGAATTAATAAACATAGCAGCTTTTTTCTTTCAACACAAGGTCTATAATCCAATTACCATTCACAATAACTAGATATATCCATAGAATAATAGTATATACATATAGAGATAGATAGATAGATAGATAGATTTTATATAGAAGTTTAAGACAAAAAATATAAAGAAAACGTTTGTCACATCAAACATATTACAGCATATAATATGATTTTAAGATTTCTTAATAATAAATCAGTCGATACCCGAGCTTTAATTAAACCTAAAATAAAAGTCATCACTTAGTAAAAGATACATTAAGTGTTTAGACCAGGCAAAACAGGCACAGGTTGGCTCCGTAGGTAAATCTGTAGTCTCAACTCGAAATCGATACTGTAATTGCAACATTCCGCAATGGTTTGTTAATGTATTCACTTTACAGCCTCGATTTCTCACGTGGATGGACCTCAGTCAGTTGCACATTCTGGAATCTCAAGCAGAATGGTAGGAATTCAGCGTTACGGTCAACCTTATCAGGTAATTAAGTTAGTGAGGGCTACTAGGAATTGCACCAGCAAATAGAGGTGCCGTCTTCATTTGTTGAGTGCGTCGCAGAGTGTTTTCCTGGTTCCTGCTGTTTATCTACAGTCAAATTTACACTACTGGGGTCGCAGCTGGTGCGAGGGATTGCAAGCAATTAGATGTGTTTATACATTCCGTGGTGCTAATGGGTTTCAGAGAGCTTGCATTGCATGTGAGGAAAAATGTGCATTTAAACAGGGGTTAGAAGATCTTCAAGCGGGCTTGATATATTTATCGGAAAATACCAGTCAGATTAGTAGCTCATGATGAGCGTTAAATCATTGCTGGAATTCTTTCTAATTAAATGGAAAGAAACATTGTTTCCTTTTTATAGGGAAGTTCATTAATTTGAAACAATTAAAAATAATCCTTGAGATTTTTATGGATTAATTGACTTTTAAGAGAATATAAGAAATTTTCGTTTTTTAAATAATTTTATTTATAACTAGGGAGATATACTTTGAAGATTTGTACTGAATATAGACTATTTAAGATACATTTTGATAAAAAAAAAGAAAGAAAAAACCTGCCTCCATGTGTACTTTTAAGTTTATTTTAATTCATCTGCTATATTTTCTTATTAAAAAATTTAATAGTTTGTATAAAATTACTTTAGAAGTGCATTCGATAAGAAAAGTAAAAAATGTAATATAATCGTACCGCAAGCTTCAGATTTCGTTTCCTATAGACCATTGATTGCCTTTTAAATAAACACTCAGTGTTTGCTCTAAAAAAGGGGTAAATGCAGTGAAATAGGGCAAATGCAATCTACAAGAATTAAATTTGCAATCCTCATAAATAAAAAGCATATTTTAATGAAAAATTTTAAAACTTTTACAAAAACTCCTTCATCATGTGTTAAAAAGGAAAAATAATTTTTATCAATAAATCTGAAGAACAAAACAAAAACCATAAAAGCTTTAAATGAATTGGTACTTTAATTATGTTTATAAGTTATTTTATTTTTTTCATTTAATAAATATATAGGATTTTGCATTATTTTTTATATCTTTATAGCCTTCACCTACTGTTTTCTATGTCTTATGTTTTGACGATTGTTACTTTGACTTCCATACTTTTGATAAAAAATGATTTTTCCTTTATGATACATTGATAAAGACAATTTTTTTATATTTATTAATCGCAAGTGTTATTTATTAATCTTTCTTGTGTTATTAATTGTAGCTTAAAAGTAGACATCAAGCGTCTGGAAGCAAGGCTATGTCTTCTGAAGACCAAAATACATCTTAATTATTAACTATGAATAAATGAAACAGCTACAGTTTCATAAATTGCCTCATTTCACATACCTTGTCGGAAGTCTGTAACTGCAGAACACATTTAATATTATCGGTGAGGAAGTTACTAATCTTAACCAAATAGTGGCTTCTCCCTAGATGTGCTTTACGATAACAATTAACTTCAAGATGATTTATAACAATGAATATCGCTAAATGAAGATATTTAGTTTAAGGATCTAATGACAACTTGCTGCTCTAATGCATCGGTTGTCACGTTTAGTACAGTGAATATGAAAATTTCTTATAATTACTCATTTAAGGCTAAAAAAGTTTGTGTTTCTTTTGGAAAATTTCCAAAAGAAGTATCCCCTCTTATCCGAAGGGAACATTTAAGGTGTCCATAAATTATACTTACAACTTTAGATCTTAATAACTATAACAGATAATAAAAACTCGTTCGACAGGATAGCTCATAAGGTGTTTTTTTTTCCAAATACAGATTTTTTTAAATAATGGTGGTGTCACAGAAGAAAGCATACAATGCAGCCTAGTCCGTAGTGACAAGGTTCGATACCCAAATGCACTGCAACTTTTAATTGCATGGGAATTACCTTTCCGACCAGTTATTCAATCTTGATATATGAATAAAAAACTACAGGCCTACAAGGTCTTGAACCATCGGATTCTCAATACATTTGAAGATATCCCTGTGAAGTTGTTGAAATCTAGACAGAAAGAAATTGAATACCGACTGAACATTGTCCATGCCTTCTAAAAGTTCTCACATTGTCTTATATAAGTGAAGTTTAGTTTAGTTATATTAACGTCCCCTTTAAAGTAACACTAAGGCTTTGGGACAAACCTCATAGTTTTGAATCATGGTCAGATGACGAGGACGACACATGAGCTGGAACCACCGCCCCAAACTTTTATGACGCACCAGCAGGAGGGCGTTTAAGCCCGACGGATTTAACGGGCACCAGACCCGCTAACACGACGGTTCTTCGGTGGAATCGGGCCTCAAACCTGAATCCCTCCGGTTCCGAAGCTGAGACCTTACCACCAGCCCATAGCGGCCTTTATGTAAAAGAAGAAATATAACTTTAGGCGCTGCTTTTTCACAGGCTGAAAACAGGTTTTTATTATCTAGAATAGTTTTGAAGTTATTATTGTCTAAAGCTGTAATAATAATTTATAGACTTCTGTTGTATCTAATAAAAAAATTTCATAAATCGTGAAAAATATATTTATAGCTTTTTTAAGCAGAATTTTCTTTTTCCAGTTCTTTGAAATCCAATTACAGATTTAATCAAAATTCATTTTGTTTATTCACACATTAATCCTTGTTTTAGTTTATTTATGATTTTATGTATCGCACGAGATTTCATTGTTAGGACTTCATATCGTATCGTTATTGCACAAAGCTGTAGAGAGTTCTGCAGATGTTAATGTATTGTAGAAAATATTTTGCATCATTTGATGCTCAATAAAGAAAATGAAGACAATTATTGTGCATATAATGCCTATAATCAATTAATTTGAAACCCATAATATGACACGTGATTTGAATATTACATATTATTTATAATACCTATGATTCTAAAAGGAAAATTTAAGGTGTGTGTGTATGTGTCTGCACTCTGCTGAAAAGATAATTAAATTAGAACTGCCAAATTCAGTAGATATATATTTTATAAGGTAAGAATGTATATATCTAATTTTTTTATTTTAATTAAAATTTTAAATAATTAAAAATTAACGAAATTTTGACATTTTCCTCCTTAACTTCCAAAATTATTATTGCACAAATCTGATGTTTACTCCATTTTTAAATTAAAAACTGTTTTTAAAATAATACTAATTTAGTAGTGTAAATGTTTTCAAAATGTTGGTCGTCAAAAAATATTTTTTACATAATATTCAACAATAAATATCTTTATTGCGATGAAATTCAGATTACTTTCATTGTTTTATCAAACATTTAATCACATGATTTTCCTCAATTCAACTAATTTAGAATATATATATATATATATATATATATATATATATATATATATATATATATATATATATATATATATATATTGCATGACATTCAACAATAAATTTCATTATTCAAATTAAATTCAAATTGCTTTCTTTGTTTCATCAAATATTTAATCTCATGATTTTCTTCAATTGCTGGAATTACAAAAGGATTTTGTTTATTATCTGCGCAGTTTAAATAGTGAATCAAAATGTGAAATTGTATTAAAGGCAGGCAACATGCAGTTAGAAATAAATCACCCAAACAATTAAGTTTTTACTGGCACTGCTGTTTCAGGATATTCTATTCTATTAAGAAGGATAATCTAAATAATCAGCGGAAAAGGTGT
Organism: Argiope aurantia; assembly: GCA_026543865.1. Taxonomy (NCBI): domain Eukaryota; kingdom Metazoa; phylum Arthropoda; class Arachnida; order Araneae; family Araneidae; genus Argiope; species Argiope aurantia. Next base: position 2,104,951 of record JAPMOR010016510.1, on the reverse strand, counting down.
AAGGCTACTAAAATAACATGACTTAAATGTTTAACACAATCTAATACTTAAAATTACTTTATGCAGGAAAGTATTAACATTCTAAGTTTGCAATAGAGATTTAATTGTAACTAAACATGACAAATATTTAATGCGAAACAGATGGTTGCCAAAGATGACTAATATATAGTATTAATAATGACTAATATAAATATAAATATAATTTTTTTTAAATTATTATAAAAAAAATTTCAATTTTTTATGATATTTAGAGGTGAATATTTAAATAATATGGCATAAAATACAAACAATTGCAAATAAATCATCATTCTAATTTACTTTTTTAACAGACCCATAAATTTCATAAAAAGATTTAAGTGGAAAAATTCGTCAATGAATTTTATATTAAAAACAATTATTATTTTTACTATTTATTCTTCTGAATTTAACATGGGATAAAAAATGGCGGATATATTTTTTATTTGAAACACGGATAAACTCTTGATTTTATTTTCGAAAACGATTGCAGAGATCATTTCAATGCAAAAAAAAAAAAAACTTTGTAAAAACTATGTATAAAGAGAAAGCTAACTTATCATTCTGATGTGTGAAGACATGCTGATAAACGGCTACAATTGATAGCACTTTTTCTGCTGAAGTTCTTTTTCCGCAACTGATGGAGCGTTGGGGGAAGTCTATCGAGAAAGATAAGTAGCTCATAAAAAAAGACGAGGCTATGCGCCTCTGAGGAGGATAACAGATAGCGTAAGTAATTTTCTGCAGGATATAGTGGCATCCATAAAATTTCACCTTACATTAACATGTTAAAAGATGCATTCAAGTTATTCCATTTCAGTTGCAGATATATGGCCCAGTTTCTGTTATAAGTATACTCATAGGGATTTGTTAGATCTTTATTTTGTTTTCAAAATGTCTTTGCATAGAATCCATTATATCTGTGAAAAGATTCACTATATACAAATTGCTGTTTGGTTCCATGAATAATCGATGCACAGAATGCTTTTCTATTTTATTCCAAATTAGCATGAGCAAACGTAATATTATTTAAGGAAGTTATATAATATTTTCAAGTATATAATTGTGTTATTTAAGATAACATTTAAATAGTAGTAGTAATAGTAATAATAATAATAATAATAATAATTTTTAATAATTAATGATAATAATATTTAAATAAATAATAATAATATCTAATAAGTGATGATAATAATATTTAAAAAATAATAATATTTATTAAGTAATAATTATAATATTTAAATAGTAACCACTTATACCTGTAAAGTGAGCCGTTACTTCCGAAAGTTTATTAGCTTTAGTAAACTCGTGACGTAATAGTTTACAGTGGATCGAACTTAAAAATAATTCAATCCTGAAATTAATATTCCTGCTAGTCTATCAATTTATAGAGCAATAAGTTTTATTCCATTGGGTAGCTTTATTTAATGTTCCTTTGGTTATGAAAATTTGCATTTTAAGCAATTCTTGTACTAAGAAATTTTATTTAGTTTGTGTCTGATGCACGTAATAATGACGGAAACATAAAATAAAGGGCAGTTTAGAAATAAAATCTTTTAACGATATTGCACGTCAAATTTCAAAAGGGAGTGGTATGGATGATAATTCTAGGAATTACGAAACAATAATTCTCAGAATTTAAATAGCTTTTTTTTCTGAAGTCAGCTTTCTATATTAAATTGAAATTTTGCTTTCTAATTTGTTGTCTGTTAAGACTGAAAATGCTATGCACTCGTTGCTTGTATTGGTTATTAAGTGTAGGCAGTTGACCACTGCGATGTCCATGGTGGGAGGTTACGCCTAAAATTAGGTATTCTCGGAGCGTTCTTGACCCTATGAATCTCGAAACGTTGAATTCTTAAACGATTTCCGAAATGGAATGTCTCATGCGTCTGGCTCCAACTACCATTCTTCGTTCAGTCTCTATGAATGCCCGTCTTTCGGCCATTATCATGTCAGTAACCTTTTCACATGAATCACTTGAATGCAAATGGAAGCTATGCCAATGCACTGTCCATATATACATTTTGTACGCGATTCATTTGTTGTATGAATATTTGCATATTGCTATTCCAAGACTTTTGTCACCTCAGTGTATATATACACTATATATTTTACTATACTCATTAGACGTGTAGAAATATATGTATGTACAATATATTAAGTATATTATATATAAATATATTAAGCATATACATTATACACGCGCGCGCAGACACACATATATATAGATAGATGGTGAATTCATAACATTTCAACAAATCATATTTTACAATGATTTATATTTTATTTTTGATCAAAATAAATACTATCAAATATTAATGCTGTAGTTGAAAACATGAATGCACTGAAATTTTTAAGGTGCAATGTTTTTAAAAAAATTATAAATTTTGAATTACGCTAACATTAAGAAATTCCATCTTAAAATCATGTCATGGGTAAGCATAGTATGACTTTGAAAAGCTGGCCACTATCTCTGTAATTCGACAGACGCGGACATTTGCTGAGAGGAATTGTAAAATCGGAGAGTAATAGAGAAATAATGGAGCTATAATAAGTATGAATTAATTAATCAAGTGTATTTTGCTCCTGCTCCTCTGAAAAACATTTTTGTCGAATTTTGCGTCATGAGAGGATGAAATTTAGTTTAATTATATTAACGTCCCCTTTTAAAGCAACAAGAAGGTTATTGAGGGACGGAACTCGTAATTCTGAACCACGGTCAGATGAAGAGGACGGCACCTGAGCTGGCACCCCTTCTCCAAACTTCCACATCACACTAGCGGGAGGTTAAAGTGCACCCGATCCGCTTACACGACGGTTATTCGGTGGAATCGGGTCTCAAGCATGAAGCCCTCTGGTTCCGAAGCCGATACCGTACTACCAGACCACCGCGGCCTTCATGAAAGCGTGAAATAAAGATTATTGTTACTGTAGGTACAATTAAAGTAAGATAGTTTGAAAAATTAGATTACACCTTTTGGGTTCCATTTAGTTGCAGAATATAACAGTTACAGATTATTAATTTTTTAAACTTTAATCTATGTAATTAATACGAATTAAATTCTAGTAATAATTATTTTAATGTAATAGAATATTTTATTTTGAATATATTCAATTATGTCTTGTTTACCTAAAAGGTGTGGGGTTTTTTTCCTCCCTTGGATATTGTAAAAAAAATGCTTATTAGAAAGCAAATAACTAATATGAAACGCAAAATCTGCAATCTATATATATTATTTCCGAGTTTATGTTTCATGGATATTTCAACTCTTTGCGTAGTTCAAATTATCCTTTTTAATTTTGAATTAAAACAGATTAATTACTTTGGTGAGGATGAATCTAAATATTCACTAAAAATATTTCCATATGAAATTAAATTTAGTACAAGGGCTATTATGCGAATGCTGAAGTTTCACTAAGAAAATAACTGCATTTTTTGGTATTAAGATTTCAGAGCGTTAAATCAAAGTACAAGACAAATTTTTATTGACTTATTAGATCAAAGCTTCATTAGTTGCAGTTATTATATTTACGGTTATTGTAGATTTCTTCCGTTAGCTATCAGAACTTATTCTGATAGTTAAAATGCTAGGTAAACGTCAGCCATATTGCGGCGAAAATAAAAAATAAAAAAACGAAATTTCGCTTTAAAATGTTATTTTTCTTCATGTAGACTTATTAATTTATAATTGAACATTTACTATTTCCCATGTATTAGAAATGTACACGGATCTCATAGAAGTAAGTGTAAAGCAATTTAAACCTAGTAAAAACAGTCCCATACATTTGGAGGTGGAGGTGGTGGATGTGAGTTTTAGTGGCATAAAAGCCAAACTGCACTCGCAGAGTTGGAAGTGAAATTTTGTGGCTTGTTACAATTGGCGAGTTATTGTCTGGATTCTTTTTTAGTTTACTGCACTGCTTATCTATAAAATTTTCCGACAAAAGGAGAATTTTTGTATTCAGTTTGAAATTGTGAATATTTAATTAGACTGGACAAATATTGTATTCATCAACAAATATGGTGTTATTAAAATTTAGTTTAGCTATATTAACATCCTGTTTTAAAGCAATCCGAAGGCTTTTTGGGACGGACCTTATAGATTTGAAGCGCAGTTAGATGATGAGGATGACACCTGAGCTGGCACCCCTCTTTAAATTTCCACAGCACACCAGCGAAAGGGTATTTTGCCCCGACGGCTTTAGCGTGCACCAGACTCGCATGATGGTTCTTCGGTGTAATCGGGTCTCGAACCTGAAACCCTCCAGTTCAGAATTCCAGACATTATCTCTAGTTGCAATTAAAGGTAAAATATAAGATGTCAAAAATATGATGTAAAAAGAAAGGTAAATTTAATGTATATATTAACTAATATTTAGTGATAGTTATGTATCTAAAGTATTTCTTCTATAAATAAGAAACAATGGTATTTTGTTCAAGATTACTCATTTAATTGTTTTTTTAACGATTGGATATATTAAAGTTTGATTATGATCGAAGAAGTTTGCGTGTCGAGTAATATTACGTTACAAAATTGCTGCTGTATCGAAAAAGTCTGCACTATAAAACACCTGTTGCGGAAGAACTATTGATTCACTAAAAGTTTAGTTGGGTGGATGAAAAACAGAATTATTACATTTCCGTTCATTTACATTTAAAGTATTGGATTTATATTTTTAAAAAATTAGATACGATACCCAATAAGGAAAAATCATGATGATAGCTCATAACTTGAAGAAAAACACTTACGTGCTTAAATATATGATTGTATTTAACTTTAATAATTGAGCAAAAATGACCACCTGTTTTACTCTCAATTTCCGTATAGCTGCTTACTGAAAAATACACATATTATAATGGATTTGGTCTATTTTTATATTGTTTTTCCCAAATGGTTGGAAGGCCTCTTCAGAAGACCTTTCGTTTGTCATAAGGTGAAGACGATTTTAAAATAAGTCTCATCTGCCTCTCAGAGATTATTTGGACATCCAGCAAGCACCACAGCTTTAAAATTCCTACAAATTTTGTAGACATGTACGCTAGATTGCCCAGGATGACTATATATGCTGCATTTATTTGTTTCTGTGTTTTTATAGCTGTGAAGAGTGATTTACAGGATAAGAAAAATTTCCAGAAGAATTCGAAAAACTTACGGTGGCCCAGTTACGTTGGCTATTAACCCATCTTAAAGAGTTTCAGCGTCTGTTTGGAAATTTAACCAGGCCAAGGTAATGCATATATTTAAAAAATTTCTATGAACTTATAGATATTTTAAGAATTATTTTATGAACGACTAGTTTTTTAAATGTATTTTTGATGAATTCATATTCAATCAAGAATCATCGGAAGTGAATAACACACTGCGAAAAATAATTTTTTCTAGAAGGAAATGCGTATTCAAATGATGAAATGAGCCTAATACCTAAATGCGCATGAATTAATATCTCAAAGAGCATACACACAAAATTAAATTTTATTATTTTCTTGATGCATGTATTTAAAGATTTTTCAAGTAATTTTATTGTCCTTTTGATGTATTCACTTTCTTTAAATTAATTTTGTCTGTGCTTTGAAAATGAACAACGTTAATCTTTATTGTTTTTAATGAATAAATCTGATTATCCTTTCTAAATGAATTTTAAAATTTTATCTTTTAAATAACAAACTTACATTTTCAAGCCACATACAATTTATATACGAAAATTATTTTATTAGAGTAATAATTTATACCTTTTCTTGTTTTCAGATTCGGACGAAGCCTTTCCCCCTCTTTTGAAGTTATTATGAAAAGAAAGGAGGTAAAAATTTTACACACTCTCTTGTTCCTACAAGAAAAATTGTTTTTTTTTCTTTTGGGGGGGGGGGTTAAGATTTTTGAAATTTGTCTAGTTTCTCAAGATAAACGAATACTTGCTTAAAAAAGGTAAGTTAAATCTTATTATTTTTTTTTGTATGATTTAGCCTTTCTATGCATTTCGCATTCAAAATGTCAAGTTGGAATTTTTAATATATTTTATAAAACTTATTAACCTTCATAATGTATTCAATTGTGGTCTCTGAATTTTAAATGTTGATAGTATGGTACTACCATTGCTTTAAACAGACGAACTTCATTCTTGCTCAGAATCAGATCTCGAACGTATTACCCTCGGATCTGGAAGCTGATCATGAGATAACAACAGTCCAATGTGATGGATGGAAGCAAGATAATGCAAAATATTTACGAAAATCAAGAAATGTCTTTCAGAATGGTGATAAATTAAGCTTTATAAGTTTCAAGTGCCACAATGTCCGTGCTCACTTCTTGCTGTAGTATGAAAATAAAGTTTTTTCAATACTTTTATAGTATTTTTTTTAATTTATAAACAAGATCTTGAATATTTAAACGAAAACATAGTTCCTATATTTATAAAAAAATATTTTTAGCTTTCAAATTAATTTTTCATAATGGGTGTGCCATATTTAATGCTTGTGAGTTAAATTAATGCCTCTGATTTTATTTAAATTGTAGTGTAATTTTTTAAGAAAAGAGCCTTGATTTTTCACATTTGTCAGAAAATGAAGTAGCTCCTGTGGATGGTCTTGATGTTCTCTACCTTTGCCACAATATAAAGAACCACTTGTAAAGGGGCCTGATGTTCCAGCTTTGCCACAAAATGTAGAACCACCTTTAAAGGGCCCTGATGCTTCACTTTTGTCAGTAAATGAAGAACCACCTGTAAAGAACCCTGATGTTCCACTTTTGCCAGTAAACGAAGAACCTCCTTTGAAAGGCCCTGATGTTCCACCTTTTTTCCACATAAAAAGTGGAAAAAATTGAAAAGTTTATTTTATTTTTCAAAAAGAAAATGTTGTCGCTTTTGTTATTAAAAACTTATTTGTTTGATAATGAATTTTATATTTTTATCTAATTTAATAATTTTGATGAAGTTTAATTTCTAATTTCATAATATTTTAAAATATTTAATTCCCATTATTGTTTATTATTTTAAAATATAAGACTAAGGAAACCTATGTTAAAACTTTATACTAATTTTAGTAGCAGAAACAGTTTCAATTTATTTGATGAAGTATTTTTGTAGAAAAATTAGAGTACTTCATTTATCTTGATTGAGGGATTGTTGCTCTCAGTAATTAATAGAGATGTTCAATGATTATATCATAAGGAAAAGAATGTATGTAAAGCAATTAAGTGTAAAAACACATCTTAGTTAAATAAAGGAAAATCGTTCCTGTTATAAATTTGATGCACTTAAAGCACCACAAACACCTATTTTAAAATATATTGCTGTAGATGTGAAGCATTGCTTTCATCTTTCGAATAACTTAAGTTTATAGCTGAATGTACTCTTTTCTTAACAATTTAAAGTTAAAGACATTATAAAGTATAACCATACATAGATGGATGGAAACAGTAATGATGATGATGTCGTGTCCGCGTTAAAAAATATAAAACTCCAGATTTGTGAAAAATTATAGCATTGTATTTATCTTGATTGATGGATAGTTTCTCTAAGTAATTAATTGAGATGTTCAATGACTATATCATAAGGAAATGCAAATATATGGTGTTGTTGTTGTTGCTAATATCCATGGCCTGACTTAGTCAGACCAAATTCAAAAATCCGTTGACAAGAAGAAAGTCAAAAACGAGGAAGGGAGAAGAATAAATTTCGACCCAAAGAAGTACTAAACAGTCCAGAATATGTTCAGTAGAGCCCTGATGTTGGCGGTAATTCGGGCAAAGAGGGTAAGATGTTTCACCCTCAGAAAAGAAAAGACATTTAAGGTGGCCTCTGGCAGGGCACGACAGGCAAGTGTTGGTTTTTCTATCACAAGGAAGAATTAAGGACTGGCCCAGCTTATTGGCCCTATACCAATCATGAGTAGGGGGTACCTTCCAATTCTTCTTCTTTAGAAATTTGCAAATATATGTAAAGCAATTTAGTGTGAGACCGCATCCTACTTAAATAAAGGAAAACTGTTCCTGTTATAAATTAGACGCACTTAAAGCACCACAAGCACCAATTTTAAAATATATTGTTGTAGATGTGAAGTATTTCTTTCATCCTTCGAATAACTGAAATTTTAGCTCTATGGTTGAATGTACTCTTTTCTTAATAATAAATAAGCGATTATACAGTATAACCTTGGATAACTATTTGATGGATATTCATAGCAATATGGCTTGTATAGCTATTTGATGGATGGCAATAGCAATATGGCTTGGATAGCTATTTGATGGATAGCAATAGAAATAGCAATATGGCTTGGATAGCAATTTAATGTATAGCAATAGAAATAGCAATATGGCTTGGATAGCTATTTAATGGATAGCAATAGCAGTATGGCTTGGATAGCAATAGCAGTATGGCTTGGATAGCAATATTGGTTAAGATCAGTAATCTTGAAGCATCATGTATATTTATTAAGGAGGCTTTAACATTCAAAGGAAGATTTTCATAATGTTTAAACACATATAAAACTCCATATTTGTAAAATTTTGAAAAAAATGTTAGATAAGGAAAATGGGAAGAAAATTATGAACTCAGTTAAAGTATAAAAACTTGTATTTTGATAAGAATTGCTATCTCAAAAAGATATTGAAAAAGATTGAGAAAATAAGTTGACCTAACTCTTCAAGTGTATAAACAACTTATTTTTCATCGTGGAAAATGAATATTTACCAGAATAATACTTAATTGTGCAACTGATGCTACATTTTAAGGTGAATAAATATATTTTTAGATTAATTACATAATATTCACTTAAATTTTTATATTTAGAAGTGATTTGAATGCAATTATAAATGTATTCTAGGAAGTGAAGATATTTTTTATGTAATCTATGATTATGCATGTCTCAATTGGATAAATATGTAAGCAATTTTCAATTTATTTAAAATATGTTTATTCTAGAAAGCGCGTGATGCCATGCACGTGATTTTTTACTATTTTTTTGCAAGGTTTCTGAAATGTTTTTTTTTTCAGAAAATATGAATTTTTATTTAAAGAAAGGACTATTTTTGAAATAAATGTAAATTATATGTCAGTTGGCTAAGGTTCTACTGTAGGAGTGCATTTACAAAAGTATTAAAACTTTACATCTAACTATATAACTTTGAATTCTACATCATTAACACTCTAGTATTGCACTATTTTAGTTAATAAAGGCTTAAAAATTTCTCAAGTCTTTTCTGTGAATTTCCATGAACGATATTGCAAAAAGTTTTGTATTTTTTCCCTTGACAGAACTTTTAAAATTTGTGTTTCGAATAAGCCTAAAATAATTATCAACATTTATTATATCTGTTAAAGCTGAGGTGTTAGATTGTGACATATTAGAGGTAATATATTCTTATTAAAACACACTCTTGTTCAATTTTAAACTAAATCAACGAGAAATAAATACATTAGGTATTGAAATTTTTTTCTTTGCATAAAATTACTATTCTCTTTATGGAAATGCATTTTACTTCAAATTTTCATCATTTTAAGGGAGTTTATAAAATATCACAAGAGGTTTAAAATGCATCTTAAAAAATCTGACAGAAAAAATTTATTTCACAATGAAATGTATTTTATATAGTGAAGTCATTTGAATGCTAAAAATTATTTTAAAAAAGTAAAAAAATAATACTCAAATAAAAATTTATATCTATGATTAAGTAAATTTTTATTGTAAGTGGTGCAAGGAAAGAAGTGAAATCTAGTTGATAGTAAAAAATTAATTTCTTTTCATGAAAAAATATACCTTTCGACTATAATTATTGGCGTTTAAAGCCAATCTACAAAAGCTCTAAAATAATTAACAATGAGTAAGATATAGATTTAAAAGCAATTCCGAGGCCAAATTTTTAAAAAAATAAGTGCATTCTTTGTCTGTTAGTTCAGCAGCTACATTAATGGTATTTTAAATTTTTAAGGGCAACAAACAATTATTTTTTCAGTGAAAACAACGTTAGAAGTTTAAAACTCCTGCCCCCCTCCCCAAGAAAAAGGAACTGACGTTGTAGTCTTTATTTGATAGTATACTTGAACTTTTCTAATATGTTATCAAAATACTACATCTTTGGTAAGAAAAGGTTTCTTAAAAAAAAGCATTCGATTTGAAACCACTTCTCCTGAAGGAAGCTATATTATTGAATTAAAATATTTTGAAATAAAATGCAGAAGAAGTTTCTAAGAATAAGGTCAAATCACCTAAGTGATTCTCGAATTTCATTTACAATCTTCTTAATTATTATATTTATCTGTCCAAATAAACATTTTTTGTTTGTTAAATGATTTCCAAATTATTGTTAGATGAAATTTTAGTTATATTTGTTGGAGTATAATAATATTTAGTTAAAATTTGTTTAAAACATACAATTATTTTTGTCAGCATAATGGTGCATCATTACATATTCATGGAATTCACTTATTTATTGATAATACCTTACTAATTCTGTAGTCTGACACTTAGTTCAAATAAATAAATTGCATTGCAATATTTCTGTGTTAATTTGTTTTATTTCTGTATATTTCACCAACTAATACAAGTTTTATTGAACTTATGTTCTTAATAAAAGAGTATTGTGAAATATTTTTTTCTAAAAAAGGTCTCCTAATTCCATAGCTTATTCGAGATCATCTAGGAGATTAATTTAGGATACGTTTTTTTTATATATTTTGCTTAAAATATGGTAACGGAAATTTTTAGCAATTAGACAAATAAATGACGGTGTTCATTTACACATTATGAATATTATAATTAAAGAAAAACATAGAAAGAAATATTGACCAAAAGTTTATGTTTTTATGAGAAATTCTTTTAACTACAAAGTCTATGATTAAAACAGTTTAAATCTTTGAAGTATTTTAGTTGTATACATGCATTAAAAACTTCATAGTAGAAAAATGTAAGGGAGACAATATGTGAAAATTAAAAAAAACAGGGAAAAATATAAAAAAGAATGCTATTGTTTTTGAGTTTTTATTTTAAGTACTTTCTTTTACAATGCGTACGATTAAAAAAATTAACTTTTAATTACTTTTAGTCACTTAAATTAATTATCAAAAATATAAAGCAAACTTTATGGGAAAAGTAAAAGGGCAGACGGAACAAAATATGAAAAGTAACGAAAAACAGAGATGATGTAAATTGAAAAAAAAAATTTTTTTGCTCTTGAGATTTTAACAGATGCATTTTCAAATAGATTTGCATGTAAAGTAACAAGAAAATATAAAAAATATGTATAAAACTATTTTTATAATGAATGATTTTTGCTTGAGACAATTTATATTAGTTAAAGCCGAAAACAATATAGACATTGATAATTTAAGATGATCAATGATTAACAAAATAAACAAATTTAAATTGACTAAATGTATTATCATTTAAAAATCCATTTTTAATTACCCAAAAATGCAAGTGAAGGAAAATTAACTAATAACTTGGGCTGATATACATTTTCTAATCTCTCAAGAATTTAATAATTTCTTAATTAATCTGACTTTCATGCCAAAATATTTATTTCTAATAACCAATAAATGGATTTAAAAGAACAAACAAGAAGCGTTTCACAGTTTAAGGCTAATACTTCATTGACATTCATTGTAAAACAAAAATTAAAACAGAATGAAATAAATTAGAATTCAGTAAGAATAATTCAGATTCATTTGAAAGGGAGCAAATTTTTGAAAGGCGTAATTGCTTTTAAGAATGCAAATTTTAATCTGTTTAAATTAATTGAAGTTAAGGCAGTGAAGGCAAGACTTAAAATGAAAGTTTATTCGTAATAAATTTTAATTTTTTAAAATTCTTTTTGATGATTGAAACAAACACTGCCTTTGACAGAATCCAAAATAAAATCTAAATGTTGGTACCCTTGGTTCAGTTTTTTTAATATAAAAATATAAAACATATTAACGCAATAAAGAATATTTTTGAAACTGTTGAAAGTGGGTAGTGTTTAAAAGCGAAGTGAGTTTAAATAAATCCACAAATGTGTTGATCAGGAACTTAAAGTTATTTTTATTTTATATGTAAGTTTGAATTGTTGTAACTGAATGAAAAATAAAATAGCTTAATAAGGATTTAGACTATTATCTTTTGACTCAAGACTTCTTTTAATATAACTTTGAAAAATGAAAGAAAAATGTAAAAATAATGGAGCCATTTCAATTGGTACACGTAAGTGTCATGTTTTATATTGTAATATCATGTGCTTTTTTTCTGCTATGGAATAGAAAATTGAATTGGCTGGGAGCATTTGAAGAATATCACATGAGCATGTGTTGAATGTATTTTTGCCAGTATTACATAAAATATACAGGCTCCATGCAGTCTTGTTTCAAAACTGTCATATCTTTGCAAAATTATACTATTTTTTCATGATTTTCGAAAAGCCACCGAAGAGTAAGAAAATGTTTAACTTTGACTTTCTGCGCTGAATTTCTCACAATGTAATTCATACGGCACAGCTTGTCAACGTGACACCCACAACAATGAACGTATTAATATATTGAAAAGTATTAATAGAAAAAAACGAAACAAAATTAAACCTTGAGATTTTAAAGAATTTCTACATTTCCATTTGTTTGAAATCACCAGTTTCGGAACTACATATCTGTGAATAATATAGCTCAAAAATGCAAAAAGCTATATGGACGAAATTTAGTACAAGATATTTACATTAAATATTTTGTCTGATAAAATTTGAATGAAATGGAAGAAAATTTATTTATTTGCCCGTTAATGGTAAAATGCTATAAGCAAGGTGGTTTGAAAACTCTGGAAATGGTCGGATTACTATATTTCTAGATTTGTGATAAATGTCGGAGCAAATCCGCCGAAGTACTGCTATTGTTTGGTCTGTTTTTAGTATATATGTGAAAAATATTATTTAAAATCTATGCTAATTATATAAATTTAGTCTTGAATTTAGATGTTTAGTCTTATATCGACTTACAGATATAATAGATCACAGAGAATAGATACAGATGTCCATTTAATTTTGTTAATACTACGAAGCTCAACACAAAATGTGTTTTATATTATTTGTATACGAACATGGTATGTTCGTATACAAATACGAACTCCTTTTAGAGCTCACTCTCATCTTAAGTCTATTTAACTATCAACCATAATTGTCCTAAGATACCCTCAACCCTTCCCATCTCATATAGAATTTAGAGAGGACAAATACCCACAATCTAAGAAGGCTTCCTCTGAGTCTAGCTCCATTTGTAGTATTGTATTTTATGGCAAACCGCTGATATTAGAATTAATATCTCTTATCTCAGAAATTAACATCGCCTATGAATCTCTCTAAAATTGAATTGCAATAGAAGGCTATATTGTTTAGATCTATATAGTAATCTGCATAGATGCATTAACCTTTAGAATATATTAAAAATTAAAACTCTGATAAACTTATGTTTTAAATACTAATTTACTTATTAATACAGTTATTAAACGAGTCTCGCTTTATCATTATTAAGTAGAACTTAATTTATAGAAAGTCTCCTTCATTATTAATTTGTGAGAAGAAAAGGAAAAAGATATTGTAGGTTTTAAATGCAGGTTTCGAAATTAGTGAAATCGCATCTCAGTATATAATTTAAATGCTCATAAAAGTGAATGTTATCGAAAAAGAAGTAAATGCTGCATTTTATAATGAATATAATATCCATTCAAGTGATAGACATTTTTGAGCAACACAGACGCAGATTGTAGTAGGAGATGATTTCAATGAGATAAAAAAATATACCTTTCATGATTACTTCGTTAATATTTTATTGAATTATTATTGTTCACTTATTTTTTTAATGTTATAAAGATAGAATTGACTAAAATATCCACATTAAATCAAATAATTCAATCAGTTTTTATTTTATCTCTGACTATTTTTTCGGTATATTTTCTTCCATTTCACTAAATTTTTAGTTAATCACTGTTATTGATGCCTTATTGCGTATTTATAACATCTATTTGATATAAGAATAATTAAAATCACATTTATAATTTTTTCAGCATTTTATATTTAATATTTCTGAATTTTGCGCATGCGAAATCAAAATTGAATGCTTTTTGAGGATTCATACAAATGTATTTCAATATCCCAAATATTATAATTCAAGAATAATCATAATATTTGAGATTGTATATTTCCTAATTCTATCCAAAACTAATATCACATTTTCACAAATTGTTTTATGCAAAATGAAAGCTGTTAATTTTTTATTAGACTGCTGGAAATCACTATAATAATTATGTAATTAAGATATTTTATGGTTTTAATTAATATTTTAATGCGTTAATATTTTGAATAATTAAATTAAATCCATTTAATGTATTAAATATTAGCACTTTATTTTTTTTATTCAACATTTTTATTTGTGACGTAGATTTCCCTAGGAATACTAATACATTTTAGTTGCAGTTTATGATAAAAATTGAAATTATAATTTCAAAACACTAAACGAGTAACTGCGTTTAAAAAATGGATTATCCTAAAAACATAAAAATTAAAATGATAAATTTATGCTTTACTTTCAAAACAACTTCAGTTTTCATAATTCTAAACTATTTCTATAATATTCCAACAAACTAAATTTTATAAACTACTAAGTTCAAACAGTTTAATGTTTAATTATTAAACATAAAGAAGAAATCAAATAATTTAAATTCAATTTTGATATGAAACGAAAAATATACTAACCGGAAATTGCAATTTATTACAGATTTTCCAAATAGAATTGCCTTTATGCTTTGTTTAGAAAATTCTTGTTTTATCACGTTCATTTAAATGTTAGAGGTGTGATGCATTAGAAAAAGAAATTCATATTATTTACAGAAGATTCTTCTTAGAATTTGACGCCAAACTTAATTTGTCGTTGCGTTTTTCTAGAAATAAATGCATCAAAATTAGAAAATAATTTTTTTGTGTAGTTATATATTAAGTTTTAAGAATGAATATGTAAATTAAATTTCGAATAACTAAACCTATCTACTGAACTTTACAAAATATCAGATTGTAACCTTACAGCCAAGCTACAGTTTATAAGACTCTAATCGTTAAAGTGTAATCCAGACATACAAATGATGACGGGCATGTAAGGGAAGGAAATTTGATCAAGTACACTTTTGACAATATTACAGTACATTTCAGAATTAGATATATGGTGTTAGGTTAAAATATCGCAACGGAACTTTAAATAATTCTCTTTCCAGTTTAGACTTATCTAAGCCAAACAGGAAGGGTGTTAAAATGAAGCTGTCTTTGTTCTGAGATTATTATAATAGAATCTTGAAAATTATCAGAATAGTTGTAAATTATCAAAAAATTCATATCATTTTGAAATATCCCACTTTTAAATTTTTTTCTACTTGTCAGCTTCTATAAGATCTTTGCATTAAATTAAGAAATGAATCATAAATAAAGTTTAACAGATTTATTTATTTATGTTTGTTAAAAATTCTAGTGCGGCGAAAGACATGGAGATAGAAAAACAATGAATGCATGTTTTCACAAAAGAAAATCTGATTTAGTAGAATGATTTGCATCTTATGAGAAGTTACAAAATATGAATATTTTGAATTTTACCAGAATTTTTGCATAAAAAGTTAAACATCAGACAATTTCTCTTTCATTCATTTATATATGGTGGAACATTTCAGAAAATGCATAATCCATTTTACATAGATTCTTTAAAAATAATTTTATAGCAAAACTTATGTCGATTAAAGGAAAAGGTCATTTAGCATGCACATACTAAAAAGACTTAAGGATAAAAGGATAATTTTATTAAGATAAGAATGAGCATTATTGAAATGATCATGCGATAAAAATTGTTTTTAAAAAAAGTTGAATATTTTAGCTTAGTTGGAATCAACTTTGAGAATAAGATACTATCGCTACCATTTGTTTTTTATGCGCTCCTTTCACATGTCTATGCGTTTTCTGTATATATTTTTAAATCAATAAAAATATTTGATATTCACTTTGAAATTAAATCTTTCCAGAGGCATTTATGTAAATGGCCTCTAAAATGACCTTTTTATGACACATATAACGATATCTAAAATGGTCTTTTTATGACATATAATGGCCTCTAAAATGGCGAAAAACATGTTAATAGTCGATAAAAAATTTCTGCCTTTTTGTCAACACATTCAGTTTTGTCACCGACAATGTAAAACAAAATTAGATGATAAACATTTTTTCAAGAATAATGACAGAATTAAAGCCATTTTCAACATACCTTAGTTTTCTTTTAAGTAAAGTTCAAAATAGATTAATATTTAAGAAAAATGTATGCCTTATTATTCCTATGAATAGATATTTACCATTTTTGTAACATTGACATCGTTTTATTGTTTAGCTTATACAAAAGTTTGCTTGCGATATCCGAAAATATCTAGTAATTTTAATAGAATAACTGTCTGCTTTGCATTTTCTTTCGTTATTTTCTAAAAATGCAACATAAAATGCATGTAATATGATTCAAAACAAATTTACATTTAATAATAATACCCAATATATATTCTTTAAGAATGAATAACTTTGTTATATATTATATAAAATGAACTATAAGAAATTATGCTGATGTTTTTTGAAAACTTCACTACATTATTTTTTTATTCCACGGGAGTAAAAGTTAAAACATCATCCTTTGAAATGTTAATGGGGTTTTTTACATTTTATTTTTCTTCAATGAAATAATTTAATCATAAAACTTTGTAGACTTCAGTAAATCTGCTTTGAGTGATATTATTGTTTTAGAACTGTTATACGAACTTAGTGTAACAGGAAGTTAAATCTCTTACTGGTGTTTCAGACTTTCACATCTCTTATTCATAGAAAATTTCTCTATTGCTAATTAAATTTTTTAAAGTTCTAAGGTTAAAGTAATTAGAATACAAGTATAAATAATATTTATTTAGACTTAAAGATAGTTCTTCTCTCTAAAATGTTTCTCAAAATAATGCCGCTGTTGGCTTTGACTTATGTAGATCAGATTTCATTCTAAAAAAGAAAATCATCTATTACTTATATACTATACTAGAGCAGGAAGGTATGTATGAATTTTCTTATAGATCGTGGACTCTTGAATGCATATACCTCAACATGCTACAATTGACATATTTCATATTTTCATACCTATTGCGTACCTGACAGAAACCGCCCAAACTCTTTCCTTTCACTGGCATCATGTCTTGCGCTATGAACTTTCATTCACCTGAAAATCCATGATGCATGTTATTGATTCACCTCCGGAAACAAAAACATACCGACGAATAAATGGCCTTGGAAATGTCTAAGCTCAAATGACATTTTCCTTCACTTCATGACAGTAGTGAATACCACTCCATTTCTACGTCCACTCAAAGTGGGACTTCATTCTAAGAAGTGTGATCTTTCTTTACCTTGGTAGGAAAAAGTAAACGAATTTGTTAGATCTTCATACCTTCTACAGTAATAAAGAGTAATAAAAGAAATATGTTCTGATTTTTGTGATTCAGAAAGTCATGTGTTTTATGTACTGTTATGATGGAATAAGATTTAAATTTTTTTTATCTTCTGAAGAAGAACAAGCAAATATTCATGAAGAGAACCCTTGACAGCAAAGGATTTTCTTAAGTTATCAATTATTTGATCCAGATTATTGAAGTTTTCGAACTCGCTAACTCGAATGGACAAAGATACATACAGAATACTACCATAACATTGTTTCGGTCATTTTTGAACTGAAAATATAGATGCCAACGAAAGAGAAAATTCTTATGTCATGCGAAGCATTGAATACAGAAAAGAATGAAGGTAATGCAATTAAACTCTTGGCCATAAAAATAGCTGATTGATTTGAATGTGAAATCCTGGTTTTGTTAAAGGCACTCGATTGCCAAATGTTTAAATTAATAGTAACAGCGTAATATTATCGATTATTGTTTTTGATCATAGAGACACAACATATTTCTAATCCTGAGATGAATAAACTATAAATTTTTACCAATATTGTGTGCTTCAAGAGAATATAATTATGCCAATTATGTTCTTTTAATTCAGAACTGAGGTATTAGGTTTTTCTTAATGAGCATTGAGTTTATTATTTATAATTTGGATAAATGTTACTGTGTAATATTACTATAATATTTAATTGCTTAATGTTTGCCACAAATTTTATTGTACTAAAAATTATTCACGCTGTCTTCACATAGCTAATATATACTAATAAAATATTATTTTATCTGTATTATAAACTATCTATCTATTTCTAAAAAAATGCTAGCCTTATCAAAAGATTACACAATGTCTTTGTCAGTAATTTTTTACCAATATACATTCAGACAATATCGTTTCATGCTGGATCCTCCGATGCGACCGTGGTTATTATCAAATGTTAGGAAAGAAATGGAGAAAATGCTTAAGATATACAATTCATTGCTATTCTTTTATTGTGGTGTAATGAATGCTTAATTTGTGTAGGTTTTAATTATGTTTTAACTGATTATTAATTATTGTGTTTTGGTATAACTAAAAGTTTATCAATTGAGTAGATTATTCATCGCAATTTCTCACGACTTTCAGTAAGATTTTAAAAAATTCACTTTCTCGGGAATCATTTATTTTATCTTGATTATTTTTGTTGCAAATTTTAGCATAAACAATATTAAATATTTTTAGCGTCCTTTCTTTCGACTGCCTTTTCTTTAAATTATTTTTTCGAGAAATTTTAAATGAATTCATGCAAAATGCTTTGTTGAAATCGAAGTGACATTTTTTAAGGTCAAAAATGAAAGGAACAAAGAAAGAGTATGCGGCATTTCAGTAATGATGGCATTGAAAAGAACGCATTTCATGTAATTATATTAATATTGAATTGTTCTGTCTTGATTCAATTTCAATTCAGATGTTTTTCTATCCAAATATCAAATGCAAGAAATGCATTTTTTTACTTGTATTTGTTAATATCCACCTTATAAGCAACTTCACAAAGCTCATCTTTAACTATGTTGTTTTTATTGGAATTAGCTTATTTCTGCTTTAAATTTAATATGTTGTTCAAGTTAATTCAATTTTCAGCTCTAAAATAAAAAATAATTGTATGTTTTCTCTAAAGTGAAGGAACTTTGAGATGAAATATTTTAATTTCTACAAACTTGTGTAGGGTTATTTAAGAAGAGAGAAATATAATTTAAGAAGTGCAACGACTGTTCTTGAATTTTTATACAATACCCGAATAGAATGCTTACGTTTTAGAGCGACGGTTAACTCGAGTTACGTCCCTTAATGACCCGAAGAGCATTATATAATATTTTCAACTCATGTCAGATAATTTATTGCTTTTTTTTCCGTAGGGCCATCAGGATAATGCTGCTATTATTATCCATTTTCCATTTAACTGAAGAATAAGTAATTTTCTACTTTTTAGAAGAATGATTTAGAATTTCTGAAAATAAAAGAGTAATATTACATCAGTACCTTCCTCTTTGTATTTAAATTGTAAAGCAATTGATGATATAGAATAATTACTGAAATTTTAAGCATAATTTTAAGCATAAGCTACATTATCTGATCCCAAATTAATTTTGACTTCATTATTTCAGTAGTTACGAAAATATCATTGACAATATAAAATGTCATATACGGCTATAGGTTAGGTGATCGATCAGATAAGGGAAGCATTATCAGGATAATTATTCATTATAGCACCAAACATTACAACTTGTATAACTCAATAGAACTATGGCAAGTTAATAGAATGTTAAATAGAAGAATTTTCTGGAAAACTATATATTTTTAGTATTCTAAAAGGGATTTAAATTTTAAAAAATGGATATGATTGCTATATACCACCTACAGTTACAATTAAAAGTTAAATTACCTACAATTACCATGAGTTGCAAATAAATTACTTGTTACCTAGAGTACGTTGTTGTGTTGGGACTTAAGGCACTTTACAAGCCCGCTGTCAGTTATCTGTCAGTAATTTAAGCCGAGTGAGCGTCTCTTGTTTTTTCAGTAGCCCCAGTTAGGGCCAGGAGTACGACTTAGCTACTTCATGCGTCACATTCGCTTGCACAACCCCTTTTTACAGGGGGAAACATACAGACACCTCACAAACAGAACACAATCCAATAACAACCATGCTCGACCCGGGACGCCCAGATCATGTGGAAGACGCGCTACCCCTATGCCAGGATTCCAACACTGAGAGTAAGTATCATTCACAAAGTGAAAAAAAAAACAAAAAAAAACACATTCAATTGAAAAAAGTCTAGTTTTTGAGTTGCATAGTCTTCTGAAGAATATGAATTTTTCGACAATATTCTGAGATGTTCGAACATGAAAGACTGAACTTATCCACCACAGATGAGTATAATATAACTGTTGCAGTTTGATGAAAACAGGTTTGAGTATTTTCCACCAGTTTACTGTTTTTCATAAATAGAAGCTTGAAAACTCATAAGCTGTTTATGATGTAGAGCATATGTTTGAAACATAACATATTAAATATAATTTAGCTCATATTAGTTTATTATTAAATGTATATTTTTCTTGTGAAAAATGGATTAGATTTTGTTTTCATTCATTTGAGAATATCAATTATTTGTGAATTCATTGAAAATCAAGATATAAAGTAATAGGTGAGTAAGTCGAAATTCGACTCTGAAGTAGATTAAAATACATATTTTAAAGCATCCAATTCGCCCGTCATTTTGGATATATGCAGCTTAGTCATTGTTGTTTTTTTACACAAGTTTCATTCAGTTACAAGCTGTCATTCAGAGTGTATCAAATTTTAAATTGCTGGATGTAGATAAGCAACATTTAAGCCATTGCATTTTATCTGTTCACAAAAGAAAAAAATGCTGCTCAAGCTATGGAATTGATTAATTCAATTTTGGGTGAACATTATGTCATTCAACAGTAAGAAACTGACTGTTTTGCAATTTTTCGTGAGAGAAATATTAGACTTCAGGACGATCCATGTCCAGATTCAGAAAAAAAATGAAGACGGAGAGCTTCAAATTTTACTGGACGAAAATCCATGTGAAACTCAAGAATAAGAATAGTTCAACAAGAATCTTTCGTCAAACAGTTAGGAGTTACTCAGCAAGCAATATACCTTCAATTGCATGCAGTGGAAAAGATGCAGAAGTAAATGGATTTTGTAAGTTGTCGGAAGAAAAGAAAAACCATAAAGCTCAAATCTGCAGGAATTTGCTTTCTCGGTATAAAAGAAAGAATATTTTTTTGCACAAAATCATTAAGGATGATGCAAAGTAGATTTTGTGTGACAATCCTAAAGAAAGAAAAGCATGGGTTAATCCAAGCCAGCCATCAGCTTCAAATGCAAAAACGAATATTCATACCAAAAAAAGTCACTGTACATCAATGGGATTAGAAAGGATAATTTACAATGAGCTTCTGTAACTTGATTAAACTCATATAACTGAACGTTACCAGGCCTAAATGAAAAATTAAGAGATGTTCTTGAGGAAAATAGATCATATACAGGCCAAGAGAGGTGGAAAGGGATATTGTTGCATGACAACACTCATGCACATGCAGTGAAATATTCCCATGAATTCCTTTTCTCCTAAGGCTAGAAAATTATCCAGCATGCGGTGTATTCACCAGGCCTTGCTAATTCTGATTACCACTTATTCAGATCAATGTCGTCTTATTTGGAAGCCCAACGGTTCACAAAGGTTAAATATATATGAAAATGGCAAAATTTCGAAGCAAAATAAATATTTTGATTTGAAACCACCATGTTTCTATCGCGAAGGCAAACATCACATGCCTAATAAATGGGAAAAGACCATAGATAGTGAAGTTGAATATTTTGTTAATTAGTTAGGGGAAATGAACAAAAATTATTAACTAAAATAAAAAATTATATTTGTTGTTAACGACTAGTTCCTAAAATTAGTGGTTGCAAGTTATTTATGACATATTTTCATTTGCATATGTTACGAACTATTAGATATTACTATTTCATTTATTCCATCAAGAGTTATATGATTATATTACAAAAAGATTAAACCTCTGATGCATAAAGAACTCTTCAATTAAGGTATATGCTATTAAAATGGAACATTTATCAGTAAGTTAATAGTCAGTTTAAATTATAAAACCCTTAACTGGGAAGGTGCAGTCTGTCAAACCGCTAAAGATGGATTTTAGGTCCCCCCTATTCTGATTTTACCTCACTCGAATGGATTGACCCCGTAGCTTCCTGTTTCGTAACCTTCACTACAAGGGTACTTTTTCAGACGGTTTCAGCAGATGCTTTTTTAAATATTTCAGCTATTTCTTAGCGCGACGTCCGTGAGACCGCATCTCAATTTTAGTATTCCGGTTTTATACAAGGCTTAGCAGATGGCTCTAAAACTTAGTTCTCGAAACATTATCCAGCCGACAAATCCTCGTTATAAAGCAGAGCTCCAAAGACTTTTAAATGAAGCAGAAAGTAGTTTTAGTGAAAAGGATAATTGAACAGAAAATCTTTTCGATGAAAGTTCTCATTCGGCTGATTTTGATGTATATGTTCAAATTAATTAATTATTCTAGTGATAATGTATTTTGAAAAATTTCTAAAATATATATTAGTATACCAAGAGAAATATCTACCGAATTTATAGCCTGATTTTTATACTTGTATTTAAACTGTATGTTTAAAATGATCTCGAAAACCTATAATGCCAATAAAAAAAGGTCAATTTTATCCATTGTCATTCTTTATATTTTTCATATAATTGATGAATTTTATCTTATATTGTTTTCTATATACCTTTGTATATTGGAAAAATAAATATGATTTAAAAAATAATAAGTAATATTTTTTTAAGAATATTATTTGTTGTAAAATGTAATGTGAGAAGAAAATGTATGTTCCAAAGTAAACACTTTTTTCAATGATAATATATTTTGAAAAATTTCTAAAACACATTTATATATTAAGAGAAATACCTGCAGAATTGACAGATTTTCATACTAATACTTTTATTAGAAAATTTAATTTGAGTGTAAAGAAAATGCGGTTTCCTAGACCACACCTCCCCAGTTAAATCCTAAATTTTGACCTCCTCAGTTATGGGATAACATAAGTAAAGGAAACTTCTGAAATATTACGCAAAAAAAAAGAAAGGAAGGAAGAAAATCTTAACATTTATTCTATTTTCAAACCAATTAGAGTTTATGATTAGATTTTATATATAAAAAAAATAATTTCAAATCATCCTGTCGCCTCTAATGTGCCAGTTAAGTGTTTTCGCCTGTATTGTGTTTTAAGACTTTCAATTGAGCATTCATTTTTTTTATTTATTTAAGTGCACACATTATTATTTACTTTACTTATTATTGTCTGTTTGTTTCAAATATATAACTTCTTTCAGTAATTATAACTATTAGAATTATTTAAATAGATATTTTCTTTTATTATTTATCAGTAAATTTTGTTAATTAGTTTTTATATTGGAAATATATTTTTTTTCTGTAAGAAATACCTCTTATTTACCGAATTTTCTTTTTCTGTGTAACTTATGAAGGTTATAGAAATATTTTACAACTACATTCAAACAAAATAATTAATTTTTTTAACATTATTTTCGTATACTTATACTCTATTCCTGAATCTAAAAGTCTATAAGGTTTTCCTACTTTAGAACAAATAGCAATAATGCAAAAACTTACATATTATTACAATATAATTATTTTCATTTCAAGTGGCGCCATTTTTTATTTCTAAAATGAAGTTTTAACACAATTTGAAGCAAATAAAATTGAAATTCTCTTCATGAAGTTCTGTAACTTATTATATTGTCGTAGAATGAATACAGAAAGAGCGTGATTATTCGGTGTCTTAATCGAAATACTATTCTGTGCCAGTATTTATTTTTGCCGTAGTCATATAAACATGTAAACGCGGATTACAAGTTTATTTTTGCATCGTCCTGTTTGTGCCTTCAACATTGTACTTCTTTAGAACTCGAGAATCGTTTCCTTTTAAGCAAATTTTTCATTCGAGGAAAAAGTCACATGGTTCGGATATCAGAAGAGTGAAGTATTTTGGGATGCGCCGGAATGAGATATTTTTAAATATAATTTGCGGTACACTACTTTTTAACTGTTTAACTGAAATAAAAAAAAATGTAGATAACCTATTTAGTCCTATAGGAGTATATAGGTGAAATTTCGTGAAGATAGTGCTTACCGTTTTGATTTTGACGGTGTTCCATTAGCTGGAACACTACGGCCCTAGAGTTCTGAAAAATACGACTAAGTGAGAATTATAGTAAAGCGTGAAAATGAGAAAAATTTTTAGTATTTGAATTTTAAAAGAACACTATGTTATAATTGTGTATCAGATTTAGCTTGATCCAAGGTGCATCATAAGAAGGTATGCTCAGATTTTCTATTGCAGGGCATTTTGTGAAGCACTTTTGGTATTTCGGAAGAAAAAAAACGGTTGATCTCTCCGCGCCATTTTCGATACAAATAATTTACAGTAAAAAAATCTACAGTTGCATTTAAAACAAAAATAATAATCTATAACATGTATATATAATTAAAAATATTTATACTATCATATAAAACGAACGCTAGCGAAACTCAAAATAAAGAGCAGAAAACGGCGTGCAGTTTTAATTAAAGATGACCAAGGCTGCTAATTAAAAAAATAAAACCACAAAATTTCAGACTTATAGAAAAGGTTGGTCATTTCCAAGAGTTCTGACCCTTCGAAACACTATTCATTTGATCGAGTTCATTTTCAGTTAACATGTGAGCTGGTTCCTTACCACGAAGGGCATCTAAACTTTTCCTTATATGCAACGGGAGATTTTTAAACTCGGCATCATTAGCTATGCACATGCTTTTATATATTTGATGAAATTTCTACACAATTGAAGATTTTTTTTTTAATTTTAAATTTACAAATCCAGTTTTTTTACAGTAGGTTATTAATATATATTTAAACTCATTTCAGTGAGAAAAAAACCATATTACACTAATTATTAATTAATTAAATAATATTTAATGAGCTAATTAGCCTATTTTTTGAAACATGATATCTTAAATTCTAATTTGTACAGACACACAATTCTAGTTGGAAATTATGCCAAATATTTGTCTTCATGTTGTCTGCCTCAAACAAGCTATAAAAATGTATAGTTTTTTTAAACAATTTTTTCATCAAAGATGAATAGAAAAAGCAAGATTTTTTTGTAATTTTAACTTTTAAACAGCTATTAAATATTTATTTCTATAAATATAACTTTGATTGAGGCACAAAACATTTGCTATTTCATACAGATTATTTTGATATATAAATAACTGTATTTGGTTAATTTCTTGTTGAGTTATGATTGTTTTAATGAAGCAACATAGTGGAAAAATATCATTCTTCATAAAATGAGTTTTAAAAACACCGTAACTAGAGTTTTTAATGAAAGCACCTCAAGAAAAATAATTATAACTCGAGAAATATTTCGAATATTGACAACATCTTGGTATCATTTGAAAGCTAAAGGTTCAGAGAACCTTATTAAGCAATAAAAAAAATATTCGATATTTTGAACGATTTTCGCAGTTTCATGTGTGTGCATACACGTTGCTAGTTGATCACAAGCAATTCCTTCTTTGCTTGTTACGGAATATTTATTTTTGTATTTTATAAATTCCGTTATCAAATTGATAATAAAATCAAATATCTTAACAAATTTTAACTTCTATAATTCGAAAAATATCAAAGAAATGTTCTCGTTATCGCCATGTATTTGTCCAATGTTTGTTCTGTAGCAAGTAGACACAGAATCAGTAATTCTAGACTTCTAAGTTTCAGTACTGCAAACTAATGCAAATATCTACGACAGTGCTGAAATTCGACTTAAACAATTGACCAGTTTGGATTTATATAACCAAGGAAATGGATTTGCCCTTTTTCCTTCATTGACGCCATTTCTTTATAATTTTAATACTTATTTATTGTTTACGTTAATGAACTTATCGATTTGACGATAAAAAATTTAAGAGCTGGGTATGTAATAATAAAAATGTAATATTATTCATTTCAAAAGCTATTTTACTTCCACGTTTAGTAATCAAAGAAATTCATTTTTTCTCAACCTGTCTTTTTTCATTTTACCGACTTCAGAGCCAGATCTTTACTTTTGATATGCTAAAAGTGTATACATGAAAGCGTACGCTCATTAAAAGAAAAATTATTGAAATAAAGCGATTACATCATTAAATGTTTTATAAGTTTGAGCAATTTCAATAAAAGAGCACTTTGCATTCTGATAGCAATTAAGAATCCCTTTTTTATTCTTCGAAAAGGCCGATGAATTCGGTGATTTTTTTTATTCTTCGAAATTTTTGCTCCTAACTGAAATATTTATAAATGAGTTGATTTAAACTAATAAATTTAAAAAGCTGACAATTCTATGGAAGTCGAAAGAACGAACAAAATAATTGAATGGTAGACGAAAACACATTTATGAAAATTAAAGAATATAAATAGTAATATGAATTTTAAAAAGATGTTATTTTATATACCTATGAAGAAAATGCATTGTCATACTTTCGAGGGAAACAATTTTCTATGAATAATTACAAAAAATATACCAAGGGAAAAAGAGAAATTTCCATTAATAAAATAAGTTAATAAAAATATAAACAATAAATAATTTAAGCACTGGGAGATTGATAAGCATGTTAAGAAGTTTAAGATAAGTTCTTAACAAGAATCTAAATTCCATTTTAAAATCTTAAAGTTTGATTTTTGTTTTTAAGGCCGGAATGTTTTAAGAAATTGTTGATACAGTTTAATTAAAGTAATGGTTGCATATTAATTTTGAATTCATTAAAAATATTTTTAATAATTTCATTAGGAATTCTGTTTACCAATCGAAAATTAAATTAAGAGACATTTAAATTATTAGTTTTTCTGTTTGTCTAGAAACCTTTCATAATTTAGTTTAAAAAATAAGAATGGATAGAGATAATACTAAGGAAAGTTTTTATTTTTTGGCATAAAAAAATGTTCGTCTATAATGAATTTATTTTAGATTTTCTTAGCTTATTTAATAAATATTTATATTCATTAAATAAATAATAATGAAAATTTTATTTTATTTTATTCGTGAAGAGTTAAGAAGATTTATATTCAACTGATTACTGTGATTTTTGTTCCATTCAAAACATTTTATGGTATGTGGTTAAATAAATTAAATCTATATTACAACATCTTTGTCTTAAACTTTCTTCATTAGAGAATCCACTAGATATTAAGATCGGTCAACTCACAACAATAAATTTCAATGGATCTGAATATAGGAAAATCTTTTGAATGCTTTTAATTTACTTACAGCGAACCAATTTTTATTTTATTTTTTATTTTATACACACATGACGAAATTCAACTGTCACCCTCATTTGTTCTAGAATACTCCTAACTTTTCGGTCTTCTCTAGAATTCACAAAGAATGAATCTAGAATACATCAAAGCATTTATTGTGAATCTATTTGAGGTGTCCTATCCCTTGGCAAACCAAGAATATCTAGTTTAGAGTAATATTCAACAAGAGGGGAAAGAGCTACATTCAGAAAGAATCCAACCGACTTGAAAATTCTGTATTCGTGACTATGGATCCTAATAAAAGCTTAAAATATGAACATGTCCTTTTTTTAGCAGTTTCTTTTTTGAAGTAATTAACTAATATATTAAAAGAAATTGTATTTTTTAAATTTCCTGGTAGGTGAAAAGCCCTTGTAGTTCAGAAGGTAATGTTATATAAGTTTAGGTATATTTCCATGCATTCAAATAAACACTTGATATTACATAAAATTCCTGAGATCCTGAGACGCACAAAAATTTGCTCTTCACGAAAATTCAAGCTCTGTTTTATTCGAACAGTTTGCTTTCTCTGTCCTAAAAATTTTTGTCAAGAAATTACTAACAGAAAAATAGAAACATATTATTTTATTAATATCTTCATGGATGGAAATCCTTTGGAAGTTAGATGGTATTATTTTTGTTTCAAAATCTTCCGGTGTATTCAATTTAACACTTGGTAAGTAACAAAATACCTTATATTCTAAGAAATAAATAAATGATGTTTTAGGTATTTTAATGCAGTTAAAAAGTAATTGAATTATATCTCATAGCTCAAATTGTTATAAATGTTCATTTGATCAAATTTCGTGCTGTAAATTTGTTGAATTATTGTCTAGTTTTGATGTTAGATAAATAATGAAGAAATGAAATTCTTGAATTTCTTGAAAATTTATCTTCTTCAAGTTTATTATGACTTAATTTTAAAAACGAAAGCTCGTTTCAAACAGTATTATTGCTTTATTCTTTTAATATCTTCCATTTATATAACTTCAAAATTTTTTTGATAAAGTTGTAAATAAATTCTTGATTAGATAAACACCTTTGAAATTTATGCTTTGAATTAACTTTTTATGGTAGTAAAAAGTTCATTCAATAATAATTATAATAAAGTACTAATAATTGTAAAACATTTTGCTTTTATAAAAATTTCTTTCAATAATAATTAAATTAAGGTAATAATAACTATAAAAATTATTTTGCAAATTTTTTTATCACAAAAAATTTACTCGAAAGAAATTTGTGACTAAATATATTCTTATTTTTCATATCCTAATTTAAATTCAGCTATAATTATTTTTCTTGAGTAGCATGACATTAAGCAGTTTTAACTTATTTTTCAATTATTGAAATATATAAGTAAAATTCCTGCTAAATGCGTATCTTTGCTTTATTAGAAAAATATCTTAAGAGATCACAGAAAAGTGTTTAAATAGCTTTTAATTGATAATGTAAAGATCAGAGATTTTGAAAAGTCAGCAAAAATATTTATTAATAAGCACAAACATTATACTGTAAAACTTAAACAGTAACATAATACTGAATTGAAATTCAGCTGGAAGTTTAACGGAATAGAGAAAAAATGTAACAGTTTCGAAATACATTTTTCCATTCAGAGATTATGATATCGCAAAAATATCGTATCGTAATCGTATTTTTAATAACATCTATATATAAGAGCTTTTGAAAAGCAGTAAATAATAATTACTTACAAATGCAAAAATTAAACTGAAAAACTTCAAACTCATAATTATTAAGGTGTACTATCTAATTCAAAGTTTAAAGCTCTGAAGAAAAAACGTAAATGTTTTTGAAACTTCTTTGTTCGAATTGCTAATGACAGACATGTCTCTGAATGAAATCTATAAATACCTCCCTCCCTTAGAATTTTGCTGTGGTTCATGAATAATTCTTCCATGTTATTCTCTTGAATCTTTTTGAAATCCACGAAAGTGTAGTTGTTGACGAAAATCTTCATTTCATTTTGGAGAGTTTCTGCTAGGAAAGGGAAGAGAACAGTTAAAAGGTGAAGCAGTTGCCACTCCCTTAGGCATGCTTCAGACCATCTAGAAAATGAGAAGATGAACTTACGCTTCGTGAACATCAGGTTAATACAGATATTCAAAGAGGGAAGGCGAATAATAGTTGTTTCCTTACACGAAATCTCATTAATCTCTAGTCGACCATTCGTGTTATAATTGTAGCCACCCCCTAATCTCAATTATTACAAGTTCAACCTCATACACATATATTATTTAAAGCAAATGTAATGTGGATTCAGCTAAAAAGGCGTTGAAACAAACCTTTTTTATCGAAAAGCTGCGATATTTTTGAAATCTAAGCCATAAGTTTATTATGAAAGGATTAACTATCCTTACAAATACAGGGATTTCAAACCTTTTGTCGCTATTATGTCTTCTGAGTACCATTATACTGTTTTCTCAGCTTTGTAGGAACAGAAACGAGGTTTGTCATGGAAAGGAATCTGAAGAAAGTTAATGATGTTTGTTAAACAATTAAGACATTGTTAACTTCCGACAGATATAAAGTTATTTTAAGATAATAAATTATGATTTTCAACTAGACCATGCAAAACAAAAGTTGAACATACGTTTTGCTGTCATCTTTATTTATATAAAATATTAAGATGAATTTTACCAACTCAAAAGAAAAATAAACTAATAAATTGATCATGATTTCTATTTTTATTTTCAATTACCTAATTCAAAAACTTTCAATTTTTCTCAGAGGTAAAACGAATGTTTCATTTGATAGTTTTCTATTTAAAAGTATAAAAAATTATCATATGAAAATATTTTTATATATAAGTTTAAATATATTTAGAAATATTTAAATATACATATAATTAGAATATTTAAATTTGTTATTATTAGTAACTGTAAATATAATTTCGTATAAATTTTTTATCTAATGAATATTTGACAGAAAAAGTCATTAGAATTTTCCATTTCGCATAGTGAAAAAATCGTGAGTGAGTGTGACACCTTTTCTGCAATTAAGTAATAAAAAAAATTTATTATTATTATTTATTTATATTTTATTTTAATTAATTTGATTATTTATTTATTTATTTTTGAAATCTAGAAAAAGAAGAGTATGACATTGTAAACTAAGAAATTATTTGAAATATGACGAAAGTTTACTCTTGAAGTAATTCTCGATGCTTCAGAGTGAAAATGAAATTACTAATTGTGTAAATGACTTTTATCTTTTTGTGTTTATGACCCAAATTTGTCGTTATATCACATCGTTTTAAGAAAAATGTAAAAAATCACTGATTGGTGAAAATAATTCAAATTTCCTATGAAAAAATATTTAATTTTAGCGGAATACATTTAATTAATACATGAAGCAAATCAAAAAAGTCTATAATCTTAGATCTGTATTTTACAAGCCCGAATTTCATCTGCAATGAAAATATTTCGGTCCTGGCAGTTTTTTTTATAAATCTTTTCAAATCACATAAATTTTACTTAATAATTATTTTCATTACGATGTATGAATTGATAAACATTGTTCAAAATACATTTGTGCATTTTATATTCAGAGTTATTTTAGGTTTATTTATATTATTGCATTCTTCAAAATTTTAAAAGCAAACAGCAGACTATTCTTTTTATAAACCTTTCCAAATCAGGAATTTTTCTAGACTTGTTGTTTTCAATGTGGTGTGTGAATTGACAAACATCACTAAAAACATATTTTTACAATATGCATTAAACGTTATTTTAGATATATGTGTATTATTATATTCATTAAAATTCTGATAGAAAATACTGTATATATGCATATATTTATTTTTACTACAAATATTACAAAGGATATTTGTTGTAAAATAAAGACTTCTGCTTTCATAGAAAAAAGACTGGAAAGAAATAAAGAATTTTTTTTCTGATTGGTGTCAAACAAGATGCAAAAATTAAGCCTGTGTGAGTCAGTTTTCTAAACTACTTTTAAAATCCCAATTTTTAGTTAAAAAAATCAATGACGATTTAATCAAAGATAACCAAATTCTCTTAAATTCAAAATGGAAATAAATCACCCATAGAACTTTTTTTAAATAGCGGACACTATTATTCTATTAAAAATATTGATAACCGTTTATTTGAATATTTTATTCAAACTTTATGGCATAATTTAATAATGAGGCTACTCTGACTACCATATGGATTGCTTATAGTCTCTCTAGACATCGAAACAAAAGTGAAGATATTACTATTACCAAAGTCAAAGAACAATTGAGCATAGGGACCAACTGGATGGTTTATGTCTAAAATTTTGGTATTTACTCATAAATAGAAAATCTCTATTTTCAGTTATGTTCTTAACATTCTTACTGTCAGAAGCTTTTAAATATTTCTTGCTATTAAAATATTTTCTACTTATATACGTTTTACTTTTAAAAAATCCGTTAATGAATCAAATAAAGATATCCATCTCTGTCAATTGTAGAAATCATTAATCTTCTAAACAGAAAACAAAATATATTTATCTTGACTTCCTTATTTTTTATGGTTTTGATTAATTTTTTAAGAATGGACAAAATGTGTGAAGCACTGATTAATTTTTTTTCTGATTTCAATCTTTTGCCAAATGCGTACGAGAAAATCATTATTATTTGATTTATGTAAGCCGAAGCATTATATTTTTCAAGGTCATGAGGAGAAAATCAAGAAAAAAAGCAGATTTATTTTTAGAATCCCATAGTTGAAAAGAAACACTTTCATGAAACAATGTTAATGGAAAATAATGCTTCCATGATTCAATTTTATTTCATATTCTTTTGTCCCTAAATATGAATGATAAGATATATATTCTCTACTTAATTCTTGCTCTTTTGCTATTGTCTATCCTGTAGACCTCCTTTATAGAGTTCTTCTAATACCATATCATCATTTTTATTGAAAATATCTTAATTGCAATTTAAATATTGTTGAGAATATAATTGCTTCCTCATGCTTTAATATTGCTTCTCTATGTATTCACTTTTATAGAAAGGAAGATTGTTTTACAGATCTCTAACGGATGCCTTGGTGACTATTTGGCAACTTTATGACGAATTTTGTGATGAAAATGATACATTCAGTATATATTCATTCGAGAATTGTGGTGATATCTCGATTGGAAGAGAAGATACGATATTGTTCTAGAAGTTTCTTTGCCCTGTTCACGAAAACTATAAAAAGGCAAGAAACAGAGATGAAGCCATTTGAGTTAAGTTCATGCGAGTAGTAAGCGATTGTCTCTTTTTATTTATCTTAGAACGCTTTTGTGATGTTACAGTTGATTTGAAGGCTTTGATCTGCTAGTTGCTTAAGTGCTGATTTGTGTACTCTACGTCTGTGTTTTGTTACCTGGGTATCGTGTTTTCGTGTAAAATAAGCTTCGTTTGAGCTTTTTAAACGTTTCAGCGTACAGCCTATAAGCAACTACCGAAATTGAACTTTTCTATAGCAATATATTTAAGGCATGACAGGCATACGTATAGAAGAAATTACTTACAAAATAAATATTTGCTTCCAACTTTTGCTTGAGTATAATATATTTAAGTATAAGTCTTTAATATCAAAACAATCATGGTTTCTTGAAATTACAAATTAAAAAAACTTCTGCATTTTAAGAAGGATACAATTTAAGGAATCGTTTTTTATATTTGAAAGCCAATAAATACTATTTGAAAACAAATTTAGTTATTTATTTTTGGTGTGTTTGCTATTTAAAAGAAATAGACATAAGATAATGAAAGAGAAAATACTGAATTTGTAAAAAATTATTCAAGCTGTGAGTATTTTTTATAACAGAATTTAACTACAGATTAGCTGCAAAAAATAATCCATTTGATAAAAATTTCTTAAAAGATTTCCAATGTTTTAATAAAATTATTGAGTTACATCTTAACTCCAGAAAACAGCACTAAATTTGAGCAGAATCACGCAAGCTTATATGTACTTTCCTTATTAAGTTATATAATTACAGCTTATTTGATTATATCTAATTAATATTTTAAGTTCAGTTCTGTATTTTTGTATCAAGTAATTTCCTTCAATAAATTAATATTTATTTTTTGCCTTTTGGAAGTACATAATTCATCCAAATAAATATTTATAATCAGTTTTCGTCTTTGTATAGCAAAATTTCTCATAGCGGCAATTGCATACAGTTTTAAAGATAATTTATTTAAGAAGCATATTTGTAATTACATGATTTAAGATAATTTTATTCATCTGCATATAAAAATAATTAAAGAAAACCGAGCAGAAAATTTCAATAGCATGATTTTTATCAAAATTATTGATCTAGGTCGTTTATATTCCAAGCGTGGCAGCAAAATACGAGGTTAAAATGGCGGAATGTATATCTTTAGGCCCTTAAATGAGTACTGAGAGCACGATTGCTTCCTTTTTATTTGTATAACAACTGATTTAAGCTGCTTTCATATTTAACATTGAAAGTTACCTTCCAAACATGTATTCCTCCAAAACTGATATCTTCTTTCTAGAAGGCTTACAAACTGCTTTGAAATTAAGTACTAAATATATCTGTAAGTGTCTTCGAACATCACTTCGTTGCACCTCTCGCATAAAACATTCAAGTGTTAGTTAAAAATAAGATTCATACTTTAATACTTATAAATTAAGTACGTAGTAAATTAAGGATCATAAATAATAGCAATTTTAATTATGTAACTCATTTTTTAGAAACAGTGGACAAGATTATGAATTTGATTTACAATTTAATTAAAAGACATCGATAACGTTATGCTCCCTTTTTCCTGCAAGCGCATAGTGACTGATATGACGATGAACTACTTTTTGTTGCAATGACTTCTTTCCACAAGGTGCGAGCTGTGCAATGCTGTTTTATTGATATGAATTTAAGGTATTAGACTGGCTTACCCAAAGCCTGGATTTCAATCCTGTAAAACACTAGTGGGATGAAAGGAAGGTCGAATTTCACTATGATCCATATCAGTCACAGAGCTTACTCATCCCACTCGGGATATATCCACAGAGAAAGTGAGTACTAATCACCATATCTGAAGTGGCAAATAACAGAACATAAAAGCACTTCGATCAAAATTAATCAATTTGTTTCCAAGTATCTAATAGTGTTACTAAGTATTTCTACCCCATCAAGCAATAAACTAAACATGATTTTTTAAATCTTTG
This sequence comes from Argiope aurantia, assembly GCA_026543865.1. NCBI lineage: Eukaryota > Metazoa > Arthropoda > Arachnida > Araneae > Araneidae > Argiope > Argiope aurantia. The sequence goes on along the minus strand of JAPMOR010016510.1, from coordinate 2,070,353 downwards.
TTATAACGAAAGATTCTCATCCCATATCTACTGTGCCCCCTGTTGGGAAATAACGGAACATGAAAGCACTTCTATTAAAAGTATAAAATTGATAAATTTGTTTCCAAGTATGCAACAGAGTTACTCGGCATTTTTATTGCCGCCAATGATAAACCAGAACGTTGCCTTTTTTTAGACCTTCTTTATGCCTATGAAATTTATTAACTTAAAAGCATTATTTTGTATAAAAGAGTCTCTCTAATGCTGTATATTTCAACATTATTAAAGAAAAATTCAAAGCAAACCCATTTTTAAAAAAACTTGCAGATTCGACAAAAATGTTACCAGTTTCAAATACACCATACATTTTTTTCTTTCTAATTTCTTTCAAAATAATCAAAAATAATAATTCGGAACTGTTGAGAACGTCATTATTTTTGAGAAAATATTAATCTTCTTACTTTCTTAGCTTTAGTTTCTGAATGCCAGTTTTCGATCACAAATTTAAAAAAAAATTCTTAGGTGAAACGCTTTTTATTTACTATAAACTGGAGAGTTCAATTATGTATTCAGAGTAATTTTCAGAACGAAAATAAGTGTTAATAAGTGAGATATTTAAAGTAAGAAAATTTTCGTGCCAATAAGAACGTCTTTTTACTAAACGAATTTTAAAAATCATTTAAGTAATACGCTGGATTGTTAAATAAAGATTTTTTTTCTTTTTATTGTGAAATAGAAAATATTTTCATTAATTTAAACAGTTTAATTTTCAAAAAAGGTAAATAATTATTTTAATATTAATACTGCAAAAACAAACTTTATCCAATAGTAATGCATCCTGAAAATCGATTTTAGATAAACTAATGACATTCAAATACTTTCTTCTAAGACCATTATTTTTATCCAGCTTGAATTCCAAATACGTTCATACGATTTTTAATAAAATAATCCTGTTTTTCTAAGATCTTTTCTGCTAGGTTTTGTAGCTTGTTTTCTGTTTTATTTCTTGAAAATAATGAAACAAATTGGATTTACTTCCATACCGAAAATACATTTTAAAATATAAAATCTATGTAAGAAGAGCTGTATAGTTGCTGAAAGTGCTCCTTAAAATAATGGGGTTTACATACAAATTTATTTCGGAGAAAAATTATCTTGTGAAAAAGTAAAATGCTTGGACAAAATTAAAATTGACATTGCATTTTTTTTTTTTTTTTTACAGATTTAAATATCCTACAGAAAAATATAAAATATGTATCAGATTGCATCTTTTCTGTATTTACTCATGAAAATTAACTTTTCATCATAAATTCAAAACAATTTGAACAATTTTTCTTTGATCACTAAAACAACTTTTCACTTTAATAGTTTTTTAGCCTCTTCTTAATTAAAAAAAATATTTTGTTCTGACAACCAGATAATGAAGGAAATACAACTTACTTGATTATGAAAAAAGTTCATTTTATTTCTTTCTGACACCGTTTTTCAGTGAATAAGACGATTAAACTTAATAGAAGAACGTGAAAAACTGAATTAACATATTTATAAAACGAATATTTCATTTTTGAATTGATCTGTATGTCAAACTACATTTTTAACAAAAGATATTTTGGGTACTTCAGGATTTAGTTTGTGTAACATTTTCAAAATATATCTGAAGCCAATTCAAATTTAGTGTAGTCGGATGAAAATAGATTAACGGTTCCCTTAGCCTTTGAAATTCAACATTAGTTATATATATGAATATCTTAAATCTATGGAATTAAAATATATTTTAGTAATTAAAGTGTATCGAGTATATGTTTCAATTATTTTAATTATTTTCAAAATTTGATCAATTTTCAACATATATCAGTGTTGCAATTAATATTTAATAATAATGAGGCTAGGGATGAATAATTATTAAAAGATCTAATGACAAATGATGACGTCTAAGTTTTCCCCCTCGTGATAATTAACCCTTATTTTAATAAAATTATGCATGTTTAAACTAAATAACAAGAAGTAATCGCTTTGAGATACACTTAAGTTTTTAAAGGGAAAGATCATTTAAAGGAAATCGATTATAAATATTTTTTCTACTAACTTATATAGTGAAATTTTACCAAGGATGAATCTTGCGCAAATAACCCTTA
>JAPMOR010016510.1:2025855-2068229 GCA_026543865.1 Argiope aurantia | reverse complement strand
TATGATTTCCAATTATATTTTGAGGTTTATAAACAGTTATAAATATAAAGATAATCTTAAATCATAAGTGAAAGAATGATATCAAATGAAATGGGGATTCATATTTTGAAGTTCATAAGTAAACTTGAAAATATTTTATAAAACATTAGAAACTCTACAGTTCTGGTACAGTTGGTATCGATACTTTAATTGGGCAATCTTTAACATATTGCAAAATACACATACAATTCCAAAATAGTGGCGAAATTAAATTTCTTTTTAAAAATAATTCTAAGTAAAATACTGATAATTTTTACTATAAAAATTCATAATATATTTCTGAAAACTATTTCATTACTGTTCTTTTATGAAGATTAAACAGATTTTATGACAAATTAAAAATGCACGCTTATTTATTTTCACAGAAATATAACGCAGACTATTTTTGCATCCAAAGAGATTAATGTCAAAAATTTACAAAATGTTTCTATCGAGATTAAATAAAACTTGATACATTTGTAGAATAAATACAAAACTGATTCACATCTATCCATCTTTGAAAGAAAGATAATGTTGTTTGCGTGTTCGTGCAACATGCAGATCATAAAATGCTCAGTAATTTGTTTGAATTGATAAAAAGAATTTGTAAAAATATAAAAATTCCAAAATCGGTGTTTTTATTCATTAATATATTTTTCTATATCAGAGAATTTTCATACATTGCATAGTATTCACCAAATACGATAAGTAAATTTAAAGCTTTCATTTTTAAAACATAGTATCTGATATACCCGGTGTTATTCGAGATTAAAATATTTTAACGTACATTGTTTTAATATTAAAACTTATTTTGTATTAAATATTATAATATACCAGTCACTTTTCTAAGACGTGTATATTGAAATAAAAGAGAAATTTTAAAAAATAGTAGTAGAATAGTTCAAAGTCCTATCTTTACCCAGCAAAGTCGTACTTACCTACAAATTTCCCTATTACAAAATCATCTGCTTTAAATTTCGTTAAGAAATAATAACATTTGAAAAAATAATTGCACAAAAATGAAATTGGTATAGTTGAAATAAGAACATTTTTAATTTTATGATAATGTATATTTTTGGGGTGAATTTCTTCAGAGGTTTATGTGGAGGAAAGATAAATTTCTCACCACCTGAAGTGGCAATTCGAGGTACATCGGCTCATTTACTCGTAAGAGTTTTACATTGCTTGCCTCCATTTGAGCGATTGAGACTTATACTTACTTTTAGGTATGGTTAAATTAAAACGTTGAAAGAAATTAAAAACCAACAAAAAGATCTGTATTAAAATAAAATATAATTTAAAGATAGTGGTAAAGAAATTCAAAGTCTTAGCTTTGCTTATCAAAGGAATACCTATAAATTTCTTCATTTCTGAATATTTTGTGCTTAAGATTTTACAAAAATTAATATCGATTGAAAACATTACACAGAAATGTAACTTCTAAAAAGTAGAATTTTTAATTTTAAGAGGGTGTAAAAATATCTTTCCTGTGAAAATATTCTGCAAAGTTGCTATAGAAAACAGGCAAATTCTTGATTATTTCTTATAGCCTAAAGTTGTCGTTGGACATTGTTTAATTTGACTGCAAATATGTTACCTTTCCTGTTTCCGTCTGATTGACCTATATTTGCGTTTAGGCATTTTTAAATCACTTTTCATTTCATTCAAAGCGATGGCAAAGGATGCGTATAAAATAAAAGAGAAATTTTAAAAAGGTAGTGGGTTAAAACTGAACTAGCTTAAAGTTTACCAATAAAGGAATGCCTGTTAATTTCATTATTTTAAAATCATTTGTTTTGAATTTTCTAAAGAATTAAAAACAATTGAAATAAAAATTTCAGAAAAACTGGTCATTAAAAAGGTCAAAAAATTGTTCATTAAAAATAAAAAAATTTCATTTCATTTTTTCCGGATAATTTCTTTTGAAGTATCTGTAGAAAAAAGACGAAATATGGGTAAATTTCTCATAGACTGAAACAGATGCTATCGATATACATCTGTTTCATTTGCTCAGAATTTTTATTTATTTATTTATTTATTTTTACTTTTCTTACCTTCGTTTGAACAATTGATTTATGCCTGCTTTTGGACATTTTTAAATCATTAAATCACTACTTTAGGATAAATATAAACCTGTCAAAAAGACATTAAAATTAAAAAAACAATGTTAGAGTAGTTCAAAATTAACGTTACTTTTAAAGCGTTAAAATTTTTAATGAATAACAATTGAAGGAAATATTGAGCAAAAACACAACTAATATCATTGAAATTGCAAAATTTTGTATTTAAAGGGGGTATTATTTTATTTTGTGTAAGACTATTTAGTCCAAAGTTAGGGTAAAAAATTGGCTGAAGTTCGATTAATTTCTAATTAATTGAATGTTTAATCAACTTTTGCACTTTCAAAAGTTGGCAATATTCTTTTTCTTGTTTTAAAGAATAAGTGAGCAAAGTTTGGTTGAAAGAGGCTCAATTTCTTAGTAGGACGTGTGGAACATATATACACAATGATTTTATTTAGATTAAACAAAGTGAAATAATTTCTTTTAAGCAGAGTTTGAAAAATATCCTAAACAATAATACGACTGAACATTTAAGATTTTCCAATGCCTTTTTTATATAACTGACTCTAACCAGAATTGTTCATTTTTCTGAAGATTGTTGTTGTAAAATATCATTTGGATTTCCCTGATAAAATATCATTTCTAATACTTATCAATCTCATTCGTCCAGAAAAATAATCAAAACTTTCAAAAAGATTTTTTCTTTCGAGAACAATAACCCTAGATATTGCTGATGAAAACCTTTCATCGTAATGAAAGGGCGATACTAGTGGAAGCTGATTCGAAATGCCAAAAGCGTCTGGAATTGGTTCTTGACATTGATGCGCGTTATCAATTTCTGTACCATTTTCAACCAAACCTTTCATTTATTGCATTTAATATATTGTAGACAATTCACTCTTATCAGGGAATAGACAAATCATTGGAAGACTTGTTGAAGGAAAAATCTTTTTAGAAAATCGGCTTGGTATTTATGTCTCAATTCGATCCAAAATTTTTCTCTCTCATAAATTTTGACTGACTTTAGCACTCTTCACATGAATAAAATATCGATAAATTCTGAATAATTATTGAATATTTTCACAAAAGTGCGATGAAAGCTTTTATATATGAAAGATAATGCAGATTGTTTTTCAAATGTAAGAAGAAAACTATTATTTATATCGTTCTCAAATAAAAAAAATTATCCCAAAAAAATGTTTTGGATGTATAAATAAAGGTTGCGTCTATTATTATATTAAGCTCTATCAATGCTACAAGAAATATCAAGTGATAAGCAAAGTTTTTTTAATTAAAATTATAATGAATAATAATTATGGATTCTTTCTGTACCAGTCAATATTCATTCACAATTTTGAATGACATGAGTTAATTGTAGTATATAGCATAGAAAATATACAGAATTTTAGTATCATACTTTCAGATGTTTCTTCTATGCGCGAATTGTTTAAAAATAAAATAAGGTTATAGGTTTAAAAAAGAATATATCTTTAACAATCATTGAAAAAACACTTTATCTTTTTAAAGCACATTTCTGTTTTAGGAAATAAATAGAGTAAATTTACTATTACTAGCACTATTAATATAAATACCTTCTCCAAACTACTTAATACTAAATATTTTAGAAGCTTTTGGCGTTTTATTCTAATACTAGTCGTCTTTGATAACCAGATGGTTAGCCGGGAATATTAGTTTCATTTAATTACAACTAAGCGCTTTAAGCAAAATTTTATGTTCATGGTCCATTCAAAGTAGTTTTAAAACGTAATAGCCATTTAATATTGATATCCTTACTGCTGTTCAGCTTATTATGTACACAAGCAGTCCAAATGGAGTTGAGTTAAAAACAATATAGTACCGTTACAAACAAGTGCTTTGTAATCTGTTTCAAATTGCACTTTATTTTTTGCAATAATATAATTTTACTTTTCGATTTCTTGTGTAAAATGTCATGTCACAAAGCAATAAGGAAAATCTTTCTTCCTAAGCTTCCGACATTGGTAAAAAGTCATGAGGTTAAATATTTGATGAAACAACGAAATTTTTTGAATTTCATTGCAATAATGAAATTTATTGGTGAAATTAAGCAAAAGAATATTTTTCAAATTACCAGAATTCGTGGAAATGTTGTAAGAACACATAATTGGTATAATTAAAAAAGAATTTTTTAAATTTAAAAATGGTATGGAAACCGATTTATACAACAATATTCTCGGGAATTATCACGATAAGGATGTAAAATTTCGATTGATTTTTAATTAATTAAAATTTCAAAAAATTATCTCCGAGGTGCACATTCTCACCCTCCAAATTATATCTGTGCGAATTATAGATCTAATTTCAGATGGTCTGCCTGTAAATTGCTAGTACACACACAGACATATAGTACATATTTCACTTTATTATTGCTAGATATAAGGAAATAATTTTAATAATGAAATCCAACTAAGTAGTGCTTTAAATGTTAATAATAATTAAGTCAATTATGGCTTATTTGATGAAAAATTAATCATGTATTTACAAAAATATAAAATTCAGCTTTCGACTCATTTTTAATTAATTGTTAGCTAACATTATATTCATTTTGTATACTGCCGAAAGATTCGCTGAACCATTATAATATACGATACATTTAATTAGTTAATTCAACCATAATTATGAGAATTACAAAAAATAATAATAAATTACAAACCATAAAATTAAAATTATGTTTTATGAGACTAAATTATAAAGTAAATATTTTCTGAGTCAAAAACTTTTAAAAGGAAGATACATAATATTTAGAACCCGCTAATGTTGCTACATCTAAAAAAATTATATTAAAGAAATTAGAAATAAATATTAAGTTTAAATTGCAAAAAAGAGAATAAAATGTAATAAAAAAATGAAGGAAATGATGAATATAGTTGAAGAATTTATCAAGGGTCACTTCCAAGCAGTGATACAACCTGACTTTTGACCTGACTTTCGTCTAAGTATGGACCCCTCGTGACCCGAAAATCCCCAAAAATTGGGTTTTTTGAAGACAAAAAATTAGTATACACAAATCTCTTTTCTTTTTACAATATACACTTAATATTTATTTCCAAATTGCTTATAAAAAACACTAAATCATGCACCCTGGCATACCAGAGTTGGCATATAGTTCTATTAAAATTCTCTAAATCTTGTTTTTTCCTGTCCTTTTCTCATAATTACAAAAATAGAAACATCGCATCAAAAGCAAATTTTGATTTTCAAAAAACAACTGCATTTATTATTTGAAGCATGTATTACCTCCGGACTGCTATCGATAGTAAAATTTTATACTCAGTGTCAGTAGATTACAGCTTCGACACACGTGTACACCAAAGATAATCCGAGTACGTCGGCCATGCCACTGTTTCTGTAATTCAAACTTTCTCAAGTTCTACTGGTTTAGTTTAGGGAATGGCAGCCATCTCAAAGTGTCATCCTCTTTAATCAAGATTTAAAACTATGAGGTCTGTTTAAAAGTAGTTCCTCTGTTCTTCCAAACTAGCTAATTATCAATATACTGATCAAATTAATAAAACTTTTAAGAGATAAAATTTCAAATATCACTGATGAAAAACCTGAATCCCAGCCTTTAACGAGTGAAATTACAGTTGTTTTGAAAATCGTATATTTTTCATCCATTGATTCTTCTATTTCATTTATTTTTGTTGCCCGAGAAGACTAAATCTTTTCAGTTTCGTTCCTTTTATTATATATATATTGCTTCTTTCATTCCAAAGGAACTTTTCCTTTCACTAAATCTTTTAAATCAATTGAATAAACCTTCTTCTAGACGTCTACCACGTATTGTTGGGGCTAATGAAACCCATTTTAGTCTGAAAAATATAAAGTTGTAGTAGTATAATTTAGATCCCTGAAGTATTTCTTAAAAATTAATTATTTTTTTAATTAAAGGAGAGTTATAAGAAATTTTTATAAGAGTTTTAGTTTTAAATTGATCAGATATTCTCGAATCATTATGGAACTGAACCAATAAAAGGATTTTATCATTTTGGAACTTAAGAGCTGATCTTTTAAGATCAAAATAAAACCTCGATCTGGGCAGTATATGTTTTGACTGTCATCATAAACCGCTTTTAATTTATCAACAATCTATGGTTCTCGATGAGATTTCATGATATGCTCACTGCTAAGAGAATACAAAATATCACATCAACTTCTGGAACATCACACAGATCCTAAATCATCCCATTGACTGATGATGAAATGGATTTACCTGTTTAATTTTGAATATAAATTCATTTTTACTCTCTTTAATTTAATTTAATTTATTTCATGTTTGTAAAGATGAGATTTGTAGATGATTCCCATTCATTTCTCAATAAACTTCTGATCTGAAACTTAATACGATTATGCATTTCTGATTAAAATACAGCATATTATTATGTTCAGAACTTATTTATCTTAAATCTCGTGGTTTTAATTAATTCTTACTCATTACAGGAGGAGCCCATCTTGTGTATTTGATAAAATGTTGACTTCATTATTCCATAATAATTATAATAATGAATTATGAAAAGTATAAAAGCCAAAAAAAATTTTTTTAAATATAAAAAATAGAAAATATCTAAAAAAAGATTTGAAAAAATATCTCTTATTAGCATAAAATATAAAAAATTATTAAAAACGTATAAAAAAATTATTAAAAATATGAGAATCAAATCAAAATTCCTAAAAATATGAAGACATTAAAAGTATTTGATAAGTAAATTAAATCATAATGAAAAATTTTTAAAAAGTCATTAAACATTAAATGAATATTAAATTTATTAAGAATGTAAGGAAACTTCTAATTTGCATGAAATATTAATTTAAATGTCTCAGACTTTCACAAATTTTGCTTTGATCAAATCTTAGACTAAAAAATGCATTTCTTCATCTTAATAGACTGTTTAAAACGTAACATTAAAACATTTGTTTTTAGATATGTAAAATAGCAGGAAAAATTTGGAATTTATTTGTTGGCAAAATATATTTATAAAACGTAACTTGAGTTATCAAGTGATAAGAGATACAGTAAGACTGTTGATATAATAAATATTTAAATTTTGTGAATTAGTGTCAGTGCGTTTAAATATTTCATTATTGAGTTAAAGTACATTATTGAGTTTTCAAACCAGGACTCTAGTTTAACCTCTGGAATGCAGTGGCCTGCTTGTAGAGTATCCGCTTCGTAATTTTAAAATGTTCAGTCAGAGACTCGAATCTCAGAAAAATCAATGTATATAAGATTCTAATGAAGTTATGTATGTAGTGGATCAATTTCTTTTTTCTAATGTTTGCTTCCTTCTTCCTTTAATTTCTTTCGTTCTTCCGTATAAAACAAAGGACTTTATCCCAAACAGCCCTCTTGCTGTTTCATAATAGGATATTAACACACATAAGCGGACATGAATGCTGTAGCATTCATTTTCTTTGTGATATGAAATAACATGAATGTAATAACATTCAATTTTCAAAGCGATTCAATTTAAGCATATATCACCTGTAACATTTCTCTGTAAATTCAACCCATTACCACCATTTGTTTATAGATATTCTTATTCCCTTCATTTAATTATTACTCCCCCAAAACATTAAATATAGCCGAACAAGATTTGACACTGATGGGATTCTCTGTGGTGATCCCTGGATGGTTTGTCGTTTCTTTCTTTCTTTTTTCCTCTTCTTTCCCTTCCATCTTGTGCTCATCCAACTAGTTAGATAACTCAATGTTATAGGCACCGGGGACTCAGGATGGCGTTATGTTATGCCGATATTTGTAGCTAATTTAAATGTTTACTTCTTGTCAGCGGGGCAATTTTACTAAACGACTCCCTTTTAAGTTCTTGTCCAGTATTACTAAAATCACATTTCCGATATTCATTTATATTAGAAAACTTGGATATTGGAGGAGCACAAAAAGTTGCTTTCAGTTCATGTTTTTAACAAAGCAAATTGTATGATTTTAATTTTATTTTATTAACATGCTATTTTGTAGCTATATATTCTCAGTTTTGAGGTAAAACTTTTAACTCCGAACCATGGTCTGTTGCATTTCTCCAAACCGAACCCTTTTCTATAAAGTTTTAATATCCATGAGATACTCGTGCAAGTATAGACTTTTGCAAATTTGGGTTTCGAACTTATATTTCTCTGGTCTTGAAACCTATAATCGACTGTCAAACTCTCTCGATCCTTCATGTTGCCATTACCGATGTTCGAGTTTAAATAAAGCAACTTTTTTTTGAAAAGGTCAGCAACTAAAGCGAATTAAATCTTGGGATCGAAACACTGATTTCCCAAGGTGTGTTTCAATCTCACAGTAACGTAGAAAAGAATGCCGTGCTTCCCTAAAACATTTTTAATTCCATAAATATCTGAACAAAATTAAAAGATTAATTAATTTTAAATCCTCAATTCATCAATTATCAATTTTAGTTGATTTAAACCATTTTAAATAACTTAAATTATTTGGATGTGCAAACGGCTTCTATAAACTTGAATGTATCAAATGAATTATTTTATGGTATTCAGTTAAACAGCTACTATACCTAACAAATAAAGCGTTTTTGCAGATTTATTTTTATTAAAAGAAAAAAATTGGTTTTAATACTATTTATAAAGACTTCTCAATAACATCGACGGAAGAAAAAAAAGCATTTAAAATTTCAAAATAAAAACATTAATATCCATTTAAAGTTATTAAGCAAAAATATTGAATAGCAGACCATGAAAAAAGGGTTATAAAAAAAAGTTTCATCAAAAGAAAAAAATGCATTCCTTTGCCAACAACTTTGACCCAACTGATGATTAAAAATGCTTTCATAAGCAAATATTTTTAATGGGATGTGGTTATCTTGTTTTAGCATTGAAGCGTAGCTTTAAAAAAAAGTAAATCATGACCATGACATGAACTGCGGAAATTTTTAAATAATTTCCTCAGAAAAAACAGAACCGCACAGAAGAATTTTTCACACTTTTATGGACTAATAAAAATTAAAATATCTTTCAAGAAAAATAAATTATATAATCTAAATTTTTAAGCCTTAATAACAATCTAAATTAATAATCTAATTTCTTTTTCTAAGTTTCGAACAAATGATTTCATGTTAGTGGGAATTTATATATAAATTTTATCCATTTAACAATGCATAAGAATTTTCCATGTCACAATGAAATACAAACTCAATAACAATAAGATAGTGCATTTAAAATGCCCGAAATTAATCTGGACGCAATACACAATGTAACAAATAAAGATATTTTGATAAAAGTTTCTAAGACCGCTTGGACAGACTTTAGAAGCGTCCTTGAAATCTATTGGAAATGTTTTACGGCTTTTTTTTATCTATCTTTACAGACCTGACATGAGAGGATATCAGCAAAATTTCCTCAATTGTCACCAATCACAATTCTGATTCCTCGTAACACCAAACTAAAGGTCATAAGTTAAACACTTCATCATTTTTTCTACAATTTATTTATCACATAGATGCAGTTAGACAATCCTCTTTCAAAATTATCAATTACTATCATTCAAAATTTGAATAATTAATTGCCTGAAATCGCCATGATAAATGTAGCTCTTCCTTCTAATTTCATCAGTTTTTAGTAACCACAGAATACGATGAGAATAATTTTAAGAAATCTTTAGCAATAATATAGAAATAGAAAAAATACACAAGATGATAAATATTATTTAAATATATTATCATAAAAATAAAATATTAAAAATTCGTGTGATAAAGAGAGATCGCTTCGCCTAATATAATCTCAAGAAACTTTCGCATCTTATGGAAAGTTAAATTTATTAAGATATTTATATTTTATTGATATTTAAATTTTAAAACTCAGTCTTATTCTTTTGCTTGAAATTATTTTTAATCTATACAGTGTTGTTTTTACATACAATGTTTGTGGACATCATTTTCCATAATAGTTTCTGTATGGTAAAAGATCCCTAAAAATATCCGCTTTGTGATAAGAGTATCGTGAGGCCAAGATCTATTGTGCATATTAGTTTAGTGCATCAACTGCCGATTTATCTAAAGGCTGAAGGTGAATTTAAAAGTTATAACCACAATGAGGTTACTCCCGTTCTATACAATGGAGTTGAAGGTTTAATTGAATGACCGTCATTCCACAGCAACAGGTTGGGAACGGAATTCTAATAAGCATCATCGGCCACAATAGAAACCCATCAGTAGGAGATAAATCTCGCCATCGGAGTGGAAATAACTCGACCCTACACTGTGACTATACTCCTCAGGGAAACGAGAACCAACTACTATATTGGAAGCTTCTCAACCCCCATATCTTGGAGGCCTCCAGGTGAGATATTTAAAAGTAATAAAAAACAGTACTTAAGTTTCTAGACTTCTAACTGTTTTTTTATAAATAGTGAGCTCAAACTATAACGGGCAGGGAGTTCAAAATATTATTAATCATTTTAAAGCTGAAAAAATTTCTAACAAATCTGTATGACAAATAAAATATATACCTATGAACGATTTCTGAGGTGCGTTATGATTATCATTTTTTAAGAAGCTTACTGAACTCGAAATCATATATATTTTTAAACTCTACATTATAAAGTTTCAATAATAAATAGATACGAAGTAACAATTGTGCACTTGAGACTGTTAAAAGTTTTCAGCAATCTTTAGAATTATTTTACAGAAGTTTAGCTAATTCAGAATTCCTTCTATTCTATTCGGAAAACTTTACTTCTCTTCTCATAGTGACTACTGCAAATCTTTGTTGTTTTTTTTCTGCAATTCATCAGAATAGTTTTCATTTTTGTTACTAATTAATATTTATTCAATTATGTATCGATTTTTATATTTCAAAGCATTGTTTTTAAATATTTCATTTGATACTTATATTCTTCATTTTGATGTTTATCCAAACTTTAAAAGAATCTTTGACTCTTATGATTGTCAAAGATCGTTTTGAAGTTCAGAAAAGGCTTTTTCTTAGATTTAAATTTCTAATATACTGTAATCATAAAGCTTTTTAAAATTATCAACACAAGCATACACTTAGTTTATGCAAAAACGACAAACAGCAACTCAAGTTTCTTTTTAAACTCGCTTTAAATTTTACCAAGTAACCTGATACTTATATGAAGTTTCAAAACTTGTGCTAGCTTTAAAATTATTTTTTCTCGTTTAATAATTCCTAAAATTAGTAATTAAGTTTTTGTATTTTAACCTGGAGGTTGTAATTAATTACAAGAAGCTGGACATTGAATTTTCAGGCATTTGGAAACATTAATTATGCAGTAGAATAAAGCATAAGAATAATCCTATTTCTATTTTTGAGAAAGATAAAATTGTAAGCATATTTCTACAGGAGTAAAGATCAATCTATATCTATACTTATAATAAAGCTCAATGTGTGTGTGTGTGTGTGTGTGTGTGTTGGCGCTCTGCAGGCCAGACCATTCTACCTACAGCTACCAAATTTGGCACGTGTATACCTTGGAGGCCGGGAATGTGCACCTGGGGGTTATTTTTTCGAATTTTTAACTAGAATTTTATTTATTTAAAAATTAAGCAAAATTTTGAAGTGTTTCTGCTATAACTGCCGAAAATATTACCGCACAAAAAAGATTTTTACATGAAGTTAAAGATAAAAAATTTATCTTTTAAATGATACTACTGTTTTAATCTTAAAATTAAATTTCTATTTTTAATGAATTTTTAAATAAATATTTTAACTATGTTTTTCAATAATTTTTTTCGTCAAAAATAAAAATGAGGATTAAGCACGTTTCGCATTCATGAGAAAAAAATAGCTTTTTTCAAAGTGTTGCCATCACATTGATTAAAGCTCTAACTGAAAATAAATTAAATCTTTTTGGAAATGAAATCTGCAAAATTATAATTTTCGGCAAGTGTCTGTAAGAAATGAAACAAATATGAAATATTATTTTTTCTAAAAAATAAATTCAAGAAAAATTATTTTATGATCTTTTACACTCTCTATACAGGATGTTTATTCAGTCCCCGATCCATTTTGATATTTAATGACTCATAAAATAATGAAGATGTAAACAAACTTATGGCATTTATTGATGGAATAACTCATAAATTTTCCTTTTCAGGTTTGAATATTTTTACTTTTGTAAATATCGTCTGCGCGTGTTTTTAATTTCAGATAATTTCATTTTCCAGTCTAAATATCTGTACTTTTCTAAATATCGTCTGCTTATTAATTGCATTTTTCTCTCTTCTGTTTTTGGCAACTATTGAAATGTTATGTTTACTTTTGATGTGTTTCTTCTATGTAGTACTTTTGTATCTGATGTTTTATTCGATCGGATATTAAGGAGAATGCATACACCACAAGAGAAAGCACAGATTTTATGGTTGTCATAGAGTTAACTTCCAATCAACTAAATCAATGACTTTTAAGAGTTAATTTCAAATCACTTAAACTGACTGATTTATGAAGATTTGAATATCACTATTCAATAAAAAAAGGATAATTTTAGATTTTTCATCGATCGTTTCAAAGAAAATACGCCAATAAGCGCGCAGGTTTTTGAAGATTAATTGGCCTAAGATTATGAAAATGGTGAGTTTTTCTAAATTTTTAACATTTAAAACTTCATAAATAAGTCTTAGTTGATCGTGGAAAATAGAAACATTCATTCATTTATTTAAAATTTGGTGTGTCCAGAATATTTATCAGAATATGATACCTTACTGCATTACATTTAGACTTCATAATTTTTGAAATATATTTATAAGCAGGAACAAAATATTATTATTGATTTCATTTCAATCCTTTTGAAAGCAAAACTAAAAACTGAATTTTATACTGAATCTCAGAAATTTTTGTTGAATTATTGTTTGAGATATTACATAAACTATGAAAAATATTTTGTAGTTAACATAAGACTTAAATACCGAGCGATTCTGTTTGCAATACTCATATTCAATAATAATAATAATAATTAATAAATAACAATAAAGATGACTAATAAAATAAAACGATTGGTTTTATTAAAAAATATCTTAATTTTAATTGCAATTTCGTCATTTACATTTTTAATTAAAGTTGAAGTTTTGCCGGAAATGGCAACAAATTAACAAAATATATATAGTAAATTGAACGAAACGATCTAAACAATATAAGTTTGGTATGAATATCAAAATTTGAAGATTAAAAATGTTTTGTTTGAGAATCCTTTAAGAGACCAGTTACTTAAAATATTTAATTGAAAATTGTAGCTAGCGGTAATACTGGCGAACCGGCTGGTCGCCAAAGGCGGCTAGTATTTCATAAATATTAGACTTTGAAATTCAATGTCCTAGATTTCAATTTGAAATTCCTATATTTTAGATTTCAGGGTGTTTTTTCCACAATCTATAGTCATAAAAGAAATAACAGCAACAAACTTTCACTTCTAAAAATCAATATCGAAAGGACTTATTTCAGTTCAATTACATGTTGGAACCTGTGCATAAGATTACAAACCGACATTTTCAACCCAAAGGAGAAGGTCCGCTATTATACCCCAGTTCGTTTCAGATCATTTCTCTGCAATACGGAAGAGTATATCGCCTTCTATGGCTCGAAAATATTTTCATAATCAGTGTTAGAAACCTGTAATTTTGCTTCCCATCGCTAATAGTGTCATAAGAAAGACCGTTTTACAGTCATCTGTATTGGATCTGTATCGGATGCCAAGCCAGTGAT
The DNA here is from genome assembly GCA_026543865.1 of Argiope aurantia. NCBI lineage: Eukaryota > Metazoa > Arthropoda > Arachnida > Araneae > Araneidae > Argiope > Argiope aurantia. The sequence goes on along the minus strand of JAPMOR010016510.1, from coordinate 2,054,421 downwards.
CCCAGAGCTTGGCGACTTTGGTGACAAAATGGATAATGCTCGAAACTTCGAGAATTTTGCCGATCCGTCGTCCATTAGGGGCCGAGATTGGTCTAGAAGCTTCTAGCTTCTTCTGCCGGGAATTATAAAAGGACGGCAGTCTCAATCTGCCGGTAATTATAGTCGGATTCGTCGACAAGTAACGCGTCTTCGAGAGGATAGCGAAGTAACAACGGAGTGCCAACGTTGCGTGGAGCGAGTGATGAATTGCTGTGTGTCCAATCCTATTGTCTAGTGTGTCGTCGTATCTTTTGTGTTGTAGCCAGTTGCGAAAAGTTGTGATTCGTCAGCTAAAGCGAGAGAAGACAGCGAGAAGTTCAGCCGTAGGGGAGACCGTAGAGCGAAGCTCCGAGGATCCCCTCTCCTGTTGGATTCTGTTTAGCCGCTTCGTGTGCTATGGACAATTACTACTTGTGGGCTACTGTCGTCTGTAGTGTGCTGCTGTGTGCTGTCCTGTGTTCGTCTCTTCTGTAAATATTTGTCATATGTGTGTTCGTCTTTGTGTATTCGTGTTCTTCGTGTAAATAAATGGTGTTGTTTTCTACTGAGGCCTGTTGATTGCGTTCCCTTCATCATACAGTTGATTGCGCTCCCTTCATCATACACCCACTATCAAACGAACCCGACGACAGACGAAAATCCGTAACAAAAGATCGCATGCAAGAGCATTTGTGCTTCAATCTTTCAATCTACGATAGATAAGTATTACTATACATGGATACTTTATCTGGGTCAAACAGCAATAAAATTGACTATTCTTCATAAATGAATTCAGATTTAATCTGTGGAATAATTTATATGATGAGTTAATGAACAAAACCCAAGACACTATTCCTCTAACTCTGGTTGAATGTACAGTTATAGAAATTACCTCACACTTTTATGTACTCCATGGAAAACTTCCATCGTTGTCAGTTATGGAAACGAGATCCTAAATTTATATGTTGCTGCTTTTAGTGAGGAATTCATCTTAATAAATTATAAAGCTCAATCTCACCGAACTAGGTTTATCGAGGATATTTTGAGGTTCAAGGCTTGGACCAAATGCTTTGGCCAACTCGATTTCCAGGCTTTAATACGATGGACCATCTTTGAGACGACTTTGGAAGAAAAAGTTGTCATTCAAAGTATTCTTCTAAGTCGTTAAATGAGCTTTCATAAACATTGTTCTAAGAATAAGTTTTGCTTCCATTTTCGGTGTATACCAAATAATTGAATACGTGGATATGATATCGATGCCTTCAGGGCTGTATGGTAGGGTAAAACGTTTTCCCTATCAAAAACTCATGTATTTACTCTTAAAAGAAATATTTCATGTACTGCTTTTGTACACTATAAACTTCTATAAAAGCTGTAATAGGTTAATTACAAATGAAGCTTAATATTGAAACTAGGTAACATTCAAAAAATACTCTTTAATACCCAATTGCTCCAGTTCTGATGATATTTAATTGAAATTAGACATAAAAGGTTGCTAACTTCTGGTGGCCAGCTTACATCACTAATGGCTAATAACAATAAAAAAAATTTGTTTTTGTTTTTTAATATCAATTATAAACTAAAACATTTGAAAATGCAAATTATTATATAATTCATCAGACGTTTCCAGCAAAATTTCGAAAGCTTTATTCAATGTCTTTTTCTAACAATTAAAAACAATTAAAAAAGATAAAACCATTAAACCAAAATTTATTATTTTAAATTTAAACCTTATGAAAATAACTAAGTTTTCTATGTATAACTGCGAAAGACGAATAATAAATTACTTTTTACTATTATTTGTGACAAATAGAGAAGACCAGTGTTTATTCACATGGAAATGTGGGAACAAAATAGCAATAAGATGCATCATAGATTCCTGTATTGTCCAATATACTGTCATTTCATTTTGCGAGAAATGCAGTTGTAAAAATTAGTGTTAGTGATAACAACAATGAGACCCAGTCGTCTTTAGAAGTTTCACTGGTCAACTGATTCACTAGAAACATAATAACTTTTCACATTTAACGTAATTACGAATAGGAGCCAAGCATCCTTTTTTCTTTCCAACATATGCAGACTATATTTCTTCTTTGTGTAACAGATTTTATCTTCCTAATATTCACTTTCTACAAAATTTTCAATATCCAAGATCGAGTTGTAGATCCCTATTAGCTGAATCCTTCTTCACTTTGCTTATAGTATTCATGTATATTGAACAACTAGCTGTCCGTGATTCTCTCTTCATGTTTTTACATACCTTCCTCTGCTTTATTTATTTCCTGTGTTCTGTTTTCAAAAATATCCAGGATCTCATTAATATTCCCCAGTTGGTCTGTTCTACTTTCAAATATGCACTGTCACCAGAATACTTTTATTCCCTATCTGCAACCATCTGTTTCTTTTTTTTTAAACTAAAATATCTACGAAACGTATTACGCATCTCAAAAAACATAAAGCTTATAACATAAGCAAGTGCATTCACGAATTCAGTATATCAATGTTTTCTACAAATTTTAGCTCTTCATTCTGTTTATCTTTGGACTCCTATTTTCCCCCTTTTTCTTTATCTGAATGAACAATATTAGAGTGGTGAATTGAGCAACAATTCGTATTTGAAAACACTTTTTGAATATATTTCGCTCCTATTTCAAATCTGTTTTCTGGTAGGCTTCAGACAATGAAGGTGACAAGTTTTCGAGGATTGTTTTCAACACTGTAAAAAGAAACAACTTATGACATTTGCAATGCAAAAGCAAGGATTTCCGTGACACTCAAGGAACTTGAAAATATTTTCACAATTTCAATATTTTCCAAGCTATGATAATTATTTTGAAAAAAGCTTTCTTGGCTTATTTAGGAGTTCCAAACTAATACTTGAGATAAACACCACGGCCATTTATGATTTAGAACAATATTCAAGATTATCCCAATATTTTGTAGTGCAAAAGAAAGCAAGAGCTTTTGCACATGTGTGTATGAATTTCTTATAAAAGCTTGCGTTTTGGCTATTACAAGGAGAATCATTTTACTATATACAAAGCAAACTCTTAACCCTCCAGCTGCGTATCCCGCGATTTCAGCGGGTTGACAATTAGTTCATTTTCTGTTACATTCCACGTTTTTCGTAGTTTAGAGTGTTTATTTTTACGATTACAGATTTTTATATTATATTATTATCGTGTAACATATAGTACCTATTCACTTTCTTTGAAAAATATTCAAGCTTATTTGCAAACATCGCATCTAAATAATGATTTTAGAGAATTACGCAACCAGTCGGTTAATGCTCTGTTAACAAAATACTAATGCAGGAACTTCTAAATGAAAGAAATTTATCTATTTAATAATTGAAGAAAATCATGTGAATAATTCAGCATTAATCAAATGATCTTATTAACTTAAGCATAAAATATACAACTATATCTCTTAACAGTTAAAAGTATTTGAAAAAAAATCACTTACTGAAAACTAATGTCACTAAATTAAATTTTATAACTTAAAAAAAAAAGAATGAATAATCTTGAACATTTTCGAATAAAAATAAACTCTTTCTTTTATGTTGCATCCTTTCATTTCCATTTAAAATCAAAATATACCTATACAAATAGAAATAATTCAGCTACATTTAATACTGTAAAATCATTTTAAAAAATCTCTTTATGAATAAATAGTAAGATTCAAACAAATGTAATAGATTAAAAAACATTGAAGAGAGTTGAATATTTTAGTTAAAACCTAATATACTTACTTTTTTTCCACTTTTAAACCCAAGCATGCCAGTACGATTAAGCAAATGCATTTTGCTTCAAGAATTATTTGCTTCACAGATAAAGATACTTTTAAACAAATATTTCTCAATTCTCCTCAGAGGTTTATAACTTATATTTTCATGAAACAATGCTTCTACTATTTTATACATCTTTCCTTATATGTATATGCTTAAATTCAAGAATAAAAACTCGAAACTTTATTTGTTTTCAGCGTAATTCCTTCTGCGCTCTCGCGTGTTTTGAAATAAATACATTGATAAAATAAAATTTAAATAAAAGATGGCATTGCTATTGTGTATCTTTTCAAAAGATGTTTACAACATGGATAATAACAAGATGCAGATAGAAAAAAGAAATAGAATGTGCATTTTATCTTTCATATTCAATAAAAAAATAATCCCAAATGAAATTGAATCATTGGTAAGCAATTTAATATTCAAATACGAACATCAAAAATGCTTCTCTAATGCATTCAATACTAAAATAATGCTTACTCTATCTTCAATTCTTCATTTTTTTTTAAGGGAAAATAAAGCTTCGACTTTTGTAAAGCATTTTTTTTATACAAACAGTCAGAACTGTTCCGTGACATTTTTTCAAAAGAAATTAAACTAATCAATGTTGTTTATTTACAGAAAAATCATCAAACGATTAAAAGAACAAATAAAATATTTTTATTCGTTATCATGTGTTAAGGTTCATGTGTTTAGTCATAGAATATTAATGATTTATGAGTCCACGAACAATGAAAAATTTTCTTTTAATTCAAATCAAAATTTCCAGTATTTGAATCAGTGGCAAAACTTCCAGTTTTAATTATTCTTAACCTGAACTTTTTTCAGTACACATAGAGTTCGAAAATTTGAAGACCGACTTAGGTCTATTTAAAATATTATTTGATGTACTTAATGCATTATATAAATATATTCTCATAAAATTCAAAACTACATTCATTAGAAATTTAAATACTCAATCAGACTATGCATGATCTTAAAATGAATAAAAAAATTAATATTAATATTAAAGAGGGACGTGATAAATTTATTGACAAATAAAAGATTCAAGCCTAAAATGTATTTAATATAAAGAGCTAAGAAGCATTTTATTATTTATTTAAACTTCCAAAGTAAAATCGGATATCAAAACACAATAAATGTTAGAAAGTGTCAAACCACACCAAATCTCTTGGGAAATATTTCGACAGAAAATTTTATTATTTTTAATACGTTTGAAATGCAAAAACTCTTCTGACATAAGAAAATATATTTTCATCTTTTAATATTAAAAAATCTTTAGAATAAACATTTCATTTTCTTTGGATTTAGAGCTGATTTTTATATTTGATTCTTTATTTTAAAATCACAAATAAATTTTTATATTCATTTTTAATTTTTTTTTCTATAATCCACCTTATAGCTGAAACTGCTACTTTTTTTATACAGCTGTAAGAATTATAATTGGCATGAAATTTTATATGGTAATTAACAACTTCAGAAAACTCAACCTCAGAAATTTAAACAATGACTATATCAAACTTACACGTGCTTTCATTTATATAATCATAAGAACATTATAGGTTTTCTTAAGCCTATAAGCAATAAATAAAATGAAATAATTTCTTCGAATCATAAGTAATAGTTTCTTTTTCCCTCAGTGGATAATAATTGTTTTAATTTCACATGTATATTGATTTGCTAATTTTAAGTATAATAGCATTTTTTTTAATTCATGTAGTTAAGGTACGTGATTACATTCGGGAAGAAATTTTCGAAGCGAATTCCAAAATAGTTGTATTTTTGAATATTTGCATAAAAGGATTAAAAAAACATCTATGAAAACAAAATATACCAGTTAAGTGGCAAATTCTTTTTAAAAATTGAATAAAAGAGCTGTTTTGGCTAAAAAGAAGTATAAAACTGAATTCTTCTAGCTCAGACGTTTATCAAATCATTTACTCTAAATTTTGCAGATAGCTTAAGAAATTTATTATCTAGTTTTTGAATTAAAACTAAGCTGTGTTTCTTTCCATTCTTTAAATACTAGGGTCCGACTAATAAATAACATGATTTTTTTTTCACATCGTGAAGCATTAATACAAGCATAAAATATTTCATGAGTAGATTACTTATTCTATAGTTTAGGAAAGGCCGAACATACTGAGAAATTATTATACCAAATCAGAACAAAAACCATGCATTAGATCTTAATTTATGAGGTTTCCCGTAAGAAAATTCTATCAAAGATTAGAATTTGAGAAAATATCATCTAAAGATGTAAAATAGCATTAAAACGTATGTAAACGTAAATAAAAGAATTAGTATTCCCAAAAAATAGACTTGGGAACAAAAGTCAAATTACTTTATAAAAAATCCTGTTCAATATTAAAAATATTAATTGCTTTTAAATCATAATTTCTCAAAAATCAACTTTTTAACGCAATCACTTATTTTTAAAAGAATATTTGATTGCATTGAAATGATTCTAAATCTGTTTCAAGTTACTGCTTTTAAAATTTGCTAATCACCATTAACTTTTTTCCAATCCATTTTTATCACAATCGTCTTTTTTGACACAAATACAATAATAAAACCTATAAAATGCAATAATTTAATATCAACAAAAGATATATACCATATTTCGAGTTTTCCATAATAAATAATCGTTCCATTGTAATGTTTTAGCTTCAAATTTCAATTTCAGTTATGCGAACAAAAATGTTTCCCACGCTTAGTTAACATCTTAATCATCTCCAAATATGCTTTAAGTAAAATATAAACCTGATGCAAAACTTATAATCTTTGGATTAGCTGTTGGCTGCAATTATGACACGAATGGCGAGATCTGGAGATTAATAAGATTTTGCGGCTGAAACAGCCATCGTTCCTCATTCTTCTTTGAATAGATACCCTCATTTAATGTTTCCGACGCGTAAATTCATTTTCTCATTTTCTGGATGGAGTCTGCAGTATTCCCCTGAGGAGTGGCAACTGTCTCACCTTTTAATTATCTCCCCAGCCATCATCTGCTTCCTTTTCTGGGTGAAATGCTTCCAAGTTATGATATTCTTTAAAAGCTTCTTATCTTTCCTCGGCTTCGAAAAGACTGGAGAGAATTCTGTGGAGGAATTATAAAGAGATTTTCGTCTAATCCGGAGAGAGATATTTACAGATTGCATTGAAAGGCATGCCAGTTATCAGCAATCAGGGGGTCAAAGGGGCATTTCCAAACCTTAATGACTTTTCTCCAGAATTAATGCTCTCAGCAGAGTTTACTTAGCTTATAATATTTAGTAAATAAAACTGAACTGTTTTGTAGATTTGTATTATGATTCTTTTTAAATTTTATCTGAATAATCGGTTGTTTCTATAATTAAATATTATTTCGTCCTTTCCAAAATATCCTCATCCAGTATGAGCTAAAAAAGGATACATCATATAACAAATTATAGATAATTTTCCTGTGTTTTGTAAAATATTTTCTCAATAGGACAGTATATCAAGATTGTGTAAATAACTGTGACAATTATTTATCATATATTTTGATAACTGAAAACAGAATTTATGATTTTGGATCTTGAAATTCCATTCATTAAAAATATTATATACAGGCGATTATCAAAATAATAGAAACACCTTAGATTTATAAGGAACCCTTTATTAGTATGGTGTAGGACCACCTTTGGCATGTAATACAGCTTGGATTCTTCTAGGAATCGATTCATACAAGTGTTGAATAGTGCTTAGAGGAATATTGTTCCATTCTTTCTGGAGATATTGTGAACGTTCTGGGAGAGATGCCTCTGAAGGATACCAATTCTGTATTGAACGGTCTAAAATAGACCATAACGGTTCAATTATATTGAGGTAGAATGACTGTGCGGGCCAAGGCGTATGTTTCACTTCATCCTCGTGTTCATCAAACCATGATTGTAAATGTCTCGTTGTACGGATAGGTGCGTTATCATTCTGGAAAAATCCATCCCTTGGTGGAAACAAAATTTGCATCATAGGATGGACCTGGTCAGCTAATATTTCTCTATGCTTCAACTCAGTGATCCTTCCTTTCAGGGTTACGATTGGTCCAGCAGAAGACCACAACACGGCTGCTCCCTCCTCATCTCCCTCCCTCCATACTAGACAGTTGGAAGGAGTCAATCACGATCATACTTTTGTGCAGGTTTCCTGCAAACGTGCACCCGTCCGGTTGTAAGGAAAAGTGTGAAACACGATTCATCAGACCATATTACCTTCTTCCACTTATGAATCGACTAGGTTTTATGAGTGAGACATCACCGTATACGACGTTTACCATTAACATCTGTGACAAGTGGCTTGGGAATTGCTGATCTGCCATAAATGTTCTGTTTATGAAAGTGTCTTCGAACTGTAATCACTGACACTGGAGAATCCAGATGGGTATTGAGCTCTGCGGTCACTTTTGCTGCAGTTGTTCGCTTTTAAGACATTCAATCCTCTTCAATAAGAGTCGGTCTCTTTCACTGAGCTTCTTTTTCCGCCCACTATTTTGCTTTGTCGACCTTGTCTTGCCGCGCTGTGTGTTTGCTGTCATGACTTTAGAGACCGAACCTCTAGAAACGCTTAAAAGTTGGGATGTTTCGGTCACACTTGCTTTAGATAGACAGGTACCTATAATCTGGCCTCTTTGAAAATCTGAAAGGCCCGACATTTTACGCTTTTGAAAAAATTCCAAGAATGACGGAACTTCAATAAAGCGAACACATACTACCAGAATATATACATTGCTATTTATAAAAAAAACTGGTGGCTATTATTATATTTGAACATTTACGAAGAGCATCCAAAAATGTCACTTTTATTCCATTATTTTGATAACTACCTGTACAAAGTTCTACTTTGATGCAAAATGCCTTACGATATCACAAATAAATACTAACAAATCCAATCATTCTATAACGGTAATTTACTAAAGATTTCATTTAAAGAAATATTTGTTGTTATATTTTAGAATTGTCATTTCGGAGAAAGATAAATTTACTGAAATAGCAATGAAAATTTTTTTTCTATTGTAAAATAGCAATGAAACCACTTTTTATAATAAAAGAACCTTTCCTGAAAAAATAATAATCAAAGAAGTGCTCAGTTTAAATAAAATATTAGCACATGTCAAAATAGATATCGGCAATAAAATCATCACCGATGTTAGCGGAATAGGAAAAAAAGAAAAGGGTAACAACAGATAAAATATGTAATAATATGTACATTTCGTTTGGACATTTTGTAGTTACATGTTACTTTCCTGGCTCTATAAGACGCCATTTAGAATTTAGTCGGCTTAAATGACTTGGCCCCCTCAATACTGGATATACATGGCGAGTGGTAATTTCTTACAGTTTTTGACGGCATTCCTGATATATTCAGTTACCCTTAAAATATTCCTTTTCAAATGAATTACTTATATTGTTCCGTCTCAACGATGTATTTTGAATAGCCTATGATCTATAACTCGTGTTATTGTATATGTATGACTAAGACCTAATCTCCATTATACCCCCAGTATTTCGAAAGTACAAATTACGCTCTAAAACACATAAAAGAAATTGTCCCGCTGTTTTTCCAATTTGCCCCTTTCCAGTTGATCAAATATCCGCTAAGCTATTGATTTTGGTAATGACAGTTATTCTCCAAAAATTATTCTAACAAATGTAATGCTGTACAAAGCAAACAGCATTATCTAGTATTCCCAAACTGGGCACTGCTTTCTTGGATTCTAAAAATTACATAATTCGACGTCATTAACGGTGTTTTTATAAAGATTCTTTTTTTCCCGATGTATCTGAATAACTTCATATGAATCTTATAAGTTTCAAATAAATTTTGAACTCTATTATATATTTCTAAATTTAAGAACAAGGTTGCGGAAGCAGGTTTACGTTTCCTAGCTATGTAGTTTAAACAGTCGAAATTAATACTAAATTGTTGTGATTAATTTTATAAATTCAAAACTTATGCTAAATTTCAACGAAAGCATCTCTAAAAGGACTGTCAGAATTAGGCATATACCAATATTTTTTATGCGCAATGTGGGAAGAAATTTATGAGATACCGAGTACCAAATTCAATACACTGCAATATTTATATAATATTCTGATATCAAGGTTTTTTAGTCTTTATAGAAATTTAAAACAGTAGTCCGACTTATTTTTGAACATTAATTTATTTCCTAAGAAAAAGAAATGAAGCAGGAAATACATTGTTTTAAAAAAAAAACCTTAGAACTAACATGCAAGAATGTCTTCTTAGAACTAACATGCAAGAATAGTTTATTCATTGCTCCAAAAGCAAAATGAAGATTTCTATCTTAATACAGCATTGGCTACTCCCCTTTATTAATGTTTACTCAGAGGACCCTATTATTTCTGATTTGCTAAGGGATATCATATACAAATGGATCTAATAAATAAATAATAGTTCAGATTTGCCCTCTAAATTCAGCTACTGACTGAAATAAATGAAGTACCTTTAGAAAAGTGAGTGTAGTTAATAGAGGATAGTTGTATCTGAAACCAAAAATGTTACTGAAACTACTTTGTTTTGTATCTTAAGAGCACTGACAGGCTTTTGAAGCATTTAACATCCTTAAAATGTGCAGTTATACACAAGGAAAAATCCTAGATATCTTTTATTGAGGAAAAAAAACATTTGCGAAATGTAAATTAAGTATCTTTGATTTCACACTGTAAGGTATTTAGAGTGAAATTAAAATCCCTCTTATGAATTCTACATTAATTTTTCTTAACCGCGCATTCAGAAAATGAATCAAAATTTCTCAATCGTCTCTCTATTTAATTAGTAATTTCTGAAATGTAATCTGAAAAGTGCACCGATAATGGAAATCCTTTCATATGAAAAATATTACTACTTCTTACATTCATTTAAATAGAGGTTACTTTTATTATATCTTTGGCATAATTTTGATGTTACTAATTGAAATATGTTTTCCTCGGGAAAATGATAAAGTTATTTTCTACATAAGCAGTTACATTGCAAAATATCTTTCAAAATTCTCATTATTTTTTTAATTATTTTTGAATATCAAATACCGAGCTTTGTGTTAAAAGCTTCATTTGCAAACTCATAAGTTTATTAAAAAGTCAAATATTTTTAAAAATTCTTCGCTAGAAACATTTTATTTCTCTCACAATGTTACAATGTTTGTTAATAAAACAAAAGCGTAATTCCTTGGAAGGTAACCCATTAATTGTTTCTGTTTGAAAGTGTTTCACACTCATCAGTTGTGGAAATTTAATACGCAAACGTAGAAACAAAATAATTAAAATGAGTGTTTACTTATTTTAAATTCTTTAATGGGTGAAATGGAAAAATTTTAAAGATACTTCATGTAACATCTTAATTAAAATTCTGAAGAGACTACCTAGTCTGAAATCTACAGATAAGGAATATTAATTGTTGAGAAAATATTGTTATCACTTAACCCTTTCTAGAGACATGCTTCATTCCAAATTCATCAATCTTTGTATGAAGTTTTGTTCAGACAATTGTATGAAGTTTGTATGTTCAGAGAAACTTTTCAATAAGACAGAAGCTAGAAGCTTAGATGCTTCATTTCCTTATCTCACACAAAATAATGTGTCCTGATTTGTTAATTAACTTTAATTATTAATTAACCAAATTAATTAAGCAACTAAAATTTATCTAATAAGCTAAATGAATCACTATTCTTAAGCCAATCTCAATCCTAAAAATATTTTACATACCATGACTAGAAAAAAATGGCATTTTAAAGGATTATATGAATACTTCATTTCTTCAGGAAATAAAAATTGAATTTTGATCAATTTTAATTTTAATTTCATTATTTTTAAATGTTATTAAATTGTATTAATATTTCTTAGTTTTGATCACAATTTCAATTCTTACTTTTAGAAGTTTGAAACTGAAAATAAAGTATCAATGATAATGATTCCGAAGTTTATACATTCATATTCTCTTATTTTAAAATAAGTGAGTGTCTTATGCCTAACGGTTAAACTACGCAACAGGAAGTAAATTGCAATATGATTTTAGTTACTTTGAAATACATTTATAAAATACTTCTATAAGCTAATGAAATCTCAAAAAGGACTTTTTAATAAATAAAAAATCTTTATTGAATAAAAATATATTTCTCTTTTTACTATGAAAATCATCTTAATAAAAATAATTCCTAAGTGATAAAAAATGTAATTAAAAGATTACTATAGTAACAGTTGTAAATAGAATGAATACATTTAAAACAATCAGATAATAACTAAACAGAATAATGAGAAACATACACAAATAACTCTAGAAGGCATTAAATAATCACGTCAAAAGATACACATCAAAAGATAAAAAATAGCGCCATTAAGTTCTTCAAATTAAAAAAAAAAAAAGATTTACTTATTTAACATCTGATCAAAACTTATGAATGAATGATCGACGTAGATTTAAAGTATAAATTTTCATTTTTTTTTTCAACAGAAGGATCTTTCTTCTCTATGCTTTAATTATTTTGAGCATATTCTATTTTTGACTAATTTTGACACTCCATTTCTCAATGGAGTGTCAACAACATGTGTATTAAGACTGATATAAATACAAACTACTGACAAATTTAGAATTATATTAGAAATTATACACACCATGACAATTTCCCTACAAAATTTGTTTTGTTTGCTGTCGTTTAGCTATAAATTTTTAAATTGTGAAAGGTTTCGCTGGAAAAATGAGAAAACTAGATGGTCAAAAATGTTAGTCAAATATAGAAGACAGTCACCAATTCGTTTGGCAAGAAAAAAATTCTGAAATTACCCACGAAGATAAACAAGATACATTATGGAAGCTACGGGCGCATTACACTATGAATATCAGTAAAACAGTTTTGTCGAAGCAAATCCAACAAATACAAGTTGTCATCTCTGCTACAGGAGATTGCAATCCCGAGAAGTTTCACATCTCTAAGAACTCACCTTCAAGCAAATTTCCAGTTAAAAGAAACAGCACTGATGGTTATGAAGATCTTATAGGGAGACAGTCAAAGTATGCGTTTTCTTTAAAAAGCACAATCACACAAAATAATTCATATTGATACCTTGATAACAATATTTCAACAAACTCAGTGATAGTTATAGCAGATTTCTCAAAGAGGAATTGTCATATTCATTTAAAGTAACTGATGTATATACATCCTGGCAAGTAAAATGAAATGACAAGCTAAGAATGAAATTAGAATATGAGCTATTTTCTTGCATCGTATTTCAGACTATTCTATTGACAGTAAATGTTGATAGAAAGCTGTGAGACGCCACCTCTTAACTTGGAAAAGAGACAGACTATCCATTAAGTGTGCCAATGCCGGAAGTGGTAGAACTTGCAGACTTTTAATAGTTGCTCCCACGAGCTGTGGTCTTTAATACAGATTTCTTTCACAATAAATGCGCAGGAATCCACATTTATTGAGGCAATAGACATCGGTATAGATGTGGATAGAATTGGCTGAAATAATCATCCTTAACTTATCATCTCATTTTTCTTGCCAGGATACATGAAGTTGAAGCAATTCTGCACATATTGAGCTTGTAATCTTGTCTAAGTTTATCCCAATTTCTGTTTTCTGCCCTGCTATTACAGAATGAGGCATCCTTCTGAGAAGGTACTTATTGTATTCGTAATGAACAATCTGGACTATGAGCAATACACAGATTATTGCCTCTCATACACACCAACAGCAATTTTCCATGAAAATCTGAATTGATGTCTTGGTGTTTGTCTTGGTGTTAACATATCAGTACAACTTACCATGTCTTACTATCCTTCCATATGTTTCTCTATTTAAAACAGGCTGTTTGGCTCACTACATAAAAAGGCATGTGATAAATGCATTTGTCCATCCCTGAATGCAGCATATCCCGCACCAGTCGGTCTTGAATGTCCTGAGACTGTGCTTCCTTACTCCCAGAGCTCATGCACCTCGAGATTCTTCTTCTGGAAGCAAATAAAAGCATTAAAGAACGAGGTGCTTGTTAAATTCGTCCAGATCTAGTTTGAAGATTTGATGTTACATAATCGCAAACTGAAATGTTTAAAAAAATCCGCCAGTCTTTCAGTTGCTGATGTGAATTGTGTAATTTGTGATTTTGTTGATTTCGTTTCTTTTCGCTTTTTCGTTTATTTCATTCTCAAATAATTATTTCCTAATACTAAAGAGAATAATGCAACCATTAGCATCACAGTAATTATAATTTATAGTGATTGGTAATAATCAACCAGTACACTTAGTCAAAACAGTTTAGGAACAATTTGGATGGAGAAACAAACCTGTTATAAAGAACAATTCCATTATGAAATGTAGCAAATGTTTTTTTTTATATTTGAAAAAGAAAAAAATTATAAATTTGAATTGAAAAGATGAAATTTAAACTTGATAGTCTTGAAAAGAAATTCTTTTTTGTGCCATTCATCGTTGAGAGAATTTCTCAAAAAATTGTTTTAAAACAACATAAAGAGCCCACAATGATTCCTGAGAACAAATATCAATTCAGCTAGCTCCCAAAACCATATTTTAAATTTTCGCTTTCTCTATAACTAATTAGAAAAAAATTGTTATTCGTAAAAAAAAAGAAAAAAAAAATCGGAAACAGCTAAATTTTTGCGATTGACCACTTAAACAAAAATTGCACTTTATTTCAACAGTTTCAAAGTCAGTTTTTTTCCAATCATTCAATTATTTGAAAGGGAAAAAAATCAGTGAATTCAGTGATATATATTTCACATGTTCGGTGAAGATTAGAGATACAAATCTCCACTTAACTAAAAATATACTAAGTGTCTAAGCAATTTTTCAGCTCAATTTTAGATCCAGAAAATACAAACTAAAAAAAATTAGCATCATTTTATAGCATAGAATATGAGAAACGCTCGATTTATTTATAATGCGTTTGAAAATTTTATTTATAGAATCCTAAGTCTCTTGTAAAGCTATTATTTTTTCATTCTCAGTGAGTTACAAAAAATTCGTTCGATTGAAAAGGAATCATTCTATAATCGCTTAATGCTCATAAAATTATTTTAAAATACTGATATTCAAAAAATAGCTGCGCGTTGAAAAATAATTTCATTCCTTTGTACAAATTTTTCAAAAGATGGAGGGGTTTTTTTTTCCTTACTCTTTCTCTAAGCTCGGGAAAAAAAATTCTAGAAATTCTCATTTTATAAAAGCAATATTAGACTGTTCAAAAAAGAATAATAAAAAGAATCTCCAAAACTTGCAAATAAAAATTTAAAAATATCTAAGTCATATCTTTTTACTCCGCATCTAATGTGTCGTTTCGATGCATCTTTGTTCTTAAACTATATTTGCTCTGGAAAGACAAGAAAGGAGTAAAAAAAAAGTGCTCAGTGAGCATCTCTAAATAATCATAAAAAAATTCCTTTTTTTTCGTAATATCATGGCTACAATAATTTTCATTCCTCATAACCAACATAACCTTGAATATGAAAATAATTCCTTTGAAGAAAGGCAGAAAGACTTTTCTTGTTGTGACTCAAAGGTAAATTATTCGCTATTTCACGGGTTTCAAAGAGATAAAATAATGATTGGAAATGAGATATCAGCAACAGAATTTGTGTTTTCACTCATTCTTGGTTTTGTTATTGTTGTTTCCCTTTTGCTATTAATTTTTTTTGTTTCGAATAAACTAATAAATTTAATTTTGCTTTTATATTACTTCATTCAAAAGTAATTTATGTCAAAGGTTTATTTTTTGTTGATATAATCGTTCATGACTGGTTGAAATACATGAAAGCATATCATTAAGACATTTGTAAGTTATGTAAATAACGAACAAAAGATATTTTTAAAAAAATATTGAATAACTGTAAATATTATCAATTTTATAAAATATTTTTAATAAATACATATTTACTGTAACTTCTGGTACCAATATTTGTCCAGATCATTTAATGCAATTTATTTCCCTTTTGCATTGGAAATTCTGATTATGATACAAAAATTATATCATACTTGATCTATAGTTTGGTACTATCAATTTTTTAGACTCAAGTTTATAGGCTGCCTGAGTCTTCTAGATACAATTTATAAATTTATATAAGAAATTAAAATAAACTGTATGCTAATATCTGTAAATTCAAGCCTGACAAAATGGATTATGCGTATTAGAAATGCGAAATTTCTTGCTTATTAAATTAATTTAGGATCCACTATTAGTTCAGTGACTGTAATTATTGCATATGTAATAATTTATTATCTCGATTAAAATTACTGAATGTAGGTTTTGATTTCTACTCTTCCTTTACTGTTTTCTTAATTCTGTGCCTAGCGCACCGAATATTTCGGTGAAGTCTTCGTCTGTAATTTAAAGGATTTTCAATGACAAAAGACCTAGTAAATATTTAATCCTCTAAGTTTAATTATTTATTGAAAAGTTTCTCCTTCAGGAAAATTATATTACCTTTATAAACTAAAGATATAGTAAAAGTAACGATAAAATAAATCAAACATATCAGAAGTAAATATTATTTCCAAGTATTTGTGAGAAGAATTCATAAATTTGCAAGTAATCTGCAATCATTGTTCCGAAGAAGAAATGCGAATATTTCAAAAGTAATAAAATATATGCTCTTTCCTTATCCTCACTTTATTCTCTTCATCGAAACTTTAAAAATATTCGCAACACACTTGTTGCATTTAAATAACAGTAAAGAAAATACTTTTTTTATTCTTTGTGGAAACGTTTCTGCGTCAACGTATCATCAACGATAAATAATAAATTCAACACGAAGATATTTGCTCAACAGTTTGAATCTTCGTCCCTAATGGATTCCTGAGAAATCAAATATTTTAAATAAACCAAAAAATATCGGCCGCTTTTCGTGAAGAAAATAAATTTAAATGGATTGTATTAAAAGTTATTTTATACTATATGCTTCAAAAGTAAGAACTCCATCCTCTAGTACTGATTGTTTTATTAACTTTGTATCGTAATAACAAAAATAAACTTAAGTCTAAAGCGAAACACTGAAATAAACTTTCTAGCATAAATGAGAGTAAACAAAATTGTCTTTTTTTGCTCTTTGCATCCTTGTATATTTTAAGGATCTTCAGTGATAGGCAAAAATATACAATCCATATATATTTATATTTAAACCTGACATCCTTAATGAATTCGTCAAAAATTAGTTCTATTTAAATCAATCCTAAAAATTGCAAGACATTTTCCATCGAGAAAGGAATTTTAATTAAATGGCTTTTAAATAATTGCACTAGTTAAGTTTAATAAATGAGAACGCCATCTTATGCCATTCATGATTTTTTTAAAATTCTATTTATGATAGTAAATAGGTAGAATGGAAACATTCAAAATCATTTTGCAGTGATGTTTTATATGCGCATTTACACCGGGCAAGACCATGATCCCTACAAGTACTCAGATTTTTAGTACTTTAAATCGGAATACCTTCTAATTTTTGCATTCAATAATAAAGTCACCTTATGAAACACGAAACGAGTAACTATACAATTCCAATATGCAAACCTGTAACCGAAAAAGGCAGTTATTCGTTGAAAAATTTAACTCAAAATTTGATACAGACCTATAAATACAACTAAGTACTAAATTTTAGCTATTTGGCTTCTTAAGCCTTCTTGGTTAATTTCTTATTTCATATTTCTTCGAGTTCACTTGCACTCGGAAAGGCAAAAAATTTCCTCTAAATAGATTTCAAAAATTTGATATAAACACACAAAATTGTTGTAATGACTACCAAATTTCAATTATCTAACTTGGAAGGTTTTTGAGCACCTTGTTCACAGGCAGACGGAGCGATTAGAAAAAAATTCCAAAAACTTTTTCGAATTGAGACAATTCTGTAGTGTGGAAATTCATCAAGAATTCGATATCTAATTTTTTTGACAATTACAATTCTTTTTAATGCGTAAGAAAGTAAAAGAGGCATAACCGCAACAACTGTTTCTCTTGCAAGATATCGGCAATTTTTGACCGAGGTTTGAAAGCAACCAGTTTCCGAGATATGAACAATCTAGAGGCACACAATTATAGTTTTTATTGAAAAATACAATTCTTTTCAACTAAGATATTTTTTCTTACTTTACTTTTATACGATTTAAATAGAAATCTTCAAAACTACATTTTCATCTTTAAAACTTAAAATGATACAATCATTTAGCATAAGAATTATGAAATGAGAAATTAAAAGGACATTTTAAATTTTGATGTTAACCGTTGGCTTTTTTCCCATTTCTTGTATACTTTTAAAAGTAAAAAAAAAGTATTTGCGTATTTTTTCAATCCTTTTCAACCGGGAGAAAAATATTTTAAAAATTCTCTCAGATTGAAATTTGTCAATTGCATGTACAAGAAACTTCGAAAGATACGAACAATTTAATACAATGCATTTCGTCTAAAAATTAGCATAGCATAAAGCTTCAAAGAAATTGCCTCTAAGGATTTTGTTAATTTGATGTGAAATCCTTAAAAATAATATTTTTATATAATAGAGGAATAAATTCTCAATCCGAAAGTTTCTATAAAGTTATTAGAAATAAACAAATTGGTAAAAATCTGGAAATCTTTTCTTTGTTGCAGTAATTTTCATATTTAAGATCTGAAAGGAAAATTTCGATTTGCGAAATTTTATTATTCTGAAGAAACATTGGCAATGAAGTTTAGTGTATTGCACTAAATAACGGAAACGTCTTCATGATATTTTAAAGTATTAACCTATAAAATATAGTTTTAACATTACTCAAATCGCAAACTGTTTCAGGAAACTTAAGAGCTGTCACAATATTGTGCTACTAAAGAAAATATTTCTTGCGGGAAAAAAAAAAAGTGAAAGTACGATTCAGTTTGTTTTTTAAATTGGCATTGCCAGGATTTCAGATATATCAGGAATCATAAACACATCTTTAAAAGAAAATTTTTAAAAATTTTTTAGAAACATTCTCAACATCTAAAGCTAAACATTTTTGAAGAATTACAGAAAATTTTTAAATACATACATATATGGTTCAAGTTAATTTATATATTCAATTCTAGAAAAATGTATGTAGTTCCAATTTTTATGAACGTTCTATTTTATAAAATGTTGATTTCTCCAGCAAAATATTTACAGCTATATCCAGAAACACTGAAACAAAACTACTGACACAACTGCATGGAGTCTTCTTGTTCCATGCTTTGAAAATTAACAAGCTGGACATCTTGAAAATCATGTAATTTGGCGATTCCTCTTTGGATTACAACTGGAAAAGAAATTGGAACTATATCTTAAGGGCAGGGGAAGGGGACTTGTTTTAATCACAAAGGCACTTTAAATTATGATTAAATAAATATCCTGAACTTTTTGCAACATTTGACAAATAGATAAATGTTAGCATTTATTGTTTCCATCCATATATGAACTTACCAAGCCGTGTACACTCAACCTGCTTCAATTGAGGAGTTAAATTATTGCAGTAAATCTTGATCGATTCGGAAAATATTCGATTTCGACTACAATTCGAATTTTTGCTTGGTCCCTTTAATTTTCTATTCTTTTCTTTGATTAAATACATCTGCACTTTGTATTTGCAATCACTGAGACATCTTTAGTTCTCATACTAACGGCTTTAAACTGCTGTACAATGTATTCAATCATAATATCAATTACATATTCCACATTTTGAAAATTTTATAAAGTAAGTTCAATGCGGGAAGTTAAAAAAAATGAAGGTACTTATTAAAGTTTAAGTTTTAAATTTCTTTGTGTTATTTAAAGTTAAATTGTAAAATTAAATCCTATGCTTGCCACTTTTGCTTAAAAATGAGTACACAATAGAAAACGATAGTTTAATTCAAATTTTGGGTAAATCGAGTTCATATCGTAATCCTATCCGATTCCAATTAATAAACTTCAACAGGCTTTCACTACTATAAAGCATTTCTTTTTCTATAAGCAAATTTATTTGTTTTTTAAAAAAATAGTAAGATGAAAAATAAATTTCATCTGAAAATTTTATAATTCAAAGTATTTCGATTTCAATTTCATACATCCATGTATATCAATGAATTATATTTAGATTGTCGGCAAGTCTCAAAATTAGGGTCGGCACTTTGATTTCCAATGTCTCACTGTACCGTCAATACAAGACCTGTTTTGCTATCTTTGCTAGAATTTGATTTCGTTTAATCCAAAACTTCATAGGAGGTGCAATTTTATCATTCAAAGATGCACAAAATACGCAAGAATGCTGGCTCTCGCAAATTAAATCGAGTGAATTGGAAACCAACGTTGGCTTTTTAGTTAATCTGGATTTCGCAAAGATATCGAGGATTATCTCGCAAAGTAATTAGCCTTTTAAATAATTTCAATAACCAATAGAAAATTAATTTGTACGTACAGTACTTGTAAATAATCACTTATTAAAATCAGATAAACCATCGAAAATATTAGAAAACTTTGTGAACTTTTAATAGAAGCGTAGTAAAGAATAATACTCATTTTTATATTCAAGGTTTGTATTATTAGGTAAACATTCATCCATGTAATCAATTTAAAAACTACGAATAAGATTTACAATTCGCATGTTTACATTAAAAATATTCTATTAGTACGTTGAAGTCGGCAAAGCGACGCGTTTCTCTCCGTATTGTACATAATCATTATTCAAATGCGAAATAGAGAATATCATGGACAGAGAATCAAGAAAAATTTTGAACAAATTTATCAAGCTTTACAATCAGTCAATTTATTGTCAAAGATTTTTAATCTTTAAAACAGATAACACTGACGCACACACTAGGCCGTCGGTAGGGGGGCTCGAAGTTAATGGGTGCAATACTATTGCTTATGAACAGGAAATAAATTATGCAGCACGTCAAATTATTTAAAAAAGAATTTAACTTCAACAGGCTGGGATCTATTTTCGCTGAATGCCAAATATTATGAATAAAGTCACAAATAACATTCAAGAATTGCAATTTTAAGGATGGATATTACTACAAAAATGCAATGAAAATGTTAATATCAAAGTATGGAAGATGCCCAGAATGATAATTAACTATTTAACGAAGAATTATTTTATTGGTATGAAAAGAAAATAGAACCAATAAATTTTCAGTTTTGCACTTCAACTCTTTGCTATTAACTCTCGTGAAATAAGAATTATCTTAATTAGGAAGCCGATTTAAGTTTTGCCATTGCTTTATATTGTCTACCCGTGTAAGAAAAATTCAAGCTTTTAGAGTAGATATCTTAATATTTTACAAAATAAACACTGAAATATCGGAGAAAGAATTCTGTCAATCTGAAATCGAGAAAAATACGCAATTGAGAAATTAACTTATGATTCCCATTTCCTTCTCGACTAAAATATCCACCAATTTTGAGTACGACTCGTTTCTTCCTGAAACATATGCTAATTTGTACGAGTTATTTTGCTTATTTGCAAGAATTATTGTAATTGTATCGCGTTTTCTCCAAAACCTTTTGGTTTATAAGAAATGCTTCACTTCAAAGCGATATTTACAGTCCAGCCTATACAACAAAAAATTACAAAAACGCCATATTAAGCCATTTTCCATTATATATATTACCGATCAAAATTTCGAGATATTGCATCGTACCAAGAATGGAAAATTGAGCCTTGAATTGAAAATATTTTTAATTTTTAAAAATTTTCCGGAGAAGGATTTGCAGTATTTTGGTACAGATGCTGAATACTATGATGGAGAAAATTGAATGTGAAAGGTTCATCGTGTAGTAACTGTTTGAAGTTTGAGAAATATTTAAATTATTCAGAAAGAAATGCAATAAGATATAAAAAGTACAATATATTCAGCTATTTGTTAAGAACAGAACGGGATATTCGGAAAAGCCTCAACCTCAGTATAACTATGTATATCCCTCATTTCATTTTCAATAAAGTAATTTTTCAGTAATGAGTGTTGATCAATACTAATTCCGAAGTATCAAGTATATTATTGAATTACGTTACGATTCACTTTTATATATTAATCCATGTAAGCTATTTAAACATGTGTTGATAATGATTTGCACTGAATTTTAATGAATTTGTTTCAATATAAAGCACTTAAATTCTAAAGTCAAATGCTCAATATTATGCTAAAAAATTAAATATGGTTTCTCTGTCTTACGAGAATATTCGATTCACTGGCGTTCTTGTGGCAGTAGAGCCTGATCTAGCTACGCTGTACCAAATATTTACCAAGACAGAATTTGATACGTCGAATATATTTAATTTGTTAATGATCAGAATTTCAGCCAACTGGGTAGAACTTTGCCGTTTCTTCAAGTTGCCTTTTCTTTTATCCCATCAAGGTATATACCATATTTACCGAGAATTAACTAAATGAATTTCTTTCAGTTAAAGTTGACTTGCCTGTGAAGATATTAATCATACATTGCCCGAGATTTTAAGTAACCAAGTATGAAAATAGATTTATAAACAGCTGTGAGATTGTGGTAAAATAAAGTAATTAACGGCCAAATAACAAGAAATTTTAATAAAGTTATGGATTCCATAGGATACTATCTAATTAGTAGAGTTTAAAATTAGGAGCACCCTTTTAAAAATCTAAAACATTTCTCAACACTGATTGCATAGTGATAGTGGGGACGACTATACCAACGTAAAAGTTCTTTGCTACGCTATTATCGACACTGAAATAGTCTTGAGAATTTGTATATCAGATATATTATGGAATAGCTGTCAGAAAATCAGAATTTTTCACAACAACAATTAATAAAATTCTAAAATGAAATCGTAAATTTTTAAAAAATGGAAATAAGCTCAATTACTCCTGAAGCCTTTCTATTCGCAGTTTGAAAATTAAAATTTTCAGCTAACATTCTTAAAACCACATTTACAAAAATATTTAAGAAATTTGAACTAATGAGGATAAAAAGAAAAAAAATTTGAAACTTGAATTTGAAATGTAGAACATCATTTATTTGCAACAAAACAGCTTTTACAATAAGCGACAAAACATTTTAAAATAATTCATTACAAAGAGAAAGATTACAGAACAAAATTCGAATCGAAACTATGTAAATAGTTTCGTATAATTATGTATTCACAGTATATAAAAATATTCACAAATATACACATTTATATGGTAATCGTATGTATCTGATTTTTCAGA
Organism: Argiope aurantia; assembly: GCA_026543865.1. NCBI lineage: Eukaryota > Metazoa > Arthropoda > Arachnida > Araneae > Araneidae > Argiope > Argiope aurantia. The sequence continues at coordinate 2,031,426 of JAPMOR010016510.1, read as the reverse complement.
ATGTTCAATCTACAAGCTATATCAATGCAATACAAAAGGAAAGAGTTTGCTTTATTTTCTAAAAATTTTAATCTTTAAAATACGAACAACGTTGACACGAAACTAGATAGCTGCTGGTGGTGGTATATTTAGACATTAACATGTTAATGTATATAATAAAGTCTGATGAAGAAAAACTATGAAGTACAATTCAAATTGAAAAAATATTTAACATTTATTTGCAACAAGCTAAACCTTTATGACATTGGATGACTAATATTCTCGAATTTAGCATAAGTAATATCACAAGTAAATAAGTCACACGATATGAATAGATTATGAACATCGAAATTTAAGGGCTGGGTGATGTACCGAAACATTGAGAAACATTCTCTCATTTCTGGCTTATATGTGTAGAAAAGATTTCTACATTGTCTCCAAATTCGGTACTATTATAAACTGATCAAGTGAATTTGTCTACAGGAGATAGCATTAAATTTGCAGCTTAATGAAGTAAAGGCCTCATTTAAACACGACACGATTAAAAGATTGACTAACTTTGCAGCTTCTATCTAGCGGAAGCCAAGAAGGTGTTATAAAATCATTAAATTGAATTTACATGCATGATGACGGATCTCAGAAATGGCGAGTTATATAAAATATCAGCTTGATATGGAAAAGTATCAAGATATTTAAAACTGATCTTACAGGCTTCAATATTTCTGGTATGTTTTATGGCATTAAGAATCAAGAAGTTCATGCTGTTCCGATCCAAGAGTAAGGATGGATGTGTTCAGAACATTAAAAAGAACCATTAGCGAAAAGTTGATGAAAATTGAACCAAAGACCGCCTTATATTGCTTTCAGGTAAACAATTTCTGCAACAATCCGAATTCTTATAAAGTTCTGCACAAGTCGATACAAAATCCAGACAAGCCGAGAGAGGATCCAAGGAAGATTACAGAAACATGAACAAATGTAAAATTAGTTTGACATGCTGGTATCGACTATCCCTAAATATTTATGGATGCATCTCATCAATTGGTTTTTATCATCGAAAGACCAATTGGAAACATTGTTCTTACTCTGTTAAGAATTAGCTAGTTCATGCTTCTGCATCCTGACAAACATTTGTAAAACTAGCTTAACGAGTAAGTATTTTATTCATTAGAATAATTTTCTAAGAGTTCCGAACATCTTCAGAACATTCTTCATTCAGATCAACATACGAAAGATATGAAGATTTTAACAAAATATGCAGATGGTTTGATCAAATTTGAATCGATTTCTCAAAATTGATCGATAATTCAATTGCATTTATTATAACAAATACAGGCGATACTTCTGGCATACTATTGGGTAAAAAGCCATAGCTGACGAATCAGAAGTTTAATTTGACAAATTTCCAAAAATGTAAAAGCGCAAAGTTTTCGCCTAAGAATTTATACAGCCAATTGAGTATAAATGATTTAAATGCCCTTGCCCCAAAAGACCCCTAATTACTTGGCTAGCAACCGTATAAAAAATGATCAGACAAGTATCAGTGTGAATTCCTGGACTATCTAATATTAAGATTCAGAACGTTGATTCACAAATTATCTGTAAGTTCCAAAATCGTGTACTAAAGGGAAAAAAACTCGGATTCAACTATTTCACAATTATAGGAAACAAACTACTAGGAAAAATATGCAGCAACTACATGTTCCAGAAATGCTCTTCACAAGGAAATTCCCAAGTAACTACTTTATCCGTACGAGTGCTATGCAGCCTAGCGTTGTGTGCAAATATTTGCTCATGCTCACCTTTCAAACTCGGCTGCTTTGAGCAAAGACAAAATTCAAGGAATAAAAATTGACTCCAATTATAATTCATATCTGGAGTACAGAATTTGTTCAATAATTATACATTTTGAATTTAAAAAAATGTAACCCTCAATCACTTTAGAATTGCCATCTTGAATTTTGTTCGCCGACACTTTACTAAGCAAAATGTTTGAAGATAAGTTTATCATGTGTTAATCTAACGTTATTAAGCAGGTTTGGTTATATTAACGTCCCTTTTGAAGCAACACTTGGGCTATTTTGGGACGGACCTCGTAATTTTGAACCACGGTCAGATGACGAGTAGAGGAAGTTGGGGAACCCCACTATATCTGCAACGATTCGTTTACCTTAATATGCGAAACACAAGGCTGTTTCATAATTTGCAGAGGCTTTATAAAGCCTGAAGACAAACAAATTTGTACACTAGTGTCTTCATTTTTTCAGCACAAACTCGGATGACTTGGGTTTAGACCCATAGAAGAGCTACACAATGCATGACAGGCCGTTCATTATAATGACTGATAAGCAGCGAAGTCTCAAAAAATGTTAGAATACAGAAAAAGGAAAACCAGTTTAAATTCCCAGATTTTTCGCAGCAAGTAATTGCTCTTGACATTTTCAATGTTTTCGTAGCAAAGATGTAACATCTTTTAATGTAATTTTATAAAAATGCCCCATAACTTCATATGCGATAAAGTGAGGGGCACTACCAAGACATTTGAGTAACTACCACCGCTTTCAGCAACTCGAGGAACTTCAGAATTTTTCAACTCGATACAAGTGATCAACTTGTTCTGAATAAAACAAACGAGATTTTAACTAAACTCCATTATATTAAAGATGAAGGATCAGTTTTTAGTCAATTTTGAACGCATGAAGTGCTAACTAAGTTAAGGCGATGTTTTATTTTCATCTAGTTAATGAAAAAATAAGAGTGCGTAGTTATTTACATTATATGCTGTATAAATATAAAAATTGAAAAGAGCACCAATGACCGAGAATTTCAAAGTTGTATACTTTTTCAAAGGCAAGTTTTCCTTCCACTGCTACTAATATTGTAGTCAAAAGTTTTAGTAGCAACAAAGAAACTCGTATTTATAATTTTCTTGTAGAGATACAATAATTTAGTTGCCTTTCTGCAGCAGTTATGTACATGAATGAATTTTTATCTGTCTTATTATTTGACAATCGCATTGTGATAATTTTGACACTGGCAAGATAACTGCTTGCTTAAGAGTAGGAAGCGTTTCGAGATGGAGAACTTTTTATTCTAGCCTCGCAAAGCAAATAGAAAAACTCATTGAAAATCAAGATATCGACGAAATTATGGATGTCGTAGCTGGATTAACACAAAGATGCCAAGGAAAATCGGACTCAAACTCTTTCAGCTTATTTCTTTGGAGATTTGTCTATTTTGCTCCAAGGATTGACTAGAAATCTAAACACATGAATACCTTAATGGGAGACATTGCACAAGAAAAAGTATTAGCAATCAACAGGTAATGTTCAGAAAAGGAGGGTGGCGGCAGCAGCAGACTGGAATTTCGCACCCAGCACAAGATTTCCCTTTTATGGCTTAGAACGTGCATTAGAAAAGCATTTCAACAAAGGTATTGTTGACAATGTTGGTAATTTTCTTCATCTAATTCTATTTCAGACTTCGGTACTTGATATTATCAAGTCATGCGCAACAAATAGAAATTGGTTTTTCTTAATTTCACCATAGTTGCCTACCTTTCCTTCACGATTTTACTTCCCTTTAAAAATAAGTACAAAAACAAGTTTGAAAGATTTTGAACCTGAATTAAATATTAGATCTAGCTTTTAGAAGCATAATTCAGTGCATTCCTTCTCAGAATTTTATGTTAATACATCGCGTATTTGATTCAATACAGTTGCATGAATATCCTTAGCCTAACATAATCGAATGAAAGTTGTTTCTACCTCGGCAACGAGATTTTTAACCATTTGATTTCTGTGTGATGAAATTAATATCAAAATAAGTGGCATTAATTTTTTTTATTATTAAAAAGTCTGTGGTCTCAATATTCCTGGTTTTCTAAAAATTGGGGACTTGCATAAGTAGTCCATGACTTCAATAGTCTTGGAACTTAGTTGTTTTCTCCAGACATGCAGTAACTGTTTCCATTCCTGATTCTTTCACTAAATTCAATACAATCTCTAACAACTTTGAAATACATTTTATCAAGGCTCCAGTTTCTATATTTTTGGAAACAAGTATAATTATCTTTAGTGGTAAAGACTTCTACAGAAACTTTGAATTTGATTAACACTTACAACAAGTCAAAATATTCTGAAGACTGATATTGATTTTTGCATTTTCTAACTTGAGATGGGTGGCTTAAATCTTTCTAGTATTTATATTTGGTATTAAATTGTGTTAGTACGGTCTTAAATCACGAAGGGGGGGGGGGGAATCTTGCAATTAGTTTTTCCGAGGAAAATATTTTTAAATATCTAATAAACAAAATTTCCTAAAATTAAGAATTTTAACCACTGATTAATACATGACGGAACACTTGAGGTAAATTTTATTTTTGAAGCTGCTGAGGATTGACTTTTACACTTTGTCGTCATATGCATTCGTTTTTCCAAACTCCGAGCACAAAATTTGTAAAGACAATTTTAGACCTAACAGCTTCAGTACTCTTGGTACCTTAACGAACGTAGGGGAGGATCCGATTTTATATCCGCTGAAGTTTTTTTAATACCGGAGTTCATACTTCCATTGAAAATAAGATTTAAATTTATTGTTTTAATCATATGTTATACATTTGAAGGCGAGGGATCTTACAGAATCGAGATCCAGGTACATTTCTACAAAGCTATGTTTGTATTCTGTGTAAAAAGTTTAAGCTAAACCCATTTACATTGCACTAAAATCACAGAAAAATACTCAAGTCTATTGTATATTTTAAATAAACTTTAGAATATTTAATCAAATTAAATCTAGAGCTCTAAACGATAAGAAACAATAGAAAACCTTTGCCCCTTATCGGTGCAAGTAAAGAAAATAAAACTCATCTAACCACCCGGACAAGTTGAGAATTTTCCTGAAAAAATTTGAAATAAAGATTTGACTCCCTGTAAATCCGCTTTATGCGTGGCACCAGGTAGTTCCCATGAATTAAAACATCTACATATGGCGAAATTAAGCTGAGGAAGGACCCATGAATCAGTCACAAGTTCATCAATTAGCTTGTATTACCTTCTGATTAAATGATTGAATTCTGAATTGAAAGAGGTCGAAAATTTCTATCTCTTTCGTCATTGCATTATTCATTTACAGGAAAATCTGCAAGATTGCATTTGGGTTCATTTTCCTACTTGGAGATGGCTGTATGCAATGTAAATAAAAGCCAATACTCACATTGTTTTCAGAGCTAAATCTGCTAACTCTTTCCATGGACGATGGAATCCTCCATTTCGCTTCAAGTCAATAGTTTTCAGTGGAAAAAGTATCAAGCTTAGTTTTCTCCACATGCTTAACATTGCACTAGTATTCGCGAGTCCCATCTTTTATAGGTTAAACACGCGACTTAAAATAACAAGGATGTCAATGAAACTTTACTCCACTCTATAATGATCCGACATTCTGCATGTAGAAAACTATAAAGTTTCCTGTAATGATCTTTCATCAAAGCTGGTTTCTTAAACTTAGATACCTACTGATAAACTCGCTAGCAAAGTTAATCGGTAGGTTTGGAAGAAAATTACTTGTCGAGTCACTCACACTAAGGGACAGGAC